>CM035807.1:83891889-84351284 GCA_020466095.1 Chlorops oryzae
GTGCATCCTTCCGCCGCTAGCCGTCATCCAATAGCTAACAGCAATTCGTCTGACTTTTCCCATTAGGCGCTAGCAGTCGAGCTAGCAGTCGTTGTTCCTTTGGCGTTGGCTGCCGCGATCCTGTTTTGAATATTCTCAAAATGGAACGCTCAAGACAGGATAAGTATTTAGTACGCTTTACAATTTGAATGCCGCAGACGAGTTAGATTTCTGATGCTCGTTCCGTGCTGACTCATGAACGGGGGACCTACGGATATAACAGCGAATTGTATGCCTCGCTTCACAGTGCTGCATCAAATGTTTTGAACTTTTTTGTTGTTGTTTTTTTTTTTTTTTGCTCTTGTCACTTTCTTTTTCGGCTCGGAGCGCTCATTGCTGCAATTTATGCAAATATTTCCGCTAGCTTTTCCGCCTCATCCCTAAGTTTTGCATTGTTGCATATGTCATCAACGCCACACATGCCAGCGCGCTGGGTCATATACCTTACGTTATATCCTGCTAACGTCGCTGTAGGTAAACTGGAAAGCCTTCAACGAAATACATAACTATGACGCTCGACCGGAAAGTTAAGGCATGCAAAAATGTGGAGCCTCACGGCAAAATATGACAGCGAAACTTCATAACATCATAATATTTGCTTAGTCGACATGGATTGCCAAGTCGGTTTCTATTGCTTTTTGTCGGGACTTGTTTGCCTTTCTTATTAGAGAACGAACGATGGAATATATGAGCTGATCTTTTTTTTAAAATGAATTTGCCATTGCTCTGTTGCAATCGCAAGACTCCGAGGGAAGTCTGTTTGCTGTTCACAGAAAAAATTCTAATAAGGAATTTTTTTTCGGCTTTTTTATTCGCTACTTCATTTCGTAGAAGTGGGCTTTTGTTACGGCGAGCACGCATTATGCAGTAGTAGGTATAATGTATCTATATAAGAAAGCTATTGAAGGAAAGAAGACAAACAAATGTGATGTTTTATATACTACAAAGTCTATCAACGTATTTCATCGTGTCCTAAAAGGACGGGAATTGTCAACAAATACTGTAAATCGCAATAGAACTGAAAAGTTTTCGGATTTTCGCGATTCCGTACTTGTGCACACACTGCAAGGAGGTACACTGCAGGAAGGTACACTGCAGGAAGGTACACTGCAGGAAGGTACACTGCAGGAAGGTACACTGCAGGAAGGTACACTGCGGCAAAAACTCTGTGCTATATTTTGGAATAGAGTTATGGAAACGATTCGCAGACCATTAAGCTACTACATCAAGCACATTGATCGTCCACTAATGCAGAATGGCTATCATATTGGATCCTTGGATCAAAATCTATTACATTAGTGCTGATTCTTTAAAGATCTTCTGCATGTCATGCCTTACTTGTTGTCAACAAAGAACTTGAATGAGCGTGTGCAAGCGATAAGCTAAAAATATTTCTATTTAATCTTTCAGGTACATTTTCAAAAGAAAATCGAAATCAATAAAAGTCATATTGAAATCATTATCCATAGAAAGGTTAAACGCTTTGAAATATTATATTTATTTCTCGTAATTCTCCTTCAAAGAATTTCTGTAAGGAAAAATAAATATAAAAAAAAAAAAAATAAATGGACATTTATGGAACCTTTTCCGTTTGACAAAAGTTCTCGTTACAAAGAATTATTTGATTCCATTTTCGGTATAAATTGAAAAGAAAAGATTGAATATAAACATGAGATTATTTTATATACCTATGTATGACAGAGCGTCTGTGAGCGTTAAATGAAAAGTTCAATGAAAAGGAATTCGCTCCAAAAGCAAACGCGCAAAAATCGCCATAAATACCAGGCAGATACATACATACATACATACATAGTCATAAGTATTTCTGAGATCAAAAGCCAGAGTCAGACAAAAAATTTCGCTTTTAAAAAGAAGCAGATGAAAACATTTTATAGCTTTAAAGTAGGTACGTGAGAGAAAAGAAGAATTAATATACAAAGCACAAAAGTACTTGAATATTTCAAAACAGAACTTTACGCAATTTATATCTTTATGTAGGCGTATGTATTTGTGTGTGTAAACTCACTTGAAGAAATCAAATAAAATTTCTTGGAGAAATGAGAAAACTTATTCTCTTCACGCAAATATGTATGTACGAGTATGTATATAAAACAGTGCAGGGAAGCGTGTAGCTTTCAAAGTTTTTACATTTATTTTTTATGGA
This sequence comes from Chlorops oryzae, assembly GCA_020466095.1. Lineage (NCBI taxonomy): Eukaryota > Metazoa > Arthropoda > Insecta > Diptera > Chloropidae > Chlorops > Chlorops oryzae. The sequence continues at coordinate 83,894,093 of CM035807.1, forward strand.
GTGAAGGTTTTCTGCCACGCAAGCAAACATTGTGGCGTTGGAGGTAATTTGTGTGCCCCGTACAGTGCCATGTGCTCAGACGTAGGTACCAAACATCGCACATATTTCAGATGAAAATAACCAAATCCTTAGGAAAGCAGTGTTAAAGACTTGTAACTTTTATGCTAAGCCCACAGCAGGAGCATATTAGTTCGGTGGATATTTCGCTCCAGCTAGAATAAAGGTCTTTAGATTTCGGCCTAGACGCATTTTCAGCGATACGCAAGAGCTACTTAAATCTTGAAGCGTATTTTTTGAGAAAAAGCGATTTAATTTTTTTTTTTTTTTACTTGGAATTAAGTACTCAGTCTTGGGCTTATCGGATGGGCTCCAAAGTTGTATATGGCTCATTTTGGTTTATTTTGGCATGGGCGCCTTTTATTCGCATGTGAAGACCGAAGAAACTTCAATTGAATTGTTTGAAGAAGCAGCAGGTGGGAGTATTTTGGTACGATTTGGCTTTGTTATGGCAGGATCAACGGCCATAGCTTTTTTTAATTAAACTGTCTTTACTATGTAGAAAAAATAGATAAACGAAATGGGAGATTGAATTTTCTTTCTTTGACCTTATGAAAGGATTAAAGCTAAAACAAGAGAAAACTTCTTATGTAAAATATAACAAGTGCGAACCTTGGAAAAAGCCAGCATGAAGAAAAATCCTCTTTGGAATTTACATTATCATAAAAACGAAGGATGTATCGCATTATTTATGTCTAGACTTGACTGACTGGGTTAAAATTATTTCGGGCTACGTTCATTTTAGAAAAAAATATTTTCAACCAGTTTAACTTCGGCTAGCTGGTTTTACTTAAGCTGTTATTTCAAAGACTTGGAACGAGCCAGTCCCCTAGTCATACCGCGATTTTAATCAGCTATGCTTTTGTCAATTTTCAAATGTGAAAATATCATGCCGATAAGTTGTAGAAAGACCTAGAAGCAAATAAATGTTAAAGCACTTAGTCCAATATTGCGACGCATCCCAATCACTAATCAGATTTCAGTGCAAGTAATGCTAAATTTTGAACCAAGTAAAGCATTATATTTTGCTTAAGGCACATGAATACTTTAAAATGAGATAAATTTAGATACCATAAGTTCCTAATCAAAAAGTTTGAAAAATGTTTAGTGAGGTAAAATTTTTACATTGGGTTTCTTTATAATTTCTTTTAACGATTACCATGTAGGGAGTACCTACTCATCATGTTTCAACGTCATCACTGCCTCGCAACGAGAAATATTTAATTTTTGGTCTATTCTCGCTACTAAGTATCGCAAAGCGTTACATAGGAGCGTTACCCACATAAATTATGTGCCATAGGTCATAGAACGTATTGAAATTTTTTTCACAGTTGTGTGCGTCTCGCCACAGTCTCTCGCAATATTGGACTTTGGGCTTCAAGCAGCTAGAGCTTGACAATAAAAAATTTAAAAAAATTATAAATATTCATTTTTTATTTTTTCTTAACATCTTAACGCACTTTTCTTGTGACTTTTGGTCCATTCAACTAGAAAATCGTGTTTAAAAAATTTCTCTGGAAGGGTTTTTGTATCGATTTTGAAATAAAAAAAAAAAAAAATGTTGAATGAGTATTCCAACTTTTTCGAGCAGAACTTGATAACGTTTAATTCAATTTAAACAAATTATCCCTCAAACTAAAGAAAATTTGTCCCTCTAACGAATTTGTTCACACTGTTTTAGTATCAGTCAAGAAAATACGATTCTGTACTCCTTTAAACCTTGAAAAACACATGGCTTTACAATAAAATCCATACAATTTTTTGTTCATCGGCAGGGCTCGGATTTTGTTGACTTTTATAAATTTAAAGCATACTTTATTTCAACTTCGCCAAACTTCGCAAAATATTGGTTAGAAACATTTTTGCTCCATAAAGTATGCTTTAAATTTATAAAAGTCAACAAAATCCGAGCCCTATTCATCGGCATCTAACCAACCGTTCGGAAAACAAAATAATTTACATTTTTTGTTTTAAACTGGTTTCTTACTCAACAAAATGAGATATTAGTTTTTATAATCCATTCATAAATTGCATACCTTTAATTTTATAAGTTCGAGAATAAATGCAATGTCAGGCTGCGGTCACACCGAATCAAACGAAACGAAAGGAAACCGAAACAACCAACAGCACATTATGCCTTATGAGAGCGAACACACCAGATAAGAGAAAACGAAACGGTTTAGACGAAGAATGAAAAGCGGTTTTCTGGACAAAGCAACGAAAACGTTTCCTTTGATCCAGTGTGACCGCAACCTTAGAAATGAAAAAAATGCAGCTTTAAAGTATGCAACGAATTTTTTAATAAGGCGTAAATTTGTAGTTTTCATTGTTAATTTACTTTGACTCTCTTTAGAACACCAAAAATAAGAAAAGTACATTAAGATATGCCGGGAAAAAGTGCTGTAAGCTTGTGTTGTCGGATATAACTGAAAGTAACATTTACGAACAAAGAAAATGTTCCGATATCAAATCCTCTTTGAAAATTCTCTTTCACAACTGGTTTTTGTTACTTTGGTTTCGGTTCGATGCGAGAATTGAGCATTTTCCAGCTTATTCAACCCTGGAAATATGAGAACTTTAAAAAAACACAAGGAATAATAAAATTTTCGATTTCAAATAGATATGCCCAAGCCCAACAAAGCCCAAGAGACTTTAAATTTTTTAAATGAAAACTTTTGATTTCACTCAAATTGCATTAGAACTAAAGTGAAATCATTTCAATTTTTTTTTATCGGAATTACTTTCCGTTTTCACTTTCTTCACTTTACGGAGTTTTTGAAATACCTTTAACGTAAATAAACGATGTCAGCTATGAGAAACTTACGCGGAATGTTCAAGAACCCACAAATATTACGTTGAAAAAGACTACGACCACTTATTGGACTTGGCTGGACTTTGAATGGATTGCTGGATGGCCACTCAAAATGGAAGCACTAAAAAAGTTGAAAAAAGTTTAACGGATGCCGTCCACTCAAAAGCAATGGCGAACTCGCAGTTAAATAATTTTTAATTGTAAAGCGCTAAAAGTTAAAAAGTTCGCTGAGTTTTAAGTGCCAACAATGCTTGAAAATCAAATCAAAAACGTAAATCATTTTCACTTAGGTATGTACATCAAACGGATTCTGAGAACAAGAGGTGAATCAACAAAGCTTAATTAAATAAGCAAAAACTCTTTATACGATTATGATATGAAGTTTTCGAATGTTTTTAATGCCATAGCCAAGGCAAAGTGAAAAGTTCCAGTGACTCTCGAGCTAAAAGCGTTACTCCCTTTTATCCATTGATTTATATAATTTTTCGGCTTGGCAGTGGAGAGACCACATCGAATTCTACCGTAATTGTGGCTCAGTATTTCACATACAATATATGGACGTTAGGACTTGGCTAAGCCGGATTAAAAGCTGGATTGTCGGAGGGAGATATGCAAAGAAAATATGGCACAGGCAGGGTCCGATCCAGCTTTTTTCTCGCTCTGGACAAAAAGAATATTCGCCGCCCCTATGATCGTAGTAATGTAGTTCTGGTGTGGAATATTTATGTAAAACTGCCTCCCCTATCAGTGCTACAGTGGGCATTTGCCCAGCTTGCCACCGCCTAAATCGAGGTCTGGCCGCAGATCGGATAAGAATAACACGATCTATCATTGGTCATTCATCTTTCGACTGCGCCAAGATGTGGTATCGGAGCGTTTTTATCATGTTCACGCTTGCGTGATTCTTCCGAAATATAGGAAAAGGATTCGCTTAGAAGAGTTATAAATGACTATTACAGAAGAGCAATTGGCGATTCATTTTTATGGATCAATTACACTGTGCTAGTTCAAAATTATAACAAGCGGCAGACATAGTCATTAAACCTAATTTGGGTGCTCTAGTTATTGTGATATCCGCATTTTAAGTTTGTTCATTTTTGTCCGGTTAAGCATGCGCAGCCGTATGCTTAATCTACATTACTCATACGCAGTACAAACACTAGATATCTAAAGCGAAGAGCCCGACAAAAATGCGTAAACTTGAAATGCAGATATCTCGTTAAATAGAGCCAACTTGAATAAACCAATGATACCATCGGATTCAGCGAACCCAAATTAGGCTAAGAGACTATGTCGCCCGCTTGTTACAATTTTTCAGTATCAATTTCAAGCACAGTGTAATTAATAATTTCAAAAATACATTGCTTATGGTTATTTCTCGCTTCCGATTCCCGCTGTTCTGGCACTTGAACCTTGGAAATCTCATTTTCTAGTCATGTCCTCGCCCATCGATATCGTGTTCGCTAAGTAGATATTGTTGGATTCTTTTCTTTTATAATTTTAAATTCAATTGAATTTTTGTAAATATTTTTAATAGAAAATTATATTCCCGAAGATCGATATGGTAATGTCACCTATTGTCGACCCCCGGAGCAAAAGTTTAAATAAAAATTTGGTGAAGAAGATTAACCGTGGTCTTTATATACCACGTTAGTCGATATTACTAGGAAACTTTCCATGGTAGCAGAACTTCAAAATGCTGTTTATAAAAGAAAATATTTGATTTTGAAAAATGGGTAGAATTTTTGGGGGAACAAATTGCAAATGCCATATTTAAAAATAACCAAAAACTTTCCTAAAGCTCATAAAACTAGTTAACACTGTTCCAAAGACTATTTATGTCCATAAACATGCTACATTTATATGAATAATGAAAATTTTTGACGGTTCACTGAAGATTGCAAGCAGTGGTCCACTCAAGGTGAATCATATGATTTCAATTGAGCCACCAAAACTTATTCCAATATCTACTTAAAATTCCAAATGATTTTGAACTATCAAGATCAATGCCCAAACTAACAAAAAATATACTTTTTAAGTTTCAAAAGTCGGTTTTGGCACTATTCGTAGGAAGCACAAAAATGCACAATGTTATAAAACGCTCATTATTTTCTCTTTTTTTTTCAGAACTCGCTTTTAAACAAAAACACGTGTGCTCAACTGGAAGCTTTATGACTTGCTGTTTACGTTTGCAGTAAAGTTGGCTATAATATTAGTTGACCGATTACCTGTCGAAAAGGTTAGTGCCTAAGATCTAAGTTATAGTCATGATAGTATTATGAATTAAAAAAAAATAAATAAATATAATATTAGTTTAACATTTAAACTGTCACAGCATAGAAAACATTCAAGTGGTCCATTCTAAGTGACAGTCCACTTAAGGTGACCTTTTCCTTCGTGGTTTTGAAGCTAAATTCTAGAAAAAGTTTTGTGTTAACCTCTTCCAAAAGAGGCTTTTGCAATGCTCGTCCGGAAGACAAATGCTCGAAATAAAAGAAAAAATGAAAGAAAAAAAGAATTGATCGCGAAATGTTCGTCAATGCAATATTTTACATCAACCTGTACTAGAGTACCACAGACTAGGTACGGTATTCCGATTCTAGGACAAGAATAATCCGCTTGTACCAAATGTACCGAAAATACGCTTCAAATCCGCCGCAAAAGACATAGGTTTTTTTTATGGGAAACAGGTCTGTTTCTGGAACAGGTCTGTTCAATAATCTGGTCTGTTATTTAGAAAACAGGTCTCTTTTATAGGGAACAGGTCTGTTCTATAAACATACCTGTTCCATAACAAACCTGTTTCCTAAAAAAAACAGACAGAGAACAGAGAATTTTGACACGACCGAATACCTGAAGTTACACAAGACAGTAACGAACGAAATCAGCGACAGAAGGCGTCTCTAAAAATTACAAGTATATTGTTTATTTCAAATAAAACCAACATAAGTACATACATACTTTAATGGTAGAGTTGAGAAAACATCGCCTATAGCGATGACTCGCGTGAGCATCGTGTTGACGAACGTTCTTTCAAATATTGCCTAAAAGTTTGCTGGGAAGTCATGGTCGTATTTACAGTAAGTCAGTGAGGGGCTCCCCTCTAATTGTTGTCTGCTGAAAATACTCCCAAAAAAAGGATTTTAAAAAGTATTTAGAAATTAAACAAGAGCTTTCAGAGGGTGAAACGAGACTCGTGTTTGCATGAGACACTTACTATGAAAGTACACAAAAGTCTTTAAGTACGCATAAAACAAACTATTTGTATCTTGCCCCTAACTTACTAACCCAAACTGAATTCATGATACGCCCATGTGGGAGGCTAGTCTTCAATGCAACATTTCAATTAAGAGTATTGATTTTATCCTCACATATGTTACGTTTTGAAGAACTTAATACTCTTTGACAGATACGTTTAAGTAGAATAGCAGATAGGTCTTCACTCTTACATTAACTGTTCAGAAAGCTATAAATATGTAAATATCATAGTTAAAAATATTCCAGAATTTCCATTTCAATTAAGATAGAATAAATAAGCTTAAGAAGAAGCTTAGTTGAGACGTACATAGCTCTCATTTATACATTTACTTAAATAATTCTCATCAGATGGATCGATGATAATCCAGGCTTAATAAATTCGTTGTTGATGCTGCAAAATTTCTACTCGATTTGTTGAAATGAATTGCTTTTGCAAGTTCAAATCGAATGAGTGAACAAATACTCCTTATATGATAAGCAAGTATGAGTGGATACGCTTATTAATTCTCCATCTACGTCTTTTTCTTCGTTCCATTTTTGGAGCGTAATTATTTTGAAGCGTATTAGAAAAAATTAGGACCACAAAGCGCACGTCATTTTCTGATTTTCCCACAAAATATTGGCCTGAAAAACATCTTAAACACCAGGAAAATCTTCGTCGTCGACTTCAATGAACGTTAGCAAATTAAAGCGTTGAAAACATTTTCATAAAATAAAGCTCACTCAATGCATGCTAATAGGGATGGCAAAACATATATGCTTTATTTCTTTCGTAGGTTTCGTAGGAATGCCAATCGGAATTCAATTCAGCGTTCTGGTTTTTTATTCCAATCAAAACCGCAAAGTGTGCGCATTAAGGCTATAAAAGCGAGAGTGAATAAAGGCATGTGTACCTACTTTGACTAAAACCGCAGAAATAATAAAACGCAAAAAGGCGTTTAATATTGGTGGGCGTATGAGCTCGAGAGCGTAACAAAGGAACAGGGGGAGGGCGTGAATGTATGTATGTATGTATGTATGTATGTATGTATGTGTGTATGAGCGACCAATATTTTTCAACGCATGACAATTTTATTGCGATCAACAGTAACGGAACAACCGTGAAAAATCATGGGCGAAATTTAAGAAATTTCTTGGATGAGTTTATCCTTGCAACGGCGCGGCGCCGCGGCGTTCCCCTTCCAACCGGAAATACGATTTCAGGCTGAACGCACGATAAGCCGAAATAAAAGTAACGGAACCGAAGCGAACATCAAAACTGGGCCCGCACATGAATTTAATGATTATGCAAATTGCGCACGTAAATCGATAGCGTTGTGTATACTTATTACAACAAAAGGGAAACGAGCAACAAAAAAGGAGGAGATCAAGAAGAAGGAAAATCTACGAGGAGTAAAAGGACTGGAGCGCAATGAAACCAAAGAACCCAGTCTCATATTGAGGAATCTCGATTGAAACGAAATGAAGGATTTCCCCAATTATACGAGGATTTTCTAAGGCACATTTAATGGGACCCCTTCCACAAATCAAAAAAAAAAAAAAATATTAAGAAAATTACTTAAATCAATTGGGTAGCAAAAAAAAAAAGAGAAAAAGAATAGAACGAAAAAAATATGAAAATTATGAGTGGCGCTTTAACAAATCGCAAAGTCGTCTAATGAAATCTTCGCCGAAGTTCTAGCAAAGCACTTTAACTTCCGGACGAAAAGAGCTACTTGAAAGAAGTGATTATAACTTTGACACATTCCCCTTCAGCGAAGCAGATAGTCGCATTATAGCGCTGACCACAATGTCAAATATCTTCACCGAGTTCAATATAAAGCAAAGCAAAGTTTTCATAGCTGCAACGTTATGGAAACGCAGCGGCGGCGGCGGCGGCGGCAAGAAGCAGGCATTGCGCTGCAATCGCTCGACTGTCAAAAGTCAACTTTCAGTACAATATGGCGTTGGGAAATCGCTGACAGCTTTATATAAAGTTCGTGTGCTTGTGGACGGCCACAGCGCTACGTGCGTTCGAATGGGTGTCAGCTTTTCGCTTTTCGCATGTTGTACACCAAACTTCTTTTTCCTGCAACGGATGTGCTGCCATTAAAAAACTTATATCGATCAATTTCTCGTAAAATTCAGTTTCACTTCGGGCCAAACGTTACTAGATTGTAACCAGTTCGTTGACGGAAATAAAATGAATGCAGCACAAAGTAAAGTTGAGAGTAAGTGTATACATACATATATATATTTATCGAAAAGCCTCCGACAGCTGCAGTTGCTTTTCCATCGCCTTGAGCCATAACGCAAAAACTTATTTTTATTGGTAGCTACTCCTCTCACACAGAAACACTTGCCCAAATGAATCCTTGAGAAGGAATATGAAATGAATGTGGTAAGGAAATGCGAATGTGTACGTAGAACAAGAAAACAATACACAAAGGGAGCTCCACAAGTAAACAAAATAGCGCCAAAAATAGTTTCTTTTTTTTTTTTTTTAAAGAAAAACTCGGGCAAGGAGCTCTGTTTTCCCCTTCTGGTTTCGTTTTGATCTAAATTCGCTGTCTTTTGTTTTTCTTCACAATTGTTTTACGCACCCAAAAGTTTTCGTTATATTAAAACTTTGCCTCAATTCATTCTGCAACGTTTCATACTTCTTCAGGTATACTTAAGTAGTTCCCACACAAAAATTTCTTTCGAACAAAGGAAGCACAAATTTAAAAACATCGAAAAAGGATTTCCACTAACAAAAAGTAAAAAATAAAAAACATTCCTATGCAATTGCAGAAAACGCGTTCCATAAAATAATGAACGAATATATGTAGAAGAACTGAAAAGTTCGGGTAATGAGACCATGTTGTCGAATATTAAGAAAATCCTGTTCAAGTATAATTTCATGTAAACTCTTTGCATGCATATAGAAACCAGCCAATGATGGAAGTCGTTATCCTTCAAACAACGTCAGTAGAAGAACTAAATATTTTCCCAGATATTAGATACCTTTGTATGTTTTGCTGTTGTGGACAAAAATCTCTTTCAGCATTGGCTGACATGATCCAGAAAATAATCGAGCGGGATGCATGAAGATCGCAAGCAGCAATGAAGAAAATTCCAAGACAAAATTCTGCATTGAATTGCATCAGGAAAAACGGAGCGGGTCTATAATTCCATTCTCAAGTGTTATTTAGTCGTTTGATACTACGAAAAAAAAAAAAAAAAATAAAAAACCAAAATCTGGAACAATGGAGCTTAGCTGAAATATATGCGCGAAACTTTTTAAGATTCAGGCGAAAGGAAGTTCCTTCCACGTTTTAAGAAACTATGAAGCTGCTTTCAAGAGAGAATACAAATGAACTAAAAGTTTCCACTCAACATGGTGTCCAGTTCTTGAATATTCCGAAATGTAGATTTTCTTTTAAAGTAACAGCATCAAGAAGACAGTTTCTCTGGCATACTGGCAACTTGAGAAATACATATACACACATAATTATATTCAGCTTCGTTCGGAAGTTTTATGAATGAAAAGGATGCAGCCATTTTTCTTGTCGGCCTGCAATTGTGTCAAAGCCCCAAGGCTTCAAAAGCTAGACTCGGCAATTCAAAATAAAGATATGTCACAATTGAAAATTTAAGTATGTATGTACATTGTACACACTCGTCATAAATTTTTCTATTCTGGGAGTACACAACAGAATGACAACATGGATGGTTTGAAGTTGAAAGCATTTGAGCAATCGTATTTTTTTGATTCACATCTTCTCATAACATTGACGACATCTGCTCTTCAGTCTAAAAATAAGATTGTTTTCATTTTTAACGAGATGGGTATCTGACGAAGCTTTCGATAACAACCAAAATTTCCTCCTGATTGGGGGGTTTGAGTAAACATTTCGAAAAGCAGCGATGAAATGTGGAACTATGTGTCAAATTAACAACACGACATGGAAATTATAAGCAAATATTTACTTATGTTAGCTATGCGAGTATCCTGAATATCTTGCTGTATAACTGCGTACGTATTTCACCAAAAACGGAGCGCAGGCTCTACGGGATTTCGGCTCAGCTTTTACGTTAATTTGGCTTTATCAAGTGAACAAAATGAGGAGAAAAATTTCATTTCGTACCAATAAAAAAAATAATAATAATTTAAGCAAATAACTGAGTGCTGAGTGCTGAGTGCAATTGCGCCGTGAATTTATATCTTTTAAAAATTGACGTTCAAGAGGACCACTTCGCAAAATTGATGAGTGATTTGCTGTAAGCACCCTGAGAACAACTTACCCAACCAAATGGGGCCAAACTTATCGAACTTTTACTAAATTTACTAAAAATTAGGGTTAAAAGATCAACTTTTGATGAAAAGTTTGACGTTTTACCAGATTTTTCGATAGGTTAGACGCTACTGAAAGCGGTCATTCACATTGATTTGATGGAAAAGGCAAATATTGTGGGAAATTTTCAAAACAAAAATAAAAACTTCATGAATTCATAAACTGAAAATGCTTGCTTGAACATTTTCACACATACATACTGGCACGTCTTACTGACAAACACAAAACAAAATTCGAAATGCGATTAACCCAATAAACACAAAAACGATAACGTGTTCGAATCGAATTCGAATCGAATTCGTAGAGCGCGAATCGCATTAAACGAATTCGAATCGAATTCGATTCGAATTCGCGGAAGGCAATTTTCGCGATATCGCGCTTTTATCGTATTTTGCGTTCGATTCGAATTCGATTCGAAGACAAAACGCGATAAGAATTCGAATCGTTTGCAACGAGCTCGCCTCGAGCTCGCTTTTTTATCGCGGATTTTAGAATACGCGAGCTCGCGCTTTTATCGTATTTTGCGTTCGATTCGAATTCGATTCGAAGACAAAACGCGATAAGAATTCGAATCGTTTGCAACGAGCTCGCCTCGAGCTCGCTTTTTTATCGCGGATTTTAGAATACGCGAGCTCGCGCTTTTATCGTATTTTGCGTTCGATTCGAATTCGATTCGAAGACAAAACGCGATAAGAATTCGAATCGTTTGCAACGAGCTCGCCTCGAGCTCGCTTTTTTATCGCGGATTTTAGAATACGCGAGCTCGCGCTTTTATCGTATTTTGCGTTCGATTCGAATTCGATTCGAAGACAAAACGCGATAAGAATTCGAATCGTTTGCAACGAGCTCGCCTCGAGCTCGCTTTTTTATCGCGGATTTTAGAATACGCGAGCTCGCGCTTTTATCGTATTTTGCGTTCGATTCGAATTCGATTCGAAGACAAAACGCGATAAGAATTCGAATCGTTTGCAACGAGCTCGCCTCGAGCTCGCTTTTTTATCGCGGATTTTAGAATACGCGAGCTCGCGCTTTTATCGTATTTTGCGTTCGATTCGAATTCGATTCGAAGACAAAACGCGATAAGAATTCGAATCGTTTGCAGCGAGCTCGCCTCGAGCTCGCTTTTTTATCGCGGATTTTAGAAACGGCCGTTATAAAATTAAAAAAATTAAAAATGAAAAAAAGACCCCAAAATTTGGGGTCATTTTGCATTACCCCAAATCAAAAAATGAAACATGGCCCCAAATGTAACATAAATTTTGAAAAATGCAAAATGACCCAAAAAATCGCCCTAAAATTCAATACAAAATTTTGGGGCCTTTTTAAATTTTTGGATTTGGGGTAATTTTTTATAACGCAAAATGACCCCAAATTTTGGGGCCTTTTAAAATTTTTGGATTTGGGGTAATTTTTTATAATGCAAAATGACCCCAAATTTTGGGGCCTTTTTAAATTTTTGGATTTGGGGTAATTTTTTATAACGCAAAATGACCCCAAATTTTGGGGCCTTTTTTAATTTTTGGATTTGGGGTAATTTTTTATAACGCAAAATGACCCCAAATTTTGGGGCCTTTTTTAATTTTTCAAAGTGGGGCAATAATGCATTATGCAAAATTGGGGTCTTTTATTTATTTTTAATTTTTTTAATTTTATAACGGCCGTTTTATTTTCTAGTTTGGGGCCATTTTTCATATCGATTAAAAACACCTCTTTTTGTTTTTGGGGCCTTTTTCATTTTATTTTGGGGCCAAATTTCATTTTTGATTTGAGGTAATTTTTCATAATGCACAATAACCCCAAATTTTGGGGCCTTTTTTCATTTTCAGTTTGGGGCCATTTTGCATTGGGGCCATTTTTCAGGGAGCCCTCGAGGACTTTTCAAAATATCAACAAAACTTCAAAATCCCTTTCAGGGTGCCGTAGTCGGTAAGACTCTTATGAATTCCACGATAAAAAAGCGAGCTCGCATTTTATAAAATCCACGATAAAAAGGCGAGCTCGTTGCAAACGGTTCGAATTCTTATCGCTATTTCTCTCGAATCGAACGCAAAATACGATAAAAGCGCGAGCTCGCGAAAATTGCCTTCCGCGATTCGAATTCAATTCGAATTCTTTAAAATATTTGTGTTTAGTGGATACGAAACTTTAATTCTCGAAAGTAGTTTTGTTAATTTGTTTCCAAATCGCAAGACATTCGAGGTAAATATAGAATCAAGCTAAACATATAAACGAAAAAAAGTCATTCACTTCAATTCGGCGAAGACGGCGTAATGGGTAAGCAGACTAGAAATAAGTATGACTACAAATCAAGAGGTTCGGTGTTCAAATCCCACAGCCGGTGGATTCAAAAGTGTGGTTACCAGCATTAGAACCGTTTTTTTTTTTTTTTTTTTTTTTACCGAAAATAGTCTTATAATAAGACTGTTATTAGAATCATACATTAAATATAAAAATTAAATAATTTTTTTTACTAATCGTATATAATCGAAAATTCGACAAAAAGGCGAATCGAATATGATAAAAAATTCGAATAAAGCGCGATAGCAAAACGATAGCAAAATACGAATCGCGCGCGATGCGTAAACGATAAAAAATACGATAAAAATATGAATCGCGTAAAAAGGTGACTCCCTCACGAATTCGAATTCGATTCGAGCTCGCCGCGAACACTCGCCGCGAAGAGTTTGCACGTCAAAACGAATTCGATTCGAATTCGATTCGAACTCGTTGTGCTTATTGGGAACATCGCTCGAATCAAATGGAATAAGTATCATAAAGTACCATCGGAAGCATATGTGTATACCTAGTTCTTATGAATAATCGAACATGAGTCATAAGAAAATCATTTGTAATATAGCATTTTCATGCACTGCGGCTGTGTAAGTTGAAAACATGCTTTGTCATATTTTTTTTTACTAAAATCCACTGTAAGTAATGTTTTTCCAAACCCTTTAATCTTACAATAACAAGCATTTATATGGACTCAGATTTTAGAAATACCCTATACCAGGGGTTTCCAAACTTTATTCAGCCCACGGCGCACTTAAAAGTTTAGTATTTTGTCACGGCTCCCTTTTTGGCTATTTTCTTTTTCGGCTTTGGCTAATAAAACATTTTTGTCGCGGCAACGCTGATGGCGAATAGACAGTCAAGGCATGTAAAGACGTAGGAAGGGGTAGGATATCGTAGGTCGAGTGAGCGACGATGACGAGTATTTATGTATGTGTCATGTTCTTGAAAGATGCGAGCGGTTAAAATACCCTGCAGTAATGAGCCGGTCAATTTCCTCAGGAATGTCTGGCTCTTGACCGGTCCCAATCCTACCGGTTATATTATGGCAGTTCGCTCCATCGAATTCGGATAGCCGGCGGTCGGTTTTAAACGGGTTGGTTTAAGGGTAGTCTGTAAATGAAACTTTCATCAACTTAGAGTATACAGGGTGTCCCCAGAATTTTCGGCCAAACTTAGGTCAGGAGGAACAATGTTTGTTCGTGCGAAGTTTGACAAACTGTTGCCCATTTTGAGTAAATGGTGTTTGAAAATAATGCACTATTGAATGCACTTTTCGAAAAATTTCTAAAACTACTGTGATTTTGAAAAAACTTTCAATGAGAATTAAGTAAAAAAAAAAATTTTTTTTTATTGAAAATGTTTTTTTTTTTCAAATACAAAATTTTTTGACTTAATTCTCATTGAAAGATTTTTCAAAATCACAGTAGTTTTAGGATTTTTTCGAAAAGTGCATTCAAAAGTGCATTATTTTCAAACACCATTTACTCAAAATGGGCAACAGTTAGTCAAATTTCGCACCAACAAACATTTTTCCTCCTGACCTAAGCTATCCCCTGGTTAAGTTTGGCCGAAAATTCTGGGGACACCCTGTATGTATATAAGAAATTTGTTGTTTATTTTCCTCATTTTATTATCCTCAAACCAGATAAAGTTACGACAATTGATAAAAAAAAATTTAAAAAATACCTACGGTCAGCTGTTTTGCAGACTAGTCCCTCTCCAATGACATGCCCATGTTAAAAAGATCAGTTGAATACATTAGAAGTGGAATTATGAGAGGATGGTTTGAAGTTGAAAGCATTTGAGCAATCGTATTTTTTTGATTCACATCTTCTCATAACATTGACGACATCTGCTCTTCAGTCTAAAAATAAGATTGTTTTCATTTTTAACGAGATGGGTATCTGACGAAGCTTTCGATAACAACCAAAATTTCCTCCTGATGGGGGGGTTTGAGTAAACATTTCGAAAAGCAGCGATGAAATGTGGAACTATGTGTCAAATTAACAACACGACATGGAAATTATAAGCAAATATTTACTTAGCTATACGAGTATCCTGAATATCTTGCTGTATAACTGCGTACGTATTTCACCAAAAACGGAGCGCAGGCTCCACGGGATTGCGGCTCAGCTTTTACGTTAATTTGGCTTTATCAAGTGAACAAAATGCGGAGCAAAATTTAATTTCGTACCAAAAAAATAATAATAATATAAGCAAATAACTGAGTGCTGAGTGCAATTGCGCCGTGAATTTATATCTTTTAAAAATTGACATTCAAGAGGACCACTTCGCAAAATTGATGAGTGATTTGCTGTAAGCACCTTGAAAACAGCTTACCCAACAAAATGGGGCCAAACTTATTGAACTTTTACTAAATTTACTAAAAAAAAATTGTGATCATTTTTTGATGAAAAATTTGACGTTACCAGTTTTTTCGACAGGTTAGACGCTACTGAAAGCTATCATTCACATTGATTTGATGGAAAAGCCAAATATTGTGGGAAATTTTCAAAACAAAAATAAAAACTTCATGAATTCATAAATTGAAAATGGTTGCTTGCTTACTGACAAACACAAATCAAAATTCAAAATGCGATTAACATCGCTTCAATGAAATGGAATAAGTTTCATAAAGTACCATCGGAAACATATGTGTATTAGGGTGTCCCAAAAAAAAAATTTTTTTTTAGAACGTGGTTTTTTCGAAAGGCTATAAGTCAAAGTATTTTTGAGATTTTTTTCAGATTTTTCGTAAAAGGTTTAGAGGTTGCGCTCAGCGGATTTTCCTCAAAAGCCTCACATTTCCAATTTTTTGGAGATGGCTTCTTCGTAAGCAATGCTTTTCAGGATTTTTTGGTATTAGTCGGTGGAAAAGTATACAATCCTTGTTCTCACTTACATAAACTGCAAAATATACCAGCTTTATAGGCTATTTAGGCATCTTTAGTAGACATTTTTACGAACAAAATCGGGCGTCAAAAAAAGAAGGCCCCAAAATTTCTTAATTTTATACGAAAATGGTTGAAAGTAATGATGCAGTTTCAAAGAGTACGAACTCCTTTGTAATTTGTTAAATGAAATCAGGATTTTACTCTTATAGTTTCAAAGCTATGTCTTGTTATCTTTTCCAAAACATTATAACAAAAACACGTTGCATACTTTCAGGCTTACATTTGAAAATTTCATTGCCTATATGATAGCCAATCCATACTAAATAGACTCAAAATGACGAGTTTTTCATGGGCATTGATTTTCAGCTAAAGGGTCTAGCGGGTTGCGGCATCATGAAAGGAATTTTTAAATTTTGTTGATTTTTCGATAGGCGCCATCTAAAAACATGTGGAGACCACTTTTAAGATTTTTATTTTGAACGGTCCTTGAAATATCCTTGAAAATCCTTTTTTATAAGCCTTTTTTAAAATTTGTATTTTCAACAACCAATTGAGATAGAGAGACGATGTAAGTAGATTTGTTAGATAATAAAACAAGGAAGCCAAAAAATTTTTTTTAATTTTTACACTGAGAAAAATTTATTCACAAAACTAAAAGAAAATTTTGAATATTTTTTTTCAGTGTTTCCCAGTTTCCCGCCACTCTATAATTTGCTTTTAAAACACCCCTTGTATTTACTTTCATTTAAAGAAAAAAATATTTCAATCAGATGGCGCAGCAGTGTGATATTTAAAAAAATACAAGGGTACATAGATCCTCCCAGTATTGATATGCTGGGGTAGACCTGCGTATGTGGTACATTTGTCCGAAATCCCATACAAAAGGCATCACTCATACGAAATGTAGGACGTTAATTAAATATTTGATAATCCGCGCAGTATGATCCGAGAAGATTTATGGGGTGTAGAAGAAAAGCAATAGTAATAAATTTTAAGAGATTTTCGATTATCAGACATATGTATATTGATTGACATTCAAAAATTGAGAAGGAACAACAATTTTACAAAGCTCGTCATTTTATTTCGTTTAATTATTTGAAAGGGCTTTTAATAACACATACGAGCTGTTGTTTTCAATCCAATGGATCTTTTTTATTAGATAATGATTTCTATTCTTAAGACATTAAGTTTTCGATAGTGCAGGAACTCCTGCGCATCAATTCCTGCAAGTATTTAACCCATTCAAGCACATGTAATCAGTTTCAATCTTCTACGCTTTGGATTGTTATTTGTTCTATAGTTTGTACGTTTTGAATGTTTGCATGAATTGATGCGTAGGAATTCCTGCACTATCGAAAACTAGTAATGTCTTTAAGAATAGAAATCATTATCTATTAAAAAAGATTCATTGGATTGAAAACAACAGCTCGTATGTGTTATTAAAAGCCCTTTCAAATAATTAAACGAAATAAAATGACGAGCTTTGTAAAATTGTTGTTCCTTCTCAATTTTTGAATGTCAATCAATATACATAAGTCTGATATCGAAATCTCTTAAAATTTATTACTATTGCTTTCCTTCTACACCCCATAAATCTTCTCGGATCATACTGCGGTAGGTACCTAAATGTCGATTTCATTGACGTCTGTCCTCTGTGCATATATTTATAATACAACCGTTTATATAGGCATTTATTAAATTTTATTTACTTTTGTTCTGTTGTTTGAATACTCGTATCAACACGACAGTCCTATTGAGTTCTAAAATAAAAAAGCCCTGCACACCTGCCGGACTCTCTTCTCGCACGGTTTCCATAGCGGACTCTTTCGAGTAGAAAATTGAGTTGGCCTTTCCAATAAATGCAATATTGAAATGAATTTTGGAGGCAATAAAATATGCACGATTATAAAATAAACAAAAAATCCTTCTCGACAGTGAAAAAGAGTCCCCAAAAAGAAAAAAAAAACATTGTAATATAATTGAAGAGCAGCACTGGTCGATGGCATGATAATAAACCGTGCCAATAAAGTGCTCAATTTATGCTCTTGTATTTTAATTTCATATTTATAAACGAAAAATGGGAAAAAGCCAATCGGAAAAATGCCAAAAAAAAAAATAGCGATAAATAGAAACGGGTAATCCACTTTTAACTCGACTCAAACCACGCAATGAAGCCTATAAATATTTAATTAAATGTCAAATATTACAAAATTGTCAAGTAGGGCGTAAAAAACGATAAATAACGCACATTGCCAGCACAGCAATTTAGATGGAAACGAAAGAGTCGACAGAAATACCATGGCAGAGTAAACAAGAACAACAACAACAACTACATCGAAAGCAACAATGACCACAATAATATGACGTAAAAGGACAATTCCGACATGACAATGCACCGAACAAGAGTGCTAACAAGCGCATTGATACGACCGTATGACCGGATACAGGCACCTGTCGTACGATTGAATGCACCGAAAAACATAACTGGCGCTTCCACGAAAAGGATATACATATGTATGTATAAATTTTCTCTAGAAATTTATTCGGCCTTTTAAGACTTTCGCAGTCCCTTCCGGTCGAATGTTGGCATTAAAATGGCTTTCAACACACTTGGCTCCTTGATTAAAATAAAATTTAATTCGAAAATCCAACATGGCTTCTAACAAATTTGAAGTGTAAAAGGGCACCAACAACATCGAGCTTCTTTAACCAATGAATACATATGTATACATGAAACTTCAAGGTAAATGATAAAAGATTGAGTCTTATGAAATTTTAATTCCGAGCAATTTAAAATTATCTCCTACGAGAGATAGAAATTGTGAAATTGCGAATGTTTTTCAAAGTGTATCTCTATTCCATTGGCAAGGATTTTGAATACTGTCGCTGTACGAGTGCATATTGTATGTATGTATGTATGTATGTATGTTGTTTGCCGATGAATGCAATTACCAAAGCATGCATACGCAGCAAGGGTAATAAATCAAAATGCAATTTTTGTTAAATGGAAAAACAACTTTTGAAATGAAGTGAATATAGCTCGGTAATAATTTACAAAATAAAAACGCAGTAACGAGAATATATTACATTTACATATTGTTAGAGTGAAAAGTGAATATCTGTGCTTGCGAATACACAGAAAGCATTATATCATACGAGTAAAATATCCATATGTGAGCATGTTGAGCTTTGTCGCACATGCATCGCCGTCATAAGTGCCCACAAGTATTTCATATCCGACTACCACAATAATGAAATGCTGCACGAGAACAAGAAGAATGAGAAATTGCGCTGAGCTAGAGAGCGCGCTACAGAGCGTTGGAGCCGTGGAGCCGTGGAGCTGTGGCCCATTGCACAATATATGATAATCACGCTGTTAAAACAAGCTTAATATACGCGACAACGACACAATGATAGCGAGCGACAGCTGACAGGCTACAATGACAGCCAACAGCGCTGAAGTTGCACTGCAGCGTGCCAATATGGCAATGCCAACCTCGGTTAAGATAAGATATGGTAACGATGCAGCACAGACGAAAAGTAGAACGGAATACTTACGAGTGTACGTCAATACGCACAGAGACTCCTATGTATACACCTTCCCGAAGTCCTTGGCTTCTGGATGTATGTATGTATGTATGTTCGGCATTACGTTTATGTATTGTAATTCGAGACATTATATTGTTACAAACAAATGGAAGTTGCGACATACCCGACACAAGGAGGACTTCAGACTGAAAAACGACTGCACGAGGCACAATCGGCAATAATTCAAGAGCAGCGGGAGAATTCATTTTGTACAGAAAAACGGCCATTATACTTTTGTATTGTTTGTTCGTGTGTGTGTGTGTGTGTGTGTTCGTGTGTGTGCGTGTTGGGGGGCATCAATACTGGTATTTATGCAATTTAATAATGTAGCAGAAAGCGGGGGAAAAACAAATAATAATTGACTCAGTCTTGAGAGAGTATTATTGACGGAAACGTTATTTATGGCCAATTAGAGAGTCGAGCCCATCAGTTCGTACGCAGTACTGTCATTTAATAGTCAAAGAGTTGAAAGAGTTCTTCAGAAATGAATATTTTATCAGGAGTTGCTTTGTATCGCGTTTCTCTTTTTTGTTTTTTATATTGAATGTTTGTATAGATGTGTATTATAAAATAACATCCATTTAAGTCATTTTACAGGGATAAGGGAGACGAAGCTCAGCATTTCAACCAAAAAAACTTACAGTAACTGGCTAGAATGTTGAGTCGGACATTTCAAACAAGCAAACGAGATAATATTCAATTAATTTAACGACATGGACTCCTTTAGTTTCTACATATATGTTTTTGCGTATATTACATTATCCTATAGATCCAAAGGATCGGAGACAGACAGATGAATTCACCGAACACCGGTGAATAGGACCGACCACTCCTCAAAATCCCTAGCAATGCTTTTGAGTGGCAAATTTACCATTGCGATGTCATAGGCAGGGATCTATTGCCCCCGCGATGGGCTAAGTTTCGCTAACCATTTGGTAGGAAAAGATACCATCGAAGTGGTTGTTGGCTTTACGCTATCCAAATCGTTATCTCATTTTCTCCAACGAAATGTGTTGCTAAAATCAAAAGAATCTTTAAATCCACACGGTGGCACTACATTGTTACAGGTCTGGATCTATTTATATTATTTATGTGATTTTTTTTTTTTTTTTTTAACGGAAAATGTGTCTTTTTTATTTTCCACTTCCAGAATAAAATTCATCGAATTTCATTTGGTGTTGAGGGAACTTGAAGCCGGGATCTTCAGGTCCCCATTTTTGCATCTTTCCCCAGGCACAGGTTCAATCCTGCTCAGAACATAGATACGTTTGTTTCTTAAGGGGGTTGTCTTATTGGGGGGCTATTTTTGGACCTTTTTGAAAAAAATTCCTTACAGAAAACCAAAAGAGTTTTTTCAATTAAGTATTTTTCTTTTTGTGTTAGGAATAAATGAAGGTAGATAGGTTCAAGTGACTGCCACTTAGGCCGTTAATCGGCCCATTGTTATACCAAGGAGGTGTGCTCTCGGCCGTCAAAGTGGATGCTCAAAAAACAAGGTGTAGTGCTGGCTGCCACGATTACAGGTCTCCAAGTTGTCCGAAATGGAAAAGAAAAACGGGGTTGTAATCAGTATAGATGTATTTATGGCGTGAGCCTCTAACATAATTTTACTTGACAAACTGGCGGCCATTGAAAAATGACCCATCGATTTCGGGTACATTTTTTGTAGTTCAGTGTAAAAAAAAATGTGTAAAAAATTTTTATAAGCTATGATTGAGGTTCACGCCATAATATTGACAATTTTGCGTCGAATGCACCTTGTTTCATTAAAATCGGTTCAGTTGGATGACCAAATCGCTAGTAAACACGGCTCAATTGATCCTAAAGCAGTGATGTTCACGCCATACATCATTTGATGGCGTTCAATTCACACGTATTGCTTACGCTCTTTGTTCAGTCGGTAGCAAGAGGCCGACGAAACAACATCGCGCGGATCTGTACAGCTTTTTTGTTTCACTGCATAGAAGAATTAATACAAAATTTTTTTTTGAGCGCTAGCTCTTTTCTCACTCACACAGTCTCACGGCCAATTTTGAACATCACTGTCCTAAAGTATCATTTCTGTTTCTTGGGAATATCCGTTTATGTATGCTATTCATTTGAATTTTTAATGCTTTAGCAAGGACTTTGAGTAGAGAGGCAGCAGCATAGGTTGTAGTCTCACTACTAGCAACGCAACCACCAATCAAAATTTATTAATTCACCTTCAAAAAAGTATATATATAACCTTAGGTACAGTACAGAGTTATAGGCAATGGCGCCTGAAACTTTTCAAATAACAAATATAAATACACTTCACGCTATCTGCAATCAGCAAGAATTGTCAAAGGACCATTTCTCTCTTATGATTTGAATTGTAAAATATTTTAAGTATTTATCAGGGTCGTTTTCTCATCTTTTCCTATCTGTAAGTTAAATTATCCTCATGATAATTTCATAAAAATTTTGATTAATAAAGCCCGTTTGCTATCGTTCCGAAAAACAAAATTCTTTGTATGAAAATGTGGAAATTTTGAGAGGATATCGTGACGATAAACTTTAACCGGAACAGTAGCAAATGGGCCAAAAAGATAGAGCTAAAAAGTAGAATGATAAAACGGCCCTAAGTCTATTAAATGCAAAACTCTTATGAAAAAGGAAATTTTCCATCGTTGAAATTCTTTTCAATACGAAGTAAATTTTTGCAAAGAAATATTAATATTTTTGATTGAACTCCTTAAAGAACAAATTGAAAAAAATAATTGCTTCTGATAATGAGAATCATAAAAAAGGACCTCCTGAATTCCGTGTGTTATCTCGAAACCATATCACAAGTCCACAATCGAAATGAATGTAATGAACAAAACGACATTGGGACTTTTTTCCGACTTTGGATCTTAAGATAAAACACATTTTCTACGTGACAAATCAATTGCAGTTTTTTGCGTTTAACCAAACCTCAATACATTTTCAGAAAGTGACGCAAATTAATCAACTGATTGCGTAGAAAAAGAGGCGTTAAATAATGAAACCATTTCACAAAAAAATCGGAAACATTCAATCAGAATATTTATGCACTACATTATCAAGAGCATACACTTCAGATATATATCTAAACGATTGCCAGCAATTAAGGCAACAAAAAAGACGTCAGCAAAAGTAATGAGCGTTTTCCACAGGGATAGGAGCCGGCGCTGGTTGTTCCTTAAAACACCTACACACCAGTATATTATATAGACTAAGCCGACGAGAACAATGCACAGGGATAACAATATAGAATCACAGAGTTTGATTGATTAGAATCAATTTCCCGTCAACGGCAGATGAATTAAATTTGGAGCGAAAGCTGTTCGTGCCTCGAAATGAATGCCTGAAAAGGAAAATGCGAAGCGAAATGAAACGAAACGAAACGAAACGAAGAAGCCCATAAATATGTACAATGGATAAACCTAGAAATAAACGTTCTTAGCAGTAATAAAAATTGTAAGCCGAAAAAGCTTAGCGAGTGTGAAGACGGAAGACGGCAGGCAGGCCGGGCTGCTTACTTACTATTAAAACCTATTAAAGGTTTGTGAGCGCAACTCGAACGTCGGCTGTGGTGTGTGGGAACGGCTCTGTGCAAAAAAGAAATTCATCCGAGGAATAGACCAGAATATCTTGACCCTCAGTTAGAATGCCGAGTTGATGAAGCTGAAAACATGTTGAGCTATTTGCGTAAGAAGGGCAGAAAAAATTTCTGATGAGATATGTACGAGAATTGTATATAAAATAAAAATAAAAGAACGAGGAGCTCTTGACAACATTCATCCATTAAAATACTTGTAGGTTGTTCTTATTAAATATTCTTATGGGCAAAAACTGTTCAAATCAGGATCGAAAAAATAAGGATAATGATGAGTTGGTAAAAAATATTTCCGTTAGTCTTCATAGTACTTAGAATATTGATGAGGGTCACGTGGAAGATTGCTATGTCTCCTGTGTGCCGTAAAAAGTGCTTCATGAGTTTGTAATGTTGTATGAAAACCGATTTCAATTAAAGGCTCAAGCTTAATTGATCCTCATGGAGATAGCGACATTCGTATTTTCTAATGAACTCTTTGACTTATTCCATTCCTCTCCAATGTATTTAGAGTGCGGTGAACAAGACTTAGCACAACTCAAGGATCTCAAGAAATGTATGTATGTTTGCCATTCATTTGCAGCACACTGTCTTACTTTTATCTTCGGAAGCTCAATGGCCAAAATAAAACAATTTCTTATTTGATTCTTTCAACGATTTTCACATCCTTTAAAGAATAGGTAGGTACGTATCAGAATAACTACATGAGAGAATATATTGTGAGAGCATGTGTTTGCCTCCATAAGCAGGTTTCGTTCGAATTTCTTCTTCTTCTTCATTATGCTTTCAAAGATTTATAGCTTTATCCTTTAAGTAATGCAACTAGAGTTTGTGCTAAAACCAAATGTACGAGTTTCCATGTCACTGATTTCAAGCTATTGGTACGAAAAATACCGAATTAAACTTTTCAAGTGGGTACATATAAGTATGTACCTACCTACTTGTGCCACTGTGTGACTGTGTTCGTGAGTATTTTTGTAAGAGTGTAGAGAGCATTGTGGAATCTCAACATTTCGTAGCACTAACCCAAATCATTCTCATACTCAATGTCCATTTAGCAATCACTTTTCGCCAGACCGTTTCACTTTTTTTGCACTATTGAACTCGAATGATTGCCTTTGGTCCTTTCGAAAACAGGGTGATACGAGAGAGCAACATCTTCGTGATTATCGATATAAGTATGTAGGTACATGAATGAGCCAAAGGATTCCAATCATATAAAATCCACTTTTTGCAATCTCAAAACAACTGAGTAATTTTCTGCGAGATAGTTTATCCTTTCCAAGTAATGGAGTCTTAGTTGAAATTGCTTTGTTGCTTTCTTCGGGTTTTCACATGTTTTTTTTTTTTTTTTTTGGAAAGACATCAACGAATATGAAATGTTCACTGACTCACAAAATCTAATTAAAAGATCTCACGCTCTTATGGAAATGTATTAAAAATGTTTGAATTTTTTTTTCTCGAAATTTTGCGAATCCTTAAATGATGTTTTCACGGTTCCAGTGTTGGCAATTTAATTCCTCAATATGTTTCCCAACATATTCGAATTAGAATTCATAGAAAATAAACAAAATTCAATTTCCTTGCCAAGTTTTGAGAATGTCTCCTGTATAAACCACCCTGTTTAACGCATTACAGTCATACATCAAACAATGCTCATGCCAACAAAAGCTCAACATTTCTAATACATCCTTTAACATATTTTCCTTATCGCTACGAATTCGAAAAATTTAAAGAAGCAGTACGCCAAAGAACAAAAATATTTGTGTTAGCTTCGTTGTGGAATCCCGAGAATACTTGAACGGATGTCTTTTGTCTGAGTCGGTTGTGATTTCGCCTTTTGAGAATGTCGTGTAGGTAGGTGGGCATAGGATTCTTGCACAACATATAAGAATTTGCGTGGTCTGCGTACACTGGAATGACGATGAGCTCCCATTTCGTCGTAAGCACTCAATTTACAAACATACCAATACGCCGCGGCGGCGTTATGGGTCAGGCAGGGAGGATGAGCAAAAAAAGAAATTGTGCAGGGAAAGAAGGCGAAGATTACGAAATTGTTTGTGCATAGTTATTTTAAGTATGGACGACAAAAGAAGACCTTAACAGACATTGCGATAAGTCTTAATTTAATTTAAGAACATATTTAATATGCGAAGGATGGGAATTGAGTGAAAAACAAAAAAAGTTATCGAATTTTTAGTGATCAGAAAAATTGCGCGAAATTTTCTAACGACTACTTTTGTTGTTCGCAAACTTTGTTTCTTAGGTTTTATTGATCTTTTGGGACTATCTTCACATTTTCTCTGATTATTAGGGAACCGAAACGGGATTGTTCATTGGAACGTACAGCCTTTGATTGACATCATCCACAATGGTGAAGTGACGCAAAACAAGTGGAAAACTCCTACAAAACGTATTAATCTAAAAAAAACGAGAGGGAGAAAGAGAGGGAGAGGGAGAGAGAAAAGTGAAGAGTCCACATCCGCCTTTACAATGATTCTTA
This sequence comes from Chlorops oryzae, assembly GCA_020466095.1. NCBI lineage: Eukaryota > Metazoa > Arthropoda > Insecta > Diptera > Chloropidae > Chlorops > Chlorops oryzae. The sequence goes on from CM035807.1 coordinate 83,919,411, forward strand.
TTTTTCCTTTTCTCCATGCTTTGTTTTCCATCGGAAGTGACGGTTTGTAATGTACTTATAACGGTTTCCGGTGTCGTAACTCTGAAAACAAAAAAAAATTTTTTTTTTGGGTTGACAGCGAATTCCTTTTGACCCATTTTCCACTCTTCGTATTGTGTATGTGCTGCCGACATCATGTTATGAAATCAATGGAAAGTATTTAAACATGCGTTCCATTCTTTTTAAACAAATTAAATAACTTATTTTTATTGTTTTCATTTGTTTGCGACGCAGTTCGATAGTTCACCTACTATTCGTGTTTTTATACCCGAGACACTCTGTATCGAGGGTATATTGCGTTTGTGTGGTTGTGTGTAACAACCAGAACCAGTCGAGATAGACCATACAAAATATATATAGAATTGATCAGCGTCACCAGGAGATTCGATTTAGCCATGTTCGTCTGTATGTCCGTCTGTCTGTCCGTCTGTTTGTATACAGTTTTCTTATCGAAGGAGTTGAGCTATCTTGTCAAGATTTGGTACCCGTGCTCATGGGGACATGAGTAAGATTAAGAATGGAACCGAAAGGACCATTTTTAGGGGTAGCTCCAGTACCAGGGTCTGTTATGAATTTCACAAAAAATGTTCTAAGACCGAAGTTTTTGTTATGATATATTGATGAAATTTGACATTTGAGCATATTAAATACTGTGATTTAAAAAAATTGGAAAAGTGGGCGTGGCAAAAGAGTTTTTTTTGGAACATTGTCTCCTATACCCGAAATTCAAATGGGACTTGAACGAAAGATGGCATGTATGCTTCCTTTCTAGCTATAAACATCCGCTCTCAAACTTTTCTTAATCGGTCCATTATTAGAGGTACCTACTGGGGTCTGTTATAAAATTCCCAAAAACTCCCCCAAAATGTGGCAAAGGGGCGGTTTTCATAAAAAAATTGAACAAAAGTCGGTATATGGGGCTCCTTATGCCTTTAAAAATCTCTAGAACTTTCTTTCTAATGTTTCTGTTTTTTGGGCGTGTTTTGAAAATTATTTAAACATGTTCGCTTGTGTCGGGTAATTTATTGTCAGGCTCGCTCGGTAATCTGAACAGGCATGACGAAAAGTTATTTAACTTTATCCAGACTCGACTGTAAAGCCATTTAAAATACATATAACATATTTTCGATTGCGTAGTTATACGCGAATTCTGAGAAATACTGACATATCGATTCCTTTTTGCGAAATTCTCTAAATTGTATAAAAACTAAATTTTACAGGAGGGTGTTCTTTCTACTATTTTTTGCACATGCGACTGGGTATAAGCTAAAATTAATTCCGCATTATCTGCATAACTTCAGTGCTTATGGGCTGATATGCAGGCAGTATAGAGCTCGTTCCTGTGAAGAAAGGAAATCAGAGTTGAAATGTCGATGACAGATCGACAGAAATATAGAAAATGTATGATTTCAATGCTACCCAGCATGTTCGATTGCTTTTAATCTGCGTATTTATTCGTTGAAGTATCAGAAGTACCCAGCGGGAAATGTCACCCTGACATCACCGGTGAAGTCAGGGTGACTTGTCACCCTGGCATGCGTGACAATTCGTAGGACGCCTAGCATGACATTTGTACAGGAGTTGGACAGAGATTTCACCAGTGACAATGTCATGCTAGGAGGTGCGATAGCGAAAAAAGCATTTGAGAGCAGCACATTGCTCCTTTTCTATTTAAATGTCAATTTATAGAAACCAGTTTGATAACTCTTTTCTTTGCGCTCTCTTTGAATATTTCGAAAATTTTTAAAAATCTATTTTTAACAATTTTTGTTCGCCTCAGCCTGGGATCGAACCCGCGATCTTCGGATTATGAGTCGAGCACTCATCATCTACGCCACTTCATGCTAACGTTCAACTGACGCTAAGACCTTATTTAAATTTCAATAGTCAATGAGATTCAAACACATGAACAGCATCCCTCCACAATGACTTGTCCTCCAAGATGTCATTCATGACAATGTCACCTGTATGTCATCGATGACATCACTGATGACATTGTCATGCAGGAGATAATTTTCCGCTGGGTTACTCAAAGTAATTCTTCGTTTTTTTTTTTTTGCATGTGTTTAGTATAGAAAATTTACTTCCTGCCCATTAGGGCTAAGAGCAATGATATTTTTCAAAGCAATGCGTTGAAAGCTCTAAAAAAAATTTGTAACATACGATGGTTTTGCGAAAAGGTGTCGATATTTTGAAATTTTCAGATAAAAACACTTCGATTTCTTCGAAAGTCGAAAAAATATGCACACTTTTGTAAAAGGTTTTGGAGAGTGCTCCGCAGAATTTTAAAGGATAAGCTGCAAAAAAATTATTTTGAAGAATTTGTTTTTTAGTACAAGAATTTAATTCAAAGCTTTTGAAGAATTTCTAAGAACTCAAAGTATTTAGATGGAAAATGCATTCTATATGGAGCTATCTCAGGCAGCTTCTGTGCAGTTCTTTAAATGCGCTAAGGTATGTTAAAATTTTAAATGAAGCTCTCCGAGCACCCTGTAAATTGTATATGGTTAAGTATTTTTTTGATACAAAACTTGCAGGAATTGATTCCGGTCGAAACAATATTCCATGAATTGCGCGATGCCTACGTTGCTCGCTGTATTAAAGGCCCATACTCGATGTATTGTCGTGCAGTTACACCTTCATTTTCCTTTCAAAATGTACCTTCAGGTGCTCCTACGCTCGGAGTCATGTTCGGTTTGCCGCCTCTATAGTGCGACTCCACATGCGATAGTTCCCCGCATGTCTTCAAATTTTATAGCAGACAATTTTTTGCGATGGCAGAAGAAAGTGAGATTTTTCTGCGTGGGCATATTTCGGTATGCGATTAGCAATTTAAGATGGTGTTTAAAAGGAAAAGTCGTTGCATTGAAGCGCGAAAAAAATTAAAACAACTGCAATGATTATAAGACGAAGAGCAAAAAAGGAAAGCAAAAAAAACCAACATTCTGGGTAAATTGGTTTTTACAAAAAAAGGGAACAGCAACTGTTGACAGCTGAATTGCCAAACAATACATCAGTCAAGCTCAAAAGTGACAGGCCATCACTAGCGATAGATGGCATGTGATATCGCAAGCTATATCTCGCATGCTATCTGGTATTAGAAGTCTCAATTGGTGATCTATCGCACACTTCCTACAGCATTCTATGAACCATCGAACGTGGAGACAGGAAGCTTAGTCCATTTTAGCTTCACGCGAAAACAACAGCTTAGTTCAGACTAAATTTCTCGAAGGTGTCAATTCAAGGCATGGCAAATCAATTTTGCCGTTTCACACATCCTCAGCCACACTAGAGTTGTTTAAACCAATGCGAGTGTCCGCTAATTTTCTTGGAAGAATAGCATAAGAGAAACTTGTGTGATGAAAAAGATCTTGAAACAAATGGGATGGGAGATTTCTACTAAGATTATGTAGAGTGGAATTGAAAGTTGTTTCATAGTTCTGTTTATAGAAAATTCGTTCCAAGTTATTTACAAACATACATTACATACATATATGTTCAATGTGGATATTGATATCATTCGCTCATCTACTTACTGAACTAGAACACTTTGCTTTCAATAATCTATACAACAGTATACCCATAAACTGTAGACTACTTCAATATAATCCTTTTGAAGTCCAGTGTCTTTACACATAAATGACCTTGAAACCAATTATTCATTCCATTTTCGATGTCGAATTTGCAAAAGCAATCTCAAATCCATCCTAAAACATTGATTTGGCATTTTCGCGCATGAATAAATCAGGGCTCCACTTGACGTGTTTTCTTTTCGTCCTCTTTGTTATGTCCCATAATAGCATGAATAGAATCTTATGCAGTGCTCATTGTGTACAGATTCGGAAATCTGCTTAAGTTGTTTACACAACAAAATTTGCCACTCATGCCAATGTCAACAGCTTCATTATGAAGAACGAAACCGGCGGGAGAATCATTAGACGAGATTTTTTCTATTTTCTCTTTTGCCTCCATCATCCTTTTTCGATCCTTTTCCAGTAGTAACCAATATTCTGTATCTTATTATTTTTCTTTTCTCCTCCTTTTTTCTCTTCTATTTTATTAGTTTTTTTTTTTTTTTCACTTTACTTCGTTAAAGTGAAACGGAAGGAAGCGGAGAGAATGAGAAAAGTGGAACTGTTGCAAGGCTCTTGAAGTGATTGATAAGCACCGATAATGCGATGACACTTCGTGTTTATTCGTTTCTCTTCACTAAAGAATTGATATCCTTAAGAAACCAGTAGGTACTTGAGACTGACGTGTGCGCCAGCAAAGTGATAGTGTGTTGGCATTGCACGAACAATTCATGGAATTTTATCATCCCCCCTCACCGACGAAGCGTTGGAAGTGGGGATTTTGGGATCCTATTCCAAAAAAAAAAAATAAATAAAGGAACAACCAGCGGAAAAATGGAACAATTGTGATAGATTTGCGAGTAACAAATTCGATTAACAAATTGCTAAATTAGCTCATCGTTCCATCACACGATTGTGCGAGCATCCAGCCCAAAGCTGCCTGTGCATAAACAACATACATACATAAGGAATGTGTGAAATAAATATTGTTTATAAAGCACATTTGTAAAGTGGTAAGTAAAAGGTGTTATGAATGCCTTAAGGCATTTACACCAGATGCATGGCGGAGAATATACGTACGTCAATCAATCACCAGCAGACTTCTAATGCCCCGAAAGATAAATTATTGCCCATCCAGTTGTTCACCGTAGGACCTTCATTTTACCAACCCGTATTGGTGCGGGCGTTTTTCCTTTTTTCCTCGGAAAAAATTTAGATTCCCAAAAAAAATCTTTTAAATAGGTCGAAAATTTTCAGTTCAATTGACGCCTTAAAAAGCCTAAGATTTGGGCCGGCAAAGTGTCAAATGCAGTGCTTAGGTCTTTTTTTTTTTTAGAAACGCTTCAGAAACGGAACAACACAAGATATAATTAATTTTATTGATTGATGGCTGAATAATGTTTACCATTTGTTTTGAAATCGAATAAGCTTTTAAAAAGGATTTTGAACTTCGAAGCAATTTCATAGATTGCTGTCCACGTTAGTTTGCATTTTTGAACTAAACTTATTTATTTTTGTGTGTTTGTCTAATGAATTTGACGTTAGTCGTTCCTTTCAAAAAGGGTGTACAAAATAACTTTTAGTTGAACAGAGCCACGTTTTGCTACCCCTTCAAAACAAAACTTGAAGGATCCAAGCAATCAAGCAAATCCAAGTTTCTTTTACCCACAATTTCAGCCTCTCTTTCCATCGTTTATAATATTACTTGTATCAAATTAAAATGTAAGTATTGACTTGAGATACCCTCCCGAAATGGTTTCGTGTCTTGAAGAAGCCGGCTACGAAACGTCGAATTTAAAAACCCTAGGGGTTTTCCTTTAAACATGTATTAACATATTTGCTTCGTAAAACCCGAAAAATCGTAAACCAAGAAGGCTTAAATATTGATGAATGAAATTATGTATGAACAAATGTTCACTTTTCCGCTTTTTCAGTCTTTTCACTCTTAAAGGGATTACCATACCTGTATTGAAAACCTTTTTTTTCCATGACGTGATTTTATGAAGGTGAAAATAAGAAAGTTCTGTATTGGTTCATCTCAAAGAAAATATATGTATGAGAACAAGTTAGATTCCCTGCAGGGACGAAGAGTTGAATTTGCCAAAAAGGAGTACTCTGAGGTTACTCGCAATATGAATAGTCAACATGTGCAGTGTTTTATATAAGACTTGACTTGACTTAACCTTGAGTAGCATAAAGTGGTCTAGAAGAAGTGTAGTTAAACAATTAGATCAACTGCTAAATACATATGGGACAATTTATCTATAATAAGCCATAGAAGGTCTACTCGTGGAGAAGTAAAATTTAAGAGTGGCTTTTTGCCAATGACAAGCTAATGTTAAAAAAGACAGTTTAAAGCATTGGCTGGCAAACGAAAAGTGAAAAATCGAGGTATTGGTGTGACTCGCTGGGAATCGGTTGGGGATTAGTTGGAGTTACTACTATTACACGAATATTTCAATCAAGCGATCCTGCCACAGCTACCAATATACGGTTGAAGATTCAAGCCTCGCTGCTGTAAATGGGACCGATCCTGGGTCGACCGCGGATCGGTCTTAAAAAGGCCATTACCGGTCGCTCTTTCATGCATTCAACCCCCATCTTTTCAAACGGCGCTGTAATTGAGAAAAACCGGTGTCTTTCGGAAGCGAATGTGGTTGGTTGCGGGTGAGTGAATAGGGTCAGTCCGATAGAGGTGAACTCTATACCGGTCACGTTTGATATAAATTTGGGTTTGATCCGAAACTATTTCATTACTACAGGTCTACTTTCGAGCTTCTCTGCAGTAATATAAACTGACCCTAGTGTAGTCTTCGGTCAGTCGCTCATGTTATGTTACCAGTACTAGTCCTCCATAATTCCGTTTTTAATGCATTCAACTGACCTTTTTAGAATGTGCTAGTGATTGGAGAAGGACCGGGCCGCAAAACGGCTGATCGTAGGTCAGTTTATTTTGGATCAATTGTCGTAATTTTGTCTGGTTTTAGGAAAGTCAAATGAGGAAAATAAACAACAAATTTCTTATATACTTATATTCTAAGTTGATGAAAGTGTCATTTACGGACTACCCTTAAAACAACCCGTTGATTACCGACCGCCGTCTAGCGAAGCGAACTGCTATAGTGCGTATAACCAGTGTCATCTTATAACCACTAGGATTTGGCCCGGTCAATGGTCAGTATTTCTGAGGAAATTCACCGGCTCATTTCTGCAGGGTTGTTTCAATTTGTTTCTCCCACAATAAAATTGCCCATAAACGACTTTGACCACACATGGATCGTCTGACATTGTTGATCGTTCCTGAACCCATTCTGTATAGTCCATATCGTATCGTGTGTGTTAAGTGTGCTGGGTAAAAAAAAAAAACTACGCAATTTTCTTGAAATTGACTTTAAGCTTACCGCAAACTAAAAAACTGAATAGTATTTTAAAGACAGTCAGATTTCATCTTGCTTAAATCTCATCAAGACTTTCCATAAATGGAATTGTAAAATTTTTGAACACTAAATAATACGCTTTGAAGCCTATCAAGTCGGAAAAAGAAAAGCCTTACCACGATTTTACGCACGAGCTCTTGATAAGCAGACAATCGCTGATGTGGAGCAACCACATCAAAAACAACACTCTCTGCAGCTATTTAAAAATCAAATCACAGAACATATTGCCATATTCCCACAAAACATAACATAGGTTTGTCGTTGTCGTTGTCGATTTCTATTCTTCTTCGAATGGAAATGAGAACCCGCAATGTATGTATGTATGTATTTGTAGTCTAAGCGTATACAAATTTTCACTTTCCGTTATATTTTATAAGAGAAAAGCAAAGCGAGTCACATATATCGAGATTTTCGGATTACGAGAACGTGAACGAAAACCAACGCAAAGCAGACAACTCCTTTGAACACGTGCAATGTGCCCCAATCAAGGTCCCCAAGGTGCACAGTTTACCATTTACATAGATACTATAGGTTTATATATATATTTACATATAAATATGTGCATTTTGAGCACATGTATTATCTTCCAGGAAATAGGAACACGACGTTGCGATCTGAGAAGACACACTTTTCCTAATACGAGAATGAAATCCAAACAATGAAAGTTCGTTGGAGGAACGGTGCCAAAACTAGGTTTCTTCAACGGCGCAGAAAGTACGAAAATTGATGTCGAATCCAATAGAGTTTGCTTTTCAAATCTCCGCATTTTATTCCGTTTGTTACCTTTTAAGTCTTCTTCTCTTTTTTATACCCGACACACTCTGTTCCGAGTGTATGTTCCGTTTGTGTGGCTGTGTGTAACACCCAGAACCAGTCGAGGTAGACCATACAAAATATTTGTATATCGAACAGCGTCACCAGGAGATTTGATTATTTAATTTTTACTTAATTTTTTATTTAATTTAATTTTATTAGAACGAAGTTCTATATGAAACGATAGCGACAGGGGACCTAGTCGAGAAAAAGTGAAAAACCGCTATAAAATCCGCGTTACCTAAATTGAAGTTCGCAAAAAAGGGTATAATAACCTTTGCAAAAAGAAAGAAATATACATATATTTACGTAAAATGACTTCCTGATGCGGCCAAGATATTATACTTTTTTAGGCGACACTTATTTCCGACGATATCCCGAAAAAACAATTAATTATTAAATTCAGAAACTACACAGACACATACATCCATAAATGCATTCAAACAAAACAAAACAATATGTGGTGCTGCCAGACTGAACGTTTTCAGAATAACTCCGATTAGTAGGTTTTTGCAAATATATAAGGGCATTATAGGTAGCTTATATTTTTTTTGCATTATCAAAGTATACGTCAATTCGTACATAATTAAAACATATTTAAAATCATCGTCTGTACTTCGGGGGCTGCGGATGTAATATCGGTGTGAAAAATATCGATACTTTAAAACATCTTTATGTATGATAATTCGCATTTTCAAGACTATCTCATTTGTGATGGAAAACCATTTACACGTATGCTTTTTTAGTTCCAGTATATTCTGCTTATCTAACTTAGAACTTTGAGGGCTCAACGCTGTTAAAGTAAATTGAAAGGAAGTAACGAGCTCACTACTTTGAAGAAAGGAAATCAGAGTTGAAATTTCGATGACAGGTCGACAGAAATATAGGAAATGTGTGACTTAAATGCAACCCTGTGAGTCCGATTACTTGTAATAAGCGTATGCGTTCAAGTAGCGAAAGTAAGTCAAAGTACTTATTTGTTTTTATACCCAGCGTAAGCAGGGTATATTAGGGTATCTTGTAACAGCCAGAATAACGCTCCGCAGATATAGACATATATTAATATATATTCTTGATCAGGATCAAAAATTGAATCGATTTAGACATGTCCGTCTCTCCGTCCGTCCGTGTCCGGATCTCCTCCGAAACGGCTGGACCAATCAAGTCGAAATGTGGCACACAGGTATATCGGGGTCCGAGTATGATCCTAACTAAAAATGGGAGATATCCGCTCACTGCCACGCCCACAAATGAATTTAATGTGTTTTCAGTAAAATGCGTGTAACTTGCGAACCACTCAACACATTTCATTGACATTTGGTGTACTGGTAAACTACAAAAAGGGACATATCCTGGAAAAAAATGGACGCCGCCCTCCGTGAGCCACGCCCACAAATAAGGGCTTATCGTAACTTGTGAAGTAAAAGGCGTAGAAGCTTCAAATTCGCAACATAGGTTGACCAAGGCGAAGGAAAGGTGTAGGAAAAAATTTTATGTGGCTCGCCCACTGCCACGCCCACAAATGAAGATTTTTCGTAACTTCCGAGGTTAAAGGCGTAGAAGCTTCAAAATCGCAACATAGGTTGACAAAGGGAAATGAAAGGTGTAGGAACAAAAATTTATGTAGCCCGCCCACTGCCACACCCACAAATGGAGAATTTTCGTAACTTCCGAAGTAAAAGGCATAGAAGCTTCAAATTCGCAACAAAGGTTCACCAAGGCGAATGAAAGGTGTAGGAAAAAATTTTTTATGGCCCGCCCACTGCCACGCCCACAAATAAAGATTTTTCGTAACTTCCGAAGTAAAAGGCGTAGAAGCTTCAAATTCGCAACAAAGGTTCACCAAGGCGAATGAAAGGTGTAGGAAAAAATTTTATTTGGACCGCCCACTGCCACGCCCACAAATGAAGATTTTTCGTAACTTCCGAAGTAAAAGGCGTAGAAGCTTCAAATTGGCAACATAGGTCCACCAAGGCGAATGAAAGGTGTAGGGAAATAATTTATATTGCCCTCCCACTGCCACGCCCATAAATAGAGAAGCAAAACATAGTGCGCTCATAACGTCGGGACGCTGGTATTTCAAAGTCGGGCTTGACCGACTTTAGCTTTCTTACTTGCTTGTTAATAAAATTAATATTTGGACGGCGTTCTTTTAAGAATTCAAGTGTTGTTAAGACATTCTGATATGTTACTCAAAAATACAGCAAAAAATTTCGGGTAGGTGCGTTTTTCGCGGAAGTGCATAAAATTGTCTGGAAAATAATTGAATGCAGCTAAGCAGAATATACTGTATCGCATTTTCGCTTGTTAAAAACAGTTGAAAACAACAAACAGCCGTCTTGTATACATATATTTTTCGATTAATAAAAACAATTGAGTTTTGCGAAAAACCTTGCTGCGAATTATATTTACTAACATTTATAAATACCATAAGGAACTTCGTTCTTATCTGGTGTCCTATGACACAACTCAACTTGTTTTAATTATTAAAATTCTTCAAAGTTGCGTTACGTAATACTTGAACGCTCCCAAGCACTGCCGTAGCAATTCTGTTTTGCGTGAGGGGGAAAATTATTTTTCCAATTTGCGTGGGGGAGCAAAGTTATTTTTTCAATTTTATTCATGGGCAAAAACAAAAATGCGTGGGGAGAAAAGCCCCCTTTTGCCCCTATGGTTGCTACGGCCAGGCACGGCAGAACAGATTTTTCCCGAGTGGGTAGTAGAGGTGGGAAAAAATCGATGTTAACATCGATACATCGATAGTATCGATGTTTTTAAGTTAAAATAAATAATAATGAAAAGAAAGTTAAAAATGCAAAATAGATTAAGTTTGATTTAATTCTAACAACCTTAGTTGATGGAAAAAAATTGTTAGTTATCAGAAACCATCAATAGTGCACGATTGTGGGATACATCGACGATGTTTTTAAATGTTTTACCCTATTGATGGTGTTCTACGACAATCTATTGTTTTTCATCAACTACTAAGCTTGTTAGAATTTAATTTAATGGAATTTATTTTTACCATTTATTTATTAATTTTACCATTATGTTAACATTGATTGTTTTCCACCTCTAGTGGGTAGTAGTTCGAAGGGGGAAGGGTGGTGTATTGCTGCGTTGGAGTAGTATACAAAGCTCCCACGAAATCAACATTCCCATCATTTCGTTACAAAATCAAGTAAAATAAAATATACAAAAAATATTATTTCATATTATACATTTAATAACAAAAATTAACGCACTTCATGTAAAAAAAAATTAAAAACTTAAAGACAATTCCGCATTTTTTCGGCCTCTTGTTAAATTTTAAAAGCCAAATATATATCTCATCGAGCTTAAGATTATGTTATTTTTCCATATTTAGCTTTAAATTGAACATTCCCATGATTTCGTTACAAAGTCAAGTACAATAAAATATACTAAAAATATTATTTCATATTATACATTTAATAACAAAAATTAACGCACTTCATGCATTTCAGAGTGGACCACTAGTAAAATTAAAAATCTTATTTTTGAAAAAACAAATGATACGCCCTTTCTATCCGAAGCTAACGATATGTACATATGTACCTACATCTATATGTACACACATACAACATTCCAAGTCCGAAGTTTTGTGGTTCAGAAGTTATAAGTATTTTTTCATTTTTGGAGGTAGGAGTGGGCGGATCACGCCCATATTTTGCAGTAATATCCCAATGAGTGAAAGGTATGTACGTTCCAAGTCCGAAGTGAATATGTTCAGTAGTTCAGGAGTTATTAGCATATTTCATTTGTGGGGGAAGCAGTGGGCGGATCACGCCCATATTTTTCAATAACATCCCAATGGGTCCAAGGTATATATGATCCAAGTTTGAAGTGAATGTGTTCAGTGGTTCAGAAGTTACGAGCATTTTTATATATGTATGTAAACAAATGCTACCGCAAAGCATTTAGAAAGAAAAGCTGATGCAATATTGTACATGCGTACATATGTACATAGAATACATTCCGCATTCTTGGAAAGGCGCGCCGTCGCATATAGAAAAATGCTCATAACTTCTGAACCACTTAACATATTCACTTCAAACTTGGAACATATATACCTTGGACCCATTGGGATGTTATTGAAAAATATGGGCGTGATCCGCCCACTGCTTCCCCCACAAATGAAATATGCTAATAACTCCTGAACTACTGAACATATTCACTTCGGACTTGGAACGTACATACCTTTCACTCATTGGGATATTACTGCAAAATATGGGCGTGATCCGCCCACTCCTACCTCCAAAAATGAAAAAAATACTTATAACTTTTGAACCGCCAAACGTATTAACTTCCGACTTGGAATGTACAACATATCATACATGCAGTAAATGCCTCCGAAATAATAGAATAACATTTTATTTAAAAAGACAATTATTAGGGTAAAATTTTTACGTATTAAATTTTCGCGGCCAAGTATTTTCCAAATACTTCCGTTTGGTAGTTTTGGCTTATGTCGTTTAATGCTTTTTATTCTTTATTAACGCAAAGATACAGGCTCTACGGAAACATTGCATATTAACTCAAAATGAAAAAATTGGAAAAAATTTTTTTGTCAAAACTGGCATTCCAAAAATTTCGTGAAATTTTTACTGAGTAAAATAGCCACTTGGAAAATTTCGAGTGGGTAAAATACCCACTCGGAAAATCTCGAGTGGGTACAACTACCCCATGTAAACGCCGTTCTGCCGTGCCTGGCTACGGCACTGCTCCCAAGGGTCTGTCATAAAAATCCCAAAACTGCCCTAAAATTGGATTTTTTTTTTGAAATATTTCAATGAAATTTAGAATTTGAGCGTATATTTAAGCTCCGGATTATAATACGAAAAATTTGGGGAACTTGGCGTGGCAAAGGGGCGGTTTTCATAAAGAAATTGAAGAAAAGTCGGTATACGGGGCTCGCCTGGCTATAACACCCTTACTTGATCATATGTTTGTATGTATATAAATATTATGTAGGAGAAAAACCGCACTACCAGTGACCAAGAGAACTCGCATAGTACCTATGACGATGTTTTCACTCGAGAAGAGCGAATAATTGGAATCTTTACGATTCGCTGGACCGTCTTTGAACATATTACTTAATAAACTTCTGTTTCGATAGTCATCAACACATTTGCTACAATTTAATTTTGAATGGTTCTTTTTAATTCGATTCATACCACTTCGAAGGTATATTTTCAGAACGTTCATGCTCACAGACTCACGAGGAGTTTTCGAGGCTTCTGAATTACACATCTAAACTTCAAAGTCCTTCAATCTTTGTCATTGATCCCACGGACCGTCTATTAATATATGTACATACCAATTTTTATTGTTCCTCGCCACATTGTAAGCATTTATTAAAACTATTCTTTTATTTAATAAACTTTATATACATCACATATAACTAAGTATGTCAGAACGGAGTGAAAAAATGGATATACGTATGACCAATTTTGAATGTGTCCTATCTTAAGCTATTAGAGTAGCTCAATATGATAAACAATTAATAATGTTTCCTCACTGAGAAATAATAAGTCCCGCATCATTATTGCCTTTCTCAGATTGGCTTTGGTCCTGTTGAGGAAAAGAGAAAATGTTTTCCCAATTTTTCTATGGTAAGTCCATTACATTGTTGAGATAGAGGTTCACGTCTAAGATGAAAAAGTTTCCCCTATTCAAAGTTGGACTGATTATGGATGTTTTTTCTGTCAGAGGTAAAACGCTGAAAACTTTTTTCTTTCAAAAAACAGTTTTTGTTTGAGAAATTTTTTTATGTGCAGCGATAGGGGTTTGTGACGTTTGGAACAAAGGTGCAGCTTTGAAAATTAGTAAGGTCCTTAGAACATTGCACATACTCGTACCTAACAAAAAAAGTTCTTAAAATATGACTATTTGAAAAATGAAAAATACTAATTTTTTTTTTTGCTTTGAGGCCATTGCGCCACCTCTAAACTTTGCTTGGTCTTCATCAAATTTTGTGCACTTAAGTTTTTGAAAAATACCAAACTTTTGAGCCCCTGGGAGACAGAATTGGGCAAACTCAATTTTTTTCCATACATTTGGCGGCCACCCTAAAATACATATATATAATACCTACATATAATACAATAAATACATCAATCAAATGCAACATCTAAGGCCATATTTGGGAAAAATTTCATTTGTCACCACAAAAGTATACTTTTAAAAATTCTACAAGAATCAAACGAAATCAGGAACATTTCATTTTTTGATTTTAATTTTTGAACTTTTCGACAATAGAAGATGCATTTGATTGAGAAAATTTAATTAATTGATACTTACGATTCAGTCTGGTATAGTTAACGAACTTCAAAAGAGCAGCCAAAGCTTTTAAAAGTGAGAAAATCTTATAACTTCAAAATGAACAATGAAATGTTTTCGAAAAACGTTGAATATTTCGCAAACTCGAGCTAACCTAGCCAAGTGTTTGATACTGTTGTACCCGGGGGAGTCAGCACGACCCAATTGCGCCGGTTTGCACGATGAACATTTTTTCGACTTGCACAGTGTAATTTAAGCAGAAGGTACAAGGTTCCCTTGGTATCCCTTGTGAACAAACAACCCGTAACGGATTATTTGTTGCAAAATATTCAATTGACTTTTGCGTATTAACGTTTTTTATTACAAGGGAATTGATATTTCAAGAGTCCTCAAAATTTTCAAAGCAAACATTATTTTTCCAGCGGGAACGTACAGAACGTAGAGAGTACAATTGTAATTCCGTCTAATTTAAGGAGGCCAAGAAAGCCACTTCATATTATGATGATATTCTAATGCTATTTTCTACTTTAAAGGGGAAGAAATTGAAGAAATTACATGAAGCTGTTATGAAATTGAATTAATTAACTGCATATTTTCTTTGAAGGTTTTGGTTTGATTAGCCTTCGTGATGAAAAGAAACTGCGGAACGGGTGGCAAAACAACTTGCAGACAGATAAAATTCCTTCATAATATAAGGAACTCATTCCAGGTTCAGGTACAAAAGAAGAAAAATAAATAGGTACAAGTTTCCGGGATGAGAAAGTTATTTTCGAAATTCACTCGATACGATTAAATGAACGATTTTTTGCCATTTTTTTTTTAATTCTTTTGAAATTAAATTGAAGTAAAAATTTTGTTTTTACGAAGCTGAAAATTATACCCAGGAACATTACAACTTTTTTGGAGCAAAAACAACAGTGAAAAGTTGAGCCCATCTCTGTCAAATTCTAACTCAGCGTCTCTATCAATTATCACCAGTGTAACTCACGGCCAACGCAAACGATTCCGAAAAGTAAAAGTAATTATCAATATGTATGCGTGTCACAAGTTATTTATCTCAGACCGGATTCGCATGCCAGTGAGAAGGTTAATAAAGAGCACGACTGTTCAGGTGGTGATGTTTGCTGGATATATACTCGGAAGCTAGTCGCATGTATTCCTTACACTTTATTATTGTCGTTTTGTAGCCACTGACAACAGGGTATATCAGTTCTTTTTCGGCTCTCATTACAGTTAAAATGAAATATTTACAAATATTCATCGTATTTCCACACCGGCGCGACACAGGAGAAGAATTTTGAGTCCCGAATCCAATAATGCGGTAAATCAGGGACGTAGCCGAAAAAAGGCTGCTTTGGTAGTGCTTATATTAGCCAAAGCGGTATTTTGAACAATTATAAGACATTAGCCAAAAAAAAATTTGGGGGGGTCAGAGGAAGTTTATAGAGTTGTGGACCAAAAACCCATAAAATCCAAAAATTTCATGATGTTCGATTTTGATGAAACTTTATATATAGAATATGTGAAAAAATCTTAGTATTTTGGGGCTAAAATTAAAAAAAAAAAACTGATTACAACTAGTCTAGTTAGGGTCTAGTTCCAAACTGTTCCATAAAGGAGGTTAAAGCGTAGGTATTGTAGGTTCAAAAGAGTTAGTTCAACCCTTTTTAGCCCGATACGAAAAGTGTATGCAGAGGTAGTGACTCTGTGTTAGCGTAGGAGATGCTCTTGATCCCGGCGTCAGAGGTTCAAATCCCAGCACAGGCGAAACGGAGTGTAATGTTAAAATCCTAGCACTGGTTTTTCAAACTAATCGCATGCTGGGGGGCACACTACCTACATAATAAAGACATACACTCACACAAACACAAGAAAACCCCTCGTGGTATCACAATTGGCCGGTAAACAGCCTAAGCGGCATCCACTCCAACATACATGCATACATACATATGCAGAGGTAGCAGAATAAACGGATGAATGTACATGCTTCGAATTTTAAATATAGGAGCACCGTGATAAGGCCCACAGTGGTTGCTCCCATTGGCCAAAAATACAAAAATCGAAATCAAAATTTGCATGGCATAAGTTGAAGAACCACCCTCAATATGAATAAATATGACCGCAACAAAGCTTTTTTCTGTCAATTCTAACCCTAATTGCTGTAAAATTTCATCAGAAGTGGAAACACGTTTTCACACAATTTTTTTTTTTTTTTTCAGTTTGAGCGATTTAATAGTGAAGCTAAATTTTAAAATTTTTTCAAAAATTATAAATAATCGAGAAGTAAATTTTACAAGTCATGCATTTCAGCTTGCATAGAAACCCTTTACGAACGTTTTTCACGGAATGTAAAAGCAACAATTCTGCGAGCTCATTAAAAGCGAATCGCATTTATTCAAAATTTCACTTTTTTTTACCTATTGTGATGGCTGATTTAAAACATAAAATTACATGGTAGCACTTATAGAAAACAAATGCTTTTGAAGTAATTGAAAAAGTGTTGAAATGTTTGGCAGCCAATTGCAACTGTTTGCGGTTTTAAAAAGTTTATTTTTCGTTTTTATTTTCATCAATTAAACATATGGTGGCGCTCCCGGATCGCCAAAATAAGTAAAATTATTGAAGAATAGTTCTAGCACCTATCGTTTTAATGCAATTAGGTTAATTAAAGTCAGACGTATAAACGAAGAGTACGACTTATCCTTGTATTTGTGGCCGCACGCTATGTGGGGGCCCAGACCACTGTGCGACCATGAGAGGTACGAAAGACATGATTGCCGCGCTCCTTTTCATTTGTAAATAACAAACAAAATCCTAAAAATCTTCAAATATAAGTATATATTAGAGGTTGATTGTGTCATTAATGACTGGGAAGCTGAGTATATCATGGTCGAACTGAATCGAGTTTAGCAAATTTTAGGTACATTAATTGCTCCTTTTTGATATTCTCAGTTTCGTCTTCTTTACCTTATTTTAACATTTTGTATTATTTTGCCAACGATTAATTTCAATTTGTTGACACATTCTATTTAAGTTCAGAACTTTATGCAAACTTTCGTCCAAGATATCAAACACAACAGCCAGCCATCGAGGACGATAGCAGCAACAGATTTGGCAAGCACTTCGCTTAAAACAAAAGGAAAAGGAAACCATTTCGGAAAGTGACCGAAAGATAGATGGAATAAAGTGAATGATTGCTGCATCGAAGAAGCATTGCTAAGACAAAAAAAAAAAAAATTGGGAAAAAAGAAAGTACGAGGAGGACATCTTGTTCGTTCGTGACAGCATTTTTCTATCAAGTCATTATGAATTGTGGCTTATTAAAAGGGTAATTTGTGAGCCTTTCGTTCTGTTTTTTTTTTTTTTTCGAGAGAATAAATCACAAAGAGACAAAAAAAAACCCAGAATAAGTGAGGGAACAGAAGAGTCGGTGGTGGTATTCAACAGAACAAACATTATAGGGAACGACAGTCGACAAATTTTATGCGCTTTCCCACACAATTTGTTGGCTAAAATGTGAATTGTGAAATGTGGGTCCGCATGTCGTATGCGCAACCGTCATTGTTTGTATTCATTCGTAATCAGCTCAATTTTCTAAATGGTTATGTGTGTCTAATTCGCATGAGCTTGCGTGCGCGTGCCTGTGTTTCGTTTATTTACTTTTCCATTCGTTTGTCCCGCACGAAATATCCCAGCGAACAATTGCTTAATTCGGTATGAGCACATGTTCCATTGTGTATATGGTCCTCTTTGGCGGCAGCTTAACCAAAATGCCGCATCTTCGGTTTGCTAGCACGCAATATTGACTACCATCGTGTCGTTCGCTTGGTCCTCATTCCTTTCGTTCTCAGAGGGTTTTCGACGCACGTTAGCATTTGAGATTTTCTGGCTAACACTTCGCTTATAATTTTCTCACACCCCACTTGTTGTTACAATACACGTTCGCTGCTGTTTCCTTTAGTGTCGTTTGTATTTTCGTTTCTCTATTTTTTCCTTTTTTTTTTCTTTCATTTTTTGCTTTGCGTGTGTATCCAGCGGATTGAACATGTGCGTGCGTGCGTGCGTGTGTGTGCGTCTTTATTTATGTTTACAGTTTACTTTGTTTATTTAGAAAGCGTTGTAACTGCATTATTTGGTCTTTAATTATTCATTTAGAAGTTTTGTTTGCGTTGGCCTAGATGCTGCTATCTCGCCAAAAAGGCTTTGAGTTTCAAGTTTTTAGGTACGAAATCGAGCAAAGAGAGTGCCTGTGGTAAGTTTGTTTGAGTGTTCCCTTTGATTTGCTTTTAAATTAAAGCCCCAGTTAAATGTTTGAATGCTTATAAACAAGCTTGCTGTACGATCAAAGATAAACACTCCAACAGCGCTCATGAATTATATTATATTATTCAATTAAGGCACAAAGTTAAAATAATTTATTTTCATCCGCGAAATCATTTCAGTTTCAGTTAATATTTCCATTTGCTAATTATGACTTCTTACGAGTATATCGTCCACTTTCCGAAGTGGACTTTTAACCTTTTCCATTGGTTGGATTATTGTTAAATTACATTTCAAATTAAAAAATAATTACTATCATTTTACCCACTCGATTCGTAATTCAAGGCGAGTCAGAAAATTACGCTTTCAATGTATTAACGAGCAGCTTATCACTTTTGACCAGTTAAAAGATATATTTTATGAGCGAACGTGTTTTTTTATTGTATTTTATTTATTTTTTTTGTCGTTTTTATGAAGCCATGACATGGCCTAGCTCTTGAGGAATCCGAAACTTACGGCCCTAGACCAGTTCATGCTCAATAAACTAATTGATAAACAAGTTTTAAATCGGATAAAGAATGCCACAATTAATAATTATAATTATAATTTGCAGAAACAAATGAAGAGTTGTTAATTGGAGAGGAAACTCCATTAATGGTGGATTTCATTGGTTCCTATGAAGCCATTACTTGTCAATATTTTTTTATTGTTACGCAGAAATTGTAAAAAAACTAAACCGTACGTTAGAGAACATAATACCCATTAAGTCTGATACGAAGAGCTTCTTATATGCCATTCAGACGAGCATCGAAATCCCGGGATTTCGGCACTTGGATTTCGTGAAATCCATATCGAAATCCAAGCGTTCACACGGCAATATCGCCATTGAGAGGATTTGGTTTGACATTCATCTGTTTTTGTAGTGCTGCCAATTGTAGGGAAATTTCCTTAAACATTTTTAGGGATTTATTTAACAAAAAATGACTTGTCGGGACAAAAGTACAGATTTCCTAAAATCGGCAAATGTACGGAATTTGTGATGTATTTCAAAATATTTAATAAAGTTTGTATAAATTTGGTTGTCATAAAATTAAAAAGACAAAATGAAAACTGTGCCAACCTGTGTTTACTATATGTGAAAAATTCGTTCGAAGCTATCGCTAAGCGTCGATAGTCTAGAAATTTGAAAATTGAAATAGTAGTGGGACTCTTGCAGCTTCGCAAATTGTGGGAAATGAGAAATTTTTCACACAACTGTCAAAATTTGTATGAAAATTTACGATAGGAAAAGTTGCAAAGGCATTTGCGAAGCTGCATGAGTACCACTAGTATTTGTTGTATAGGCTTTTTTGAATAAATTGAAAACTGTTTTATTTACCGCTACAAGATAAGGCCTATTCATATTTTTAATGAAATCATTTTTGCTTGAACCACAACAAAAAAACTTAATTTTTGAAGGAAACTTTTTATTTTTGAAAAAAAAAAAACTACCCTGAAAGATTCTCAAAAATATTAGCCTACCATATTCATGGCAACTCATACATTTTTATATGCAAGAAGCATATTATTTGTTTAAAAATAAAACGATATTTGCAGTAGGGAAAAACGTAAAGAATTGTGGGGATTTTTTTTTGTTTGTAGGGAATTTTTCGTTTTCGTGTGGCAGCATTGCCTGTTTGTTTACTTTGGTTTTTTCAAAATTTGACAGTAGTGTTGCAGCATTTTTTCGATACATATCAAAAAACACAGAGTTGCATTTAGTTTGTTCCGGATTTCTTTTGGGATTTCGTTGAAATCCAAATTCTGAGCGGAATTCTTTTGACATTCATTTGTTTGGGAAATCCGCTGGATTTCGACTGGATATCGGCTGAAATCCTCAAAAGTGCTGAAATCCCGTCTGACTGCCATATTACGCTTTTATGGGTTAGGAGCTCTCTTCAGCTCTGTCAGAAATGACAATCTTCGTATAAAAAAACGCTTCAGAAATAAGTAAAAAATTTTCAATTCTGACAGAGCTGGAGAGAGCCCCTTAACCAAAAAATAAGCAGGCTTTAAAGTGGATTTATTCAGGCGCGTAACGTGTACCTACGGTAGATCATGTCAAAAAAAGGAAAACGCAAAAATGTTTTGGCTTTGAAAGCAATAGAATTAAAATTAAGTAGTTAAGGGCTCGACGCTGTTAAAGTAAATTGAAAGCAAGTAACGAGCTCAATCTTTTGAAGAAAGGAAAACAGAGTTGAAATTTCGATAACAGGTCGACAGAAATATAGAAAATGTATGACTTAAATGCAACCCTGTGAGTCCGATTACTTGTAATTAGCGTATGCGTTCAAGTAGCGAAAGTAAGCCAAAGTACTTCTTTGTTTTTTCTACATGTGTTTGTCATAGGAAATTTACTTGCTGCTTTAGAGCGTAGAGCCCTTTAACTTTTCTTTTGAATATACGAATAAAAATTGTTCAAAGAAGGTTTGGTTCTTGCCACAAGATGTAGGAGTATGTGTCTTAAGCAAATCCTTTCTACTGTAAAAATTTATTTAATTACTTTCGAATTTTTATCTGCCTCGAAAGTTGTTTTGTTGATACCAGCGAAATCGATGGGCTCCTTTCGAGGAAATAATTTGAATTTAACCGATTTTGAGCCGCTGTGCGAAAAGCAAGATTTTTTCTTTGAATTAATTTTCAAACTTAACAACACAATATTTTAGGAAATTCCATTAGCTTTCCGAAAATGTTAACTGTGGTCATCCCAGGTTCCTTTGAAGAACATCAGGGGGTTGTTCAAAAATACTTTGTATACCAAAATGCAAAATATGAAAAATTCGAAATATGGAAAATGGAATAAAAAATGTGGAAATAATTTTTTTTTGTTCAAAAGCATATTATTTTCAAAGGAAATGGTTGTAAGTAGAATATTACGTTATAACGGAATTTTGCTTTCGCTAGAAAGATTTTGATGCAATTAAAGTTCAATTTTCTAGCACTCGAACAGTCTTTTCTGACAAAACTGTTATAAATACACTTTTTTAGACTTGTAAATCGAGTTCATCTGGTCCTCGTCACCCTAGAATATTTAGTTGCTTTCGACTAACAATTCAAACATTTTTGCAGCGCGGCTCCAAATGGGTTATCAAAAGTCCACAATTCGTTATAAAACGTTAGCGAATTCTCGGCATTTTTGGGAAAAAAATTTAATAATTTGAAAGATTTTAATTTTTGCATGATTTCTCCAATGCTTTTTGTTGAATTACAAGCAGATTGGTTTTCATTTAAAAAAATAGATGCTAAACAGTTATTTGAAGAATGTAACAACAAAAATTTAATGTAGGTTTAAACTTTTTTTAATTAAAAAAATATATGAAAAAAATATTATTGAAAATTAAAAAAAAAATCAATAATCTAATTAAAAAAAATGTTGCAGAAATATTTCTGGAAAATAATAGGTACATATGTACATACATACATATATGCAGCAGAACTGTTTCATTACTAACAACGCGCTTGAGGCAAAAACTTTACTCAGAACTTTACTTATCAATGAATTTTGTATATCAAGTGTTGTGGCTTCCACAGAAAGTATTGAAAATTGATACCTCTCGGAATATATGAGAAAGTATTAAAGGGGTTGACTCCCTCGCTAGGCCGCTTTAGGACCATTCACAAAAATTCTATACACAACACGTTTTTTTTTGTTTTTTTGTTTATTGTGTTCAAAATAAATGAAAGTTAGTAAAGAAACACTTTTTTATGTGAGGGCGGTTAAAAATGTTCTCGGCCATCAAAGTGGAGACTCCAAAAAAACATGTTTAGAGCTGCCGGCCACGATTTCTCGGCTCCAAGCTGTTTAAAATAAAATATAAAAAAAACCCAGGTTTAAATCCAGAATAAATGTCATTTTCGGGTGAAGCTCGCAATAAATTGTGCGATATTTTTGGACAAAATGGCGCCCATTGTAAAATGACACATCCATTTTGGGTACACATTTTTGTAGTTCAGCGTAAAAAAAAATAGCAAAAAATTTGTTAAAATTATGATTGAAGGTCAGCCGAAAGTGGTGAGAATTCTGCGTCGAATCCACGTTGGTTCATTGAAATCGGTCCGGTTGAGCTCGAGAAATCGTAGCCGCCAATTCAAAAGTTTGAAGCAACGCAAAAATTGCTCGTTTTAGCCCAGACCTTGATCGACAAAGTAGGCTATATCTTCTAAGCTATTTCGAATTAAAAAAAATCCTTTTTAGCACGATATTCTCCAATATCCAATCTATAAAGAAATGCAAAAAAACATCGAAAACATTTTTTTTGTGGAATGAGACAACCCCCTTCAAATTCCATACCTTTCGTGATATACATAAGTACCTATATGCATTTTAGTAAGGCACGAAAATATCTCTTTTTTTCGAGTTTTACTATGGATACCATCATGTAAAGTAGAAATCAAATTATTAATTTCTATTAGCTTTTGCCTATCGAGGTGATAATTAAAATCATTCAAAAAAAAAATTCAAGGGCATCTACACACATAAACCCGAAAGCTCAAATGAACCAATCAATAAAGTAGGCGGATATGAGTGTTGCTTGATTCGCATTTGCAAAAGTTTTTTAATTGTACTCACCTATTAAGCAAAATATGACATGTAGCAAACACCAAAAGTGATATTGAAAATATTGACACCGATGACTGTGATGCTGTTGATGTCGTTGCTGATGGCACTGCTGCTGTTGCTGCTCCTTTGCCTGCCGATGGCTTCGCAACACAGGGCGTAGTGCGCTTAGCTGCGCCCTATGTGAGCTGCTGTCTTCAAGCCGATGCGCACGATGATTCTGATGTTGATGTGGGAAACGATCAAGTTTCTGACGTTGTTGTTGATTTGGTTGATTTGATAGAAAATGTTCTTGATTCTGAAGTAGCTGATGTCGATTAATTTGATATGGTTGCCACTTGAGTTCTATTTGCTTTTGATTACTCATGTTGTGGCTGTGGAACGAACTTTCACTTCTTGTTGAATATCTACACTTTTCCAGTTGAATTCAAAAATACACTTTGCATCGCACGTACATGAGAGTTGAATTACAGTCATTTATTCATGTGCGCTCATGTTGATGTCGGTTTGTATGTTTCTGCACATTAATGGGCGCTGTAACAGTATCCTTTCGCAACGATGTATTTAAATAATGAACATCGCATTATTTAATTTCATTTTCACTTTAATAAATCTACAAGTTTATCGCTTACATCCTTGATATGCGTACGTGTTAATGTTTTTAGTGCTCCCGGGCTCGACTGTTTTGGTAATTCCATAATACGAAAAAGTGTGTAATTACGTTATTATGTGTTGCATTGCGTTGCGTTGTGTGTTACCAATTCTTCTTCAAGTTTCAGTTATTTTTATTTTATTTTTCAATTTGTCTGTTTGGTTGTTAAAAAAAAAATGTCCAATTAATCACTTTAAGTACATTGGTGGTGGTCAAGTAACATATTCTACAATCGAAAACATTCAAAAATACACTTTGGATTTCATATATGAAACATATATGTTCCTACACAGAACATTTTATCCTCTTCATAGATACATACATACTTGAAAAGGTTTTAATTTATTCATATCAACAACGAGTATATATGTAGATAATGAATAACAAATTGGATAATCTCCAAACATAACTGGGATGAAAAGTACAAGTGTTAGCAAGGACCACCTAATTAAATTGGCGTAACTAGTGCTTTTTAAATCCAAGCACCTTTAGGGCCATTTTAACCAAGCACATTTAAAAATTTTTAAAAAGAAAAATCCTCTACTTGTTTTCACCATTCAAATTTTCCAAAAACAAAAAAACAAACAAAATTAGGAATCGGAAATAACACAAAAAGATATTCCAGGCTGGAAGTTTTGATTTCTCAGGGCAGCTACTTGGAGTACGAAACCAACATTTGCATGACTATGACTACTAATTACTATTAAAAGACTCCGTTTTTAAAAACAATAGTCTGATCAGCTGTAATAAGGACTCCCAGCCCTGGCAGTAGACAGTGCTGCCACAAATTTCTATACCTACAATAAAATATTGAAATATCGAAACTGAAATAAGTATTAAAAAAAAATTCTTTATTTCAATTTTAACTGACCTGAAACACACATAGAGATCACTCTAGCAAATTCATCTGATCGATTGAAAGATTGAAGTACGTACTGGGAAATGAAAATTTACTTGCGCTTCTCCACCGAGAGCACTTCACTAAAATTCAAACAGAATTATATTGATTTAAAAAGATCTGCAAGAAGACCGATCCACCTAACAGGGCTTTAACAACCTTTAACAACTTCAACTTTACAAAACGAGTGATTATTCATTTAGTCTAGATCAGCAAACCAAATTTGATTTCCGTCCAGCCTAGTTATCTCCAATTCTTTTCTTAGATCATAGATTTAACTTTAATTGATTCAAACAAACTTTTAAACAATCCCATCGAGTGAAGACAAGCCCTGACTTGTTACGAGTTCCCTTTGGGTCGGCCCCTTTGAATTTTAATGTTTTTCGACAATACAATATTTTGGCCTCCTTTTCGATTAAAAGTACAACGGAATTAATGAGTTGGTACTTCAATATGTGCTGTTGGTTTTGTGGTCCCCTGAAACCCCTTATAGTTGCCAGTGGGTATTGGAGCCTCAACCAAACAACGGATATTGTTTTGCCGCAATTGTTTTTCCACGTCTTTGCTGCCGTTGCGATGTTACACCGTCTATCGCGCACGTCCGAGCGATCGTCAAAGCCGCCATCTTAGTTCGAGAAAAACCAATTAACCCATTTTCGACCGACAACAACAAATTTGCATTAAATTTGTGTCTTCAAAGACACAGTCGGAAAAAATTGGTTAAGTAAAGTTAAATGTAGTTGATCGCCGAAATGCTCTCAAAATTGAATTAAGCTTCCATAGCATCTATTCATAAGTTTCTATTCAAATCTCATGACTCTTCTTCAAAAATTGAAGGTAAATATTTCGTATAAGGTCCATACGGCTTAGTCCATAGATCTGAAACTCTCATTCCATATTAAACTTTTAAACAATTTTATTGCTTGACAAAAGGTTTCGAAGAGCTGAGCACGCAGTTAAAACTAAAAGCAGCAATTACGTTAATAGGCCCAATTAGGTGGAAAGTCATATAATTTATTTAACTTAATCCTTCAACAGAACTTATCGAATCTTGTAAGTATTTATTTTTTCATATTATTTATTATTTTCCGTATTGTTTGTCGTTATGGAACTTCCCCCATTCGATAAAAGGAAAAATCAATCAAATAACATTAAATGGTCTTATTTGATAGGGTTCTTGTTGTCTTTATGGTTTTTTTGTTGTTGCTCCATTAATAGCTTCCAGTTTTTGACATGACGGAAAAAATCAAGTATCTCGAAACGATGAACTCCATGCCACAGTGTCAGAAGGGGTTTCAAAAATAATGTCGTTATCGATTTAGGCCTATATTAATAAAGTCCTTCTTATTGACCTAATAGGGGCTTTATTGTCATAGTCAATTAAATTGGTCGTTTGTGTCTATAGCTGATTATAGTTTGAAAGTCCTACAAATGTGGGTAGGTTTTTGCCTATTGAAGAATAACATTTAAGGACTGTTGCCTCTATCAAGAACTTTTTATTGGCAGAAACGGGGAAACGTTAAGAATTTTCAGGCTTGTGAGTTTGAAGTATGGGTCGTCGTATGGGCGATGGCGCTTGCCAATTAAGATGATCAAAGAAGTTATTATTAACAATAAGAAAGTAGTTCGGAAGTATTTCCAACAGATCAGATCCGTTCTGAGCAGAAAATTATGTGATTTCAGTGCTTATCTGTTGCAAAGCGTTTTCAAAATTTTAAATCCTTGAGAATTACAAGAATTTTTTTTTTTTTTATATATTACGAGCCAAAAAGTATGTGTGACGGGTGCTACCGGCGCAATGGAATTGCCCAGGAGTCTTAAATCGTTCCAGTTGCGGGCCGAATTCGATAGTGAAATAACTGCCTCTAAATTTTAGCGTCGGCGACCGTAGTGGTAGCAATTTATTAAAATTTACCGATAGCAAGGAATGTTTTTTACGTGTGTAGTTTTTATTTAACAGAGTTCTGATAGGGGCCTGGATATGTTTTATAAATCTTGCGTGGTTTTTTTTTTTTTTTTTTTTTTTTGAATTCATTCAATTCGAGTGGGATCCGTCAGTTATCGTGCGCTTCGGACATTTACCGGAATTAACATACATTTTCGACACATAATACATTATGTAAATGCGTTTACAATTCAATTTTGAAAGTAAAATCATAAGAAAAACGAACTTGACGTTATTATTACCCACGCAATGGTGCAAATAGGGCCGGCAGGCCATTCCCCATGAACAAAACTTTAGCCGCACTACTTCATTAAGTTTAATTGGCGTCCGACAAGAGTGTGGAATGTTTTTTGATTTGTATTGTCACTGACCTATTACGAAAAAATGTCAATTACTAACGACGGCGTTTTTTCTTGTTCTAGTTCAAAATATACTACGTATATATCTATATATATATATGTACATATGTATGTACGTTTAACAATCAACTGAAACAAAACACGTTGAAATACACGCGGCACGGTACAAGAATAATGTTGTTTTGTTTTTCCGTGCCACAAGCGTAGACGAATTTTGATTTTTTTTATGTTTTTTGCTGATGGTCGTTAACGGTCGTAGTACAATACTGGACTATGGTGCTGCCTTTTGTGCTGTTGATCTGAATGGGCCTTTTGATAATAAAAGCAGCAACACGGAAAGGACAACACGGCAACACGTTAAACTGCACAGTTCTTTCCTTTGGAGCTTTTTATAATAAGTTTCTTTGAGGCCGAATTTCGATGTGGTGTGGCAATTATGATGGAAATGAAAAGATATCAAAGGGAGCCGGATAACTCTTTCCCAGCAACATGCAACATCGCACACTCAAAGCAAAAAAAAAAGGGGACACAAAAACAATCCGCTTCGAGTTTACGATTTTTGCATAACTTTTCGTACTCACTCAACCGATTCAAAACATAACGAGCACGAGGCGCACGGAACTCGTCGTTGCGCGATATACACGATGATTCTTTACACAAGGAACTGTTTTTCCCTTTTCAATGTGATATGCCAAGTGCGGATAAAAATATAACGCTGCCTGCGATACGACGTGCTGACCGACAGAAGCGAAATTTGTGACTAAAAATTTGTGCTCCTGCTTTATGGGCACCAGTGACACAAAACTCGGATTTCATATCAGAAAACAAGACGAATCGAAACAGTTGTCTCAGTTCATTCATGGATTTTGCGCGTGCGCATGCAGTAAATGGAGCAAAGGAAATTTCCTTCTAAGAGAATTCTCTCATGCTCCTCATCCTTGTGAGTTAAGTTCGAATCGAAACGAAATGGAATCGAACATTTTCGAAACTTAAATCGCAAATCATCAAAGTTACTCAAAATTTGTTGACCTATGCCAATAAAAAGAGCACGAGATACTCATATCAAAGCTCTTAAACTAAATTATCTTGAGGATTCTTAGTAAGGAAAGAGTATTTTCGAAAATTTTAAATTTTTTGCTCCCCAACATTTTTGAGTGATATGTGGTAGTAGTGAGAACAAATTATGTGCTCTTTTAATCACATTATTAAGACGACTCAAAGGAGCACAGGTGACCAAGGTTTTTTGATCGTCTTCAATTTATTTGAAGGGGATGGGTGACTTTTCATATAAAATTGGGGACATATATATATATATTTGAAGGGAAACAAAGAAGGAAAAGGGAATTTTTCTATAACTATGTCTTGAAAATTTCTCGGATGTGGAAGGACGTTTATATCTATACAAATTAATTTTAATACTCAATAAGGAGCTAGGTTTTGGAAACAACAACAACATCGTTATAATTTGTGTGCTCCATTGTCATGTTATGGTCACTCGAAGCTTGCCAGTTTCGGAAGATGATCGGAGGACACAGAATTGATAAATTGCTTAAGATTGCATCCAAGTAAACATTTTTTTGCCATTTTTTTGAATTTTATTTATAGCTTGGATATTTGAGAATATCGTGCTAAGAGGATTTATTGAAATTCCAAATAGTTTCAAAAATATAGCCTGCTTTTTCGAGCAAGGTCTGCGCTAAAACGAGTAACTTTTGCGTTGCTTCCAACTTCAAACGCATTTATCGCGAAACCACTTTTTTTGAACTGGCGGTCACGATTTCTTCAGTTCAATTAAATCGATTTTTATAAAACGAAGCGCATTCGATGCAAAATTGTCAATATTATGACGTGAACCTAAATCATAATTTTTAAAATTTTTTTACTATTTTTTTTATACACTGAACTACAAAAAAATATACCCGAAATCGATGGGTCATTTTTCAATGGCCACCATTTTGTCAAGTAAATTTATGTTAGAGGCTCACGTCATAATGACATCTATACTGATTACAACTCCGTTTTTCTCTTTCATTCCGGACAACTTGGAGAGCTAGAATCGTAGCAGCCAGCACTACACCATTTGTTTTGATAATCCACTTTGGCGGCCGCTAATTTTTTGAGCCGCCCTCATATAAAAAAACAAAGTGCTTCTTTAGTAACTTTCATTTATACCTAAGACAATTAAAAAAAAAAAATTTAAAAAGCTCTTTTCGTTTTCTGTCACGAATTTTTTTAAAAAAAGTTCCAAAAACAGCCTCGCCAATGACACCTTAAATAAAATTAAATTAACCCCTTTAACCCTGCTGTTACCTTATAAAAATTACACTAAATGCTTTAGGGACCATTTGGCCTGCGGTGTATTTTTCATACAAAATATACAGTACAGTCGGGATAACGTGAACCCCCTATTCCGTCAACACCCCAAAACGTCAACACCTTTTTATTTATGTTACATTGACTATTCTAAAACGTCAACAAAACATAAAAGCTCTAAACGGTAAACTCTGCATAATTGAAAATTTTAGCTGGAACTACGTATACAGGGTGTTCCGTTGACATATGGGGTACCAAATTAAAGGTAATCGATCCGGAATTTTGAATATAATAAAAAATTTGGGTGTTATGTGGACACTTTTCGAACCAAAATGACTTCCAAAGTAAAAAAATTGACAAATTTTTTCAGAATTTTTCGCTTTGATAGTTTATTTTTCCTTCAGTGGGTCAATTTTTACCATTAATTTAATTTTGCCTAAAAGCACATACAATCGGCTTTCAAACTACGTTAAAGTTTTTTTCCTACAATTAACCATTGACGTGAGAGAATTGTTTTTCCGGACTTAGTGCCAAAAAACCTTAAAGCCCCATAACTCCTCAGGGGTGCATTTGGAACCCCAC
The DNA here is from genome assembly GCA_020466095.1 of Chlorops oryzae. Taxonomy (NCBI): domain Eukaryota; kingdom Metazoa; phylum Arthropoda; class Insecta; order Diptera; family Chloropidae; genus Chlorops; species Chlorops oryzae. The sequence continues at coordinate 83,949,178 of CM035807.1, forward strand.
CCTCACATACGATTTTTTGTTCGTCTTGGACCCCCCTACCACTCCTTTTAAGGAATGTACTTCCCTAAGGGACACCCTGTAGAATACGAATTCTCAGAATTTCGGGAACCTCTCTTTGTGCGAACAATGTCGTTTTTGCTCTCTTTGTTCAGTTGTGAAACAAAACGCGTATAAAATGAGCTCTAAAAAACTCATATAAAATATTTTTTCAATTTTTACAAATATATAATATAAACATTTGTTTGAATTAGATTATTGGTTTGTTTTAGTTTATACTAAAAAATCGTGTAAAACTATAGTCCCGAATATGTTTTGATCTAAGCTGAGGATAATCATAAACGTCAACAATCTGGTAAACGTCAACACTCGCGGTTTTTATTTGTTGACGTTATCCCGAGTGTACTGTATAGCCAACATAAAAATTTGAACTTTTTACAAGAAGATTGTTATGACTGAAAGTAAATATATTTCATCAATCTCCAGATATTGGCCACAAAAAAATTGCATTTTGGACCAAATGGTCCTAAGGCACCAGCAGGGTTAAGACTTTTTTTTCCGAAGTCAAAAGATCGGTGAAGAAAATAATATTCTGTAGACCATTAAAATTTTTTTTAAATTCTCATATTTTCAGAGAAAATTCACCAAATTTCTCCTTTAATCGGTATTTAAAAAAAATGATTCACGAATAAACGAATATAATTCTATCCGATTACTTATACGAATAAAGCGTTGATATAATTATTTATTAAATACATCGACACCAAAATAAAATCCTGTGTAAAACGTAAACATCATATTATATGATTAACATCAATTATAATTATATTATTGAATCGATGATATCAAAACCTCAAAAATCATTATATCATCATTTGAGAAGTTTGAAGTTTAAATAGCGAATAACCTTCTCACTTTATTAATAAAAATAATGAAGAAAACTGAAAATATTTAAAGCAAGAATAAGGGTTATTGTGATATATTGTTTAAACAAAAAAGAAATGTATTAATCATATAATTGTGTGCGTAATTGAATGTCAGAATTGAAAATAAACTTAATTAAACTTATGAATGTATTAATTTGTTGTATGTAATTATTCTGAAGGTGTATAACCACATTGTCAATCAATTCTCTGAATTACCATCGAAATTTGCTGTTGTTCAATTAAAACACTGATGAAACTCAATCCTTAAACTATCTACAAAAGCAATCATAAAACTATCTATAACAAGTAAGGGTGTTATAGTCAGGCGAGCCTGACAATAGAATACCCGACACAGACTCACATGTTCAAAGAGATTTTCATATCAAGAGTTATTTAAGGCCATAAGGGGCCCCATATGCTGAATTTTGTTTAATTTCTTTATAAAAACTGCCCACGCCACTCACACTTTTTCAATTTTCGTTTAATTATAATCGGAGACTTAAATATATGTTACGCTCAAATTCAAAGTTTCATTCAAATATTTCGAAAAAGTCCGATTTTGAGGCAGTTTTTGTGATTTTCGTAACAGACCCTAGTACTGAAGGTACCCCTAAAAATGGTACGATTGGATTCCATTCTCGAACTTGTTTTAAAACTTAATGTCCCGTTAGACACGCATTCCCAAATTTTGGTCAAGATAGCTCAACTCCATTCGATAAGATAACTGTATACAGACAGACAGATAGACGGACATGTCTAAAGCGAATCTCCTGGTGACTCTGATCATTTCTATATATATTTTGTATAGTCTAACTATCTCTATTGGTTCTGGGTGTTACACACAACCACAGAAACGCAACACACAGAGTGTGTCGGGTATAAAAACCCTTTCCAGTTGCTGGATTAAGTTCTTTATATGTTTTACGTCTCTCACACGGTGTTATTTAAAGAGGAAGGTTTATTCTAACTGACGTTGTGCCTTGCCAAAAGATGCATCCTACCTTTAAGCTAGCATTTTCAACAGAGAAAAAAAGCATGTTGGAAAAACCTGTTGCTTACGATGTTTTAGAAATGACCGATTTAATTAAAGTTCACTCAAGCGGAAACGAGACGAATACAAAAGCTGTTAATTATTTTACTCTTCTCGGAGATTTGGTGGTCATAGTCAGATCTCATTTCTGAGAAACTGAGGACAAAGTTGATTTTGTAAATTTGCAGTTTTGTTTATTAATCTTAATACTGTTTTCTCTATAACATTTGAGCCATTTAAATAACTTTTATTACTTCCCTTATTGTACTTAAAAATTCTAACAGCAATAACACTGTGATAGTTTTTTTCAAAAATTTAAAAATACAAAACCGATTTAAACGGCTTCCCCCTTTTTCGGGCACGAGAAACCAAACTGCATCATTAGTTTTTGAGTTATCGGTACGCCTTCATGCAAAAAAATTTTCTTAAGGGGACCTTCTGGTCAAGAATTTTTTGAAAATTGATTTTTTTTTATATATATTTCGGAAGAATAGACTTTAAATATGCTGGCAAAGTTTCGTGAAGATATTGGCAATATTTGTTTTGCTACAGCCTTTTAGAAGGTGGAGACAGCAGGCAGCGCGCTTGATCAAAGCAACTATGAACGCGTTATCTCAAAACTACTTTTTGACCTGTGTGAAGAAAACAAAACAAACCATCGAACCGATTTGTCTGGAATTTTATATGTTATTTATACATCAATGGCATGGCTCGAACTAGAATCGAATTTATTTCAAGAACTCATATTTTTTCATCGAAAAAATGGTCAAAAAAGGGGAGTTTTTGATGGTTGAAATAAAAATGCGGCCATTGTCAATTTAAAAATTTTTTTATTCTAGTTCCTGCCATAGCCGCATTCATTCATGATTAATAACATAATTTTTTTTTTTTCTTCGATTACCAGAACTGCCAAAATCTTTCGCACCACGGAGGTACTTTTTCAAGAGGGTCCACTTCAACGCCATTTTTAAATACCAAAAAAAAAAAAAATTGCACATTTTTCTTTTGTCGAATAAAGAATATAGAAAGCCTGCATACTTAGAAAATCGTTTTTTATTTGGCTTAATACCAAAAAAATCATGAAAATATTTTCGTGCTCTAGACCAGAAGGTCCCCTTAACGTTTTTTTCATCACTTTTTGGCCCATATCTATGTTAGAGTTTAAGTTTGGTGTTCTTAGCTAACACCAAAATTTACTCTGAGATATGCCAATTAATTCTTGCCAAAACTCTGTTATGATGAAATGCCGAATTAGGGAGCTATACCAACTTTAAACTCAAAAAGGACAAATTATCTCTTATTAAAGCACGCTGCATGCAAAGGCTTTAAAGGAGGCTTTTCGAAAAAACTAGAAACAAAACGAATATCAAAATTGAAAGGAGATATGTATTTGTATAGAAACTCTCCAACTGCGGATACTCCCGGTTACAGCTTTTTTGTCCATTTATTTGTTCTAAGAAAAGACACCCATAAGAGTAATTTTTGAAAATCTTGCCCGCCTTAAAGAGGTATCCGCATTTCCGAATGAATACAAACTACAGGTTGCATTGTGCTTCTTTTATTTCAATTTGGAAAAGTAAATGAAAAGCTTAATTCTATGAAAGCAAACCTCTCCCCATAGGGAGTTCAAGTGAAATTGAAAAAAAAAAAATCGTAAACAAAACTATTAAAAGCTTTCTGCCCTCGCAAAGCCTCACACAGCTAATGAAATTTCTTCGGCTTAATTTCGCACAAGGCCCAAGTAATAAAAATTTAACAAAGGAGATGAAAACAAAACAACGAACGTTTTTTTTTTTTCATTTAGCACTCCCTAAGTAAAAAGAACATTTCTCGCTCGAAGCGAATCCAATTAAAGCAAAGACCAGCTTTTTCTTTCAGGTGAATCACCAAAGCAAATAAAAGAAACCCATATTTTCACGGTGACTGACAACAAAGTAGCCCGAAACACGGAGTGTAAACACACAGCTCTATCTGAGTTTTTCACTTCCGCTCTATATGCACGCACTTACATACATACACACTTACATATGTACATACGGATTTATACCAATGCGCAGAGATTTTCAAATTTCGAACAAGAGAAATTCTTCCTTTTTTTAATTTCACGCCCATTGCCTGTTAATTCCGGCTCCTGTCTGCACTGTTGAATTTATTAATGTCGCCTGCACACAGACACACACACACACACACAGCACATCGGGCGTCCGACTGTTTTATTGTTTCAAGCTCAATGCTCAATACACTTTCATATCTGTCAGCAAACATTGACATTAAACCGAAAGTAAAACAAATGTAATCATATGAAAGAGCAGTGCTCAGCTGGACTGAGCCAAAATTCCTCGGCGAACGGTTTTTGCGCATGGAATGCGTCCAGAAACTTCAACTACCAACGGTCATATACTAGGAGTTTCAATTAAATACTTAACCGAATTCGTAGCATCGTATACACTCAAGTTGAAATGGATTCTTGGGATATTCCCTTTGAAGTATCAAAATGGGAAAGCAGTTTTTATAGTATTTTTTGCCCCCGAGAAAAGACATTCGCAAAGATGATACGATACCAGAATGAAGTCTATCAATGAAATGCGAATAATTTATTAATGTCGATCATTTGTTTTTTGACTCGTTTTTTATGAATTTTACGGCGAACAGGAATTTACAGGACATCTTTCGATTGGCTTTGAATCTCTATGAGAAACCAAGCAATTTTTTAGCAATCTTTGACCCCCATCCCCTTTTATAAATGGGATAGCCTTAATGCTGTCAAAGTACTAAAATTATCTCTTCAAAATTTTTCCATTTCTCTGATTCAAAGGTGCTCTTTCAAAGCCCATTTAGTAATAACTATTAAGAAAAACAAAAATAAACGTTAAACACGATGAAAAAATGTCATTCAAATAACGAAAATTAACTGGAAAATGTTCCCAAAATCTTTGAAAACCCATTTGAAATAACTCTCTTTGTTTTGAAGTATAACAATGAAAAGCGCACTTTCCTTGCTTTCGTCGGAATGTGCTGGAGAAGTCGTTTCTTGCCTGTGCACTTGAAGGAGGAGATGATCAGGGTGGTTGCTGTTTCTGTGGGTGGTGATGGACGTGCGTATGTTGGGATTGACGCCCATCAACACGAGTCGCACGAGTGAGGCTTAGCTGGGCGAAACGTCTTGCCGACGCGATTCACTTACAACATAATTAAAGTCACCGGAATTAGTTTCCGAGTCAGTGCTAGAATACTTTTCACTTTCAGAAGAAATAAAAAGTTCACTTTTTGTTTCGTTTTACACGCATGAGACCGCAGGGTCATATGTCTCTACAATGAATTATTAAGCATTGAGGGGTTGTTGTTCTTATTTGTCCACTTCGAAAAAATCTATTTTTTTTTTCATATTTCTCCTACTAAGGCCCCTTCGTCATGGTTCCGGTTAAAATTTTTCGTTATGATACCTTCTCAAGGTTTTATAATTAAAAAGAAACTGAAAAGTAAAAAAATGACATGCAGTTTGACAGTTTAGTTTCAGATTTTTTGTTTTTGTTGTAATATTGATATCACCTTGTTCAATACACCTTGAGTGTGAACGTCCCACAAACAAAATTATTCACCTGGTTGCCTTGTATTTGAGAAAAATTCTTCTACGCATTTATATTAAAATAGTTATCGCCGGTATTATAATTTTTTATTTTCAAAAATATTTTGTTCCTTTTATCGATTTTTAAGAAAACTCTAAATTTTTTTCTATTGAGTGCCATTGTTTTTCAATGAAATTAATTAATTTTCAAAGGTAGCGATAACGACAGACCTACTGAACAATAATCCTTTTGGCTTATTTATTCCAGACAACATGAACAGCCGCTATCATGTTCAAGAGTTACTTAAATTGTTGGTGTCAACTTTCATGAAAAACAATATTTCTAATTGAAAGCAAAAGAAAATCAAATATTGCAGCTCTGGGGAAGCTCGGAGCCCGAGGGTTATTTTACATATAAATAAGTCATATACACAGAAAAACTGGCTGCGAAAAATTCCAATTAATGGCGTTTGTTAAAATCGATTCATCGGTTTTTTAATTGTCCCAATTAAAAATTTCAAACAAATCACGAAATTCGGGAAAAGTTCGAAATATTAAAATTTGAACAAAAATTTGGTTGATTATTTTGTTGTATTAAACACCAAAAGTATTAACACTTAACAAAAAATTTGCGTGAAATTTTGGTTATATTGAACACCGAAGGTATTAACACTTAAGAAAATCATGATACAAGAAAACAAGATAGCGCCACTTCAGCCCGATGATGTCACAAATACAAAACGAGAGCTTCGTTGTTATTGTTTTGCATGCTGAGCACAACGTCAAAACTTAAATTTAGCATGGGAAACAACAACAATGCGAATGCTACAAAATAGCGGTACCCGAAGTGGCGCTATCTTGCTCTCTTTGTATCATGTAACAAACCGTTGTTTGAATGTTTTGTCATATCAAACAATGAAAGTGTTAGTGCATATAAATATTTTTCTAAAATTCTCATTAGCTTTATGCGGACTTACATACAAGAAGAGACGAACTTTACCATAATTTTTTTTAAAGGCTGCATTGTTATTTACAGTCATTTTGATTTTCGAGCGGAACGAAAATTTCAAAAGAAAAATGGTTTAGTCAACAACATTGTTGGTTGATTTAAATATGTTTAATTAGATTTCTTTTCGTTCGGTATAATTCTCATTTGTTTTATAAAATATGGAAATATAACATATGTATTCATCTTAGAACTTTTTAAGCATTGCGAAAGCAGTCACGACCAGTGCTGTCGGAATTACTACAATTGTAGCATATTACTACAATTTCATCACCCTTACTATTTACTATACTGCTAAAATTGAAATATTACTACATTTCTCTTAAAATGCAGATCTGTATAGTAGAGTACAAGTATCCGTCAAAAATTTTATCTCAAAAATGAAAAAAGACAGCTATACAATATTTTTTGTTTTTTTTTTTAATTTCAAAGAATTTACTCGGATACAGTAGTACCATTCATGTTCCATCCAGGAAATAGTTTTTAAGAGAAGTGCATTCGTTAAATATTATATTTCCAACCCATTTTCTTTGATTTCCTAAAAGTTTTACAAAATGCCCCAAAATACTACTAAAAAAAGCAAGCTATACTACTAAATGAAAATTGAAAACGACAGCACTGAACACGACAACGGAGTGGCCAAATCGGATGAAGTCCATCCGATGGCTATTTTTGGGGTTGTGTTCAGCAGAGGGCTCTGTGTTCATTTGCTTTGAACATTAAATAAATTTGTTTTGACAGTTCTTCTTTTATGGGTTAATTAAGACATTTATTTTTTTTATTTTACAATTATCTTGTCATTTCTATTTCTTCCGTGGTTGGTTCAACAATTTAAATTTAAATCCATTTTTGAAAATTATCATTTCAATTCAACATGAAATATGGTTGATTCAAAAGGAAAATATTAATTTTTTTCAACAAGAAAAATTATTAAAATTAAAAATATTCCCTTTTGAAGCCGTTTTGTATGTTTTTCCTTTTGTTTTAACCAGTTTTGTGGTTGATTTTTTTCTTGTGTAATACCATAACACTTTTAATTTTTTTTATAAAATACGTAACCAAGACAAATCATTCGAAGGACTTTGATTAGAATCGAAATACTTATGTATCTCCTAATATCGAAGTTTCGTCAATAGGGTTAATGGGTTCAAGAACATCACAAATTTAAAACTTCATCAAAATATACCATAAAGTTCAGATTTCGAAATGGCACGATGGATAAAGGATACAAGTATTTAAATTTCCTACTTCAAACGCCGGTTATTAAGTCCTGATCTTGAGTTCTAGGTCAGTTTTAGGAAGAATTTTATATCAATTCTACCAAAGAGTGCTCTAAGCATTGCCTAGTTCTTGCGTTCATTGCTCTGTAATCCTAATAGCTTCATATAAGTTGAGTCCTATTGTGGCAGCCGCGTCTCTATGTTCGAACTCGTAATGCCCTGTTCGGTCCAGAAACACCGCACTTAACCCGAACAACATAGAAAATCAAGTTGTGCGGTCGTCCACAACGTAAACGCAAACAGTGGCAACTTTGGAATGAGCCGAAAACTGAGAGCAGAAAACTGAAAACTGAAAACTGAAAACAAGCGTAATGCGGTTTAGGCTGCTTACACAATTATGCTGTTTCTTCAAGCGTTTGCCATCTTGTTGGGAGTGCACGAGCTAGATACCACTGCCAAAACTGATGGCGCTCACGCGTACACAAACGTATGCTTAGATATTCGTAGTACACATGTTTATCGCAAGGGTAAGGAAACAAAACGCTGCTCCCATAACCCTCCGGCAATACCCTTCGACCGACAGCATGTACTCGTATATTGGAATTTCAATCCAGCCAGGCCTAGAAGGTTTTGTGTTTAGTTGGACTGCCAACTATTTCCTAAGTTTGATGTCTGCCAAAATGAGCAATTTCGTTTTTGCCATAAATGGACAACGAGCAGTGAAAGAGCTCGACTACATTGGCTGCATACCGCCATACACACTCATGCATGTATGTATATAGAATGTTGTGCATTTCCTTTCGTCTACACGTCGATGTTTTGTTAGTACTTAACATGTTGGCTGAACTGGAATTGTGCCACAATGCGGCACGTGTAATTCAGCTCACCTAGTTTTTTTCTTCCTTTTTTTATAGGGTTAAAAGCATGTTTTGCGGTTAAATGAAATATCCAAGAGGGGAAGTTGATCAAACTTTCCAGTGCAAGCTTGTCTTCAACTTGAAACTGAAAGTTTTTCAACTAAACCTAAAGCTAGGCACACACGGCGAACATGCTCGCCGGTTTTGTTCGACTCGTTGAAATTTTTCACTTTTGTAGGCTAGTTAGCGAGCCGCTCGTTGTTTTTGAAATCTTTTTCCCCTTTTTAGCGAGCGGCTCGCGCCTTCGTTCGTCGTGTGTAGGGCATAGCGTGCGAACATACAAACAAAGAAATATTTTGTTTTGGACGTGAAAACCACGATTTAGTGAATGGTAGCCCGGGTTAATGCACAGAGCGACACAATGAGGGGCAGATATTTCAGATAGATATATGAAAATATTACAACATTAGTGCCATCTAAGGGGCGACAAAAATGTTTTGAGCCAAGAGTAGGAAAAAAACTGGATAGGGCTCTGTACACGTGAACGAAAAAAACTATATTTGGAAAACTGAATGAAATTTTCATTAAAAATACCATTTTGGGTTTTAAAGCTGAGCTTGAACTTTGGCAGAAAAAAGTGAAGCATTCGCCGTCTGTGGGCAAAGATAAACGACCATTTAAAAAATCTATTCGACATGTCCTCCGTGTATGCCTAGCTTAAGACGTCGAAAGACGTTTTTTTAAAGGCAATCATAATAATAAAATTTTCCGTAGATCACTGAATAGCGTCCATGCCTGCACCACACACACTTCTTTCACGGCGAAATAATACACAATTAAAACCTTAAGTGCAGGTCGCATCCAGGAAACTTCGTTTGTTTTAGTTTAAAGTTTGCAATTCCATGTATCCCGCGACCGCAAGGGCGGATTAAGACCATTTCCCGCCCTAGGTAGTTGTGATTTTGCCGCCTCATTGACGGTCAGAATTTGCCGCCCCTACCTGAACATTTTCCGATCTAGGCATCTGCCTATGTTGCCTATTTATATATATATTTCGGTATAATATTTCGGTATTATAAAAAAAGTATTTTCGTCTCGAAAAAAATAATGTGGAAATAATTTTTTTTTGCTTTTCGTAAGTATTTTCAGTTGCCATACTTATTTCGATTCTGTTGAAAGAGGAACTGGGCAGGTAAAATCTGTAATTTCGTTTTAAAAAAACTAATCTTATTGAAGGAAAGTACATATTGTATTGGTATGATATATGTATGTACATAAGTACAAAGAAAGGTCTAAATTTGATTTCCATCTACATACATATATTTCGAAAGAATTGAGGCTGTGCAAGATCAGCTCAAGCCGATTGAAATTGGGGAAAAGCGTCACAACTTAAAAGGGTATTTTCCTAATCTCAATCATTGGCTTCGTATGGCGATTTCAATTATTCAATCCTAGCCTGAAACTGTGTCTTTAGAGTTCAAGGAGAATTACAGGAAATTCAAAGTTATTGAAAACATAAAACTGTATAGGCACCTGCAAGCAAAAACATTTATGTAAAAAAAATAAACCAACAAAACTCAAGGCAATTCGTTTTTCTCTTAAAAATGTTTCGCGACGATAATTCGAGCGTATCGAGACGATTTTCGATACGTGAAGATCACTTTCATTAGCGCGGTTTTTCTCGTTTCGAAATTCGCGGCCTTAACCGTCGTAGGAATGTTTTTCTTTCGTTCTCGAATCGTTAAGAGTTAATCAATTTAGGAATCGGATTTTTTCGCTTCGAATCCTTAACGGACGATTCAAAAAAAATTTCATTAATTTTTTTATTTAATTAAAATTCAATAACGTCTTATTTAATATATTTTCGGTAAAAAAAAAATTCGTTCATTTGGAACCACTTTTGAATCCACTCCTGGGATTTGAACACCAATTTTTGTAACTAGTAGTTTCTAGTTGCACCCATTAAACGGTCTTGCGGAATTGAAATAATGACTTTTTTTTCGTTTAAAAGTTTAGGTTGATTCTTAATTTATGAATGCTTCCGTTGGAAACAAATTTAACAAAAAACTTCCTTTTTTAAAGTTTTACCGTATTTTCCTCCGAAAATATGGACAGCCGCAAAATCAAATTTCTCATATCTTTATTTTGCCTGCGAAATTATCGAACATTCGAAAAAATCAAATCTCGATTTGTGATTTTTGGTTTCCCGCGAAGTTTCGAGACGAGTTCGCGAAAATCCAAATTCCGATATCGAGATTTGGACTCGCGAGATACGAGAGAGTTGCCGAAAATAAAATTTCTGATTCGTGATTTTGGACCGCGAAGATATCGGAGAAACATTTTTAGCCCAAAAATACAAAAACGAAGATTATATCGAACAAATTCGTTACGAAATGAGAAAAACGAATCCTAGAAAGTAGTTTATGAACTCGTTTTGAACTCGAAACACTAAGGAAAAGAAGAAAAATAGAAGGACCTAATAAACAAAAACGTAACGAGTTCGATTAATTCGTTTAATGGATTCACGCTTACGAAAAATTTGTTTTCGCGAACTCGTTTCGATATTTCGCGAGTCCAAGAATTCGAACGGAATTTGGATTTTCGCGAATGTCTCGATATCTTGCGGTCCAGAATCTCGATTGAGAATTTATTTGGAAATTCGGTTTAGGCTGCTTACACAATTATGCTGTTTCTTCAAGCGTTTGCCATTTGTTGGGAGTGCACGAGCTAGATACCACTGCCAAAACTGATGGCGCTCCGCGTACACAAACGTATGCTTAGATATTCGTAGTACACATGTTTATCGCAAGGGTAAGGAAACAAAACGCTGCTCCCAAAACCCTCCGGCAATACCCTTCGACCGACAGCATGTACTCGTATATTGGAATTTCAATCCAGCCAGGCCTAGAAGGTTTTGTGTTTAGTTGGACTGCCAACTATTTCCTAAGTTTGATGTCTGCCAAAATGAGCAATTTCGTTTTTGCCATAAATGGACAACGAGCAGTGAAAGAGCTCGACTACATTGGCTGCATACCGCCATACACACTCATGCATGTATGTATATAGAATGTTGTGCATTTCCTTTCGTCTACACGTCGATGTTTTGTTAGTACTTAACATGTTGGCTGAACTGGAATTGTGCCACAATGCGGCACGTGTAATTCAGCTCACCTAGTTTTTTTCTTCCTTTTTTTATAGGGTTAAAAGCATGTTTTGCGGTTAAATGAAATATCCAAGAGGGGAAGTTGATCAAACTTTCCAGTGCAAGCTTGTCTTCAACTTGAAACTGAAAGTTTTTCAACTAAACCTAAAGCTAGGCACACACGGCGAACATGCTCGCCGGTTTTGTTCGACTCGTTGAAATTTTTCACTTTTGTAGGCTAGTTAGCGAGCCGCTCGTTGTTTTTGAAATCTTTTTCCCCTTTTTAGCGAGCGGCTCGCGCCTTCGTTCGTCGTGTGCGTGGGGGGCATAGCGTGCGAACATACAAACAAAAAACATTTTGTTTTGGACGTGAAAACCACGATTTAGTGAATGGTTTCCCGGGATAATGAACAGAGCGGCACAATGAGGGGCAGATATTTCAGATAGATATATGAAAATATTACTCCATTAGTGCCATCTTAGGGGCGACACAAATATTTTAAGCCAAGAGTAGGAAAAAAACTGGATAGGGCTCTGTACACGTGAACGAAAAAAACTATCTTTGGAAAACTGAATGAAATTTTCATTAAAAATAACATTTTGGGTTTTAAAGCTGAGCTTGAACTTTGGCAGAAAAAAGTGAAGCATTCGCCGTCTGTGGGCAAAGATAAACGACCATTTAAAAAATCTATCCCGACATGTCCTCCGTGTATGCCTAGCTTAAGACGTCGAAAGACGTTTTTTTTAAAGGCAATCATAATAATAAAATTTTCCGTAGATCACTGAATAGCGTCCATGCCTGCACCACACACACTTCTTTCACGGCGAAATAATACACAATTAAAACCTTAAGTGCAGGTCGCATCCAGGAAACTTCGTTTGTTTTAGTTTAAAGTTTGCAATTCCATGTATCCCGCGACCGCAAGGGCGGATTAAGACCATTTCCCGCCCTAGGTAGTTGTGATTTTGCCGCCTCATTGACGGTCAGAATTTGCCGCCCCTACCTGAACATTTTCCGATCTAGGCATCTGCTATGTTGCCTATTTATATATTATTTCGGTATAATATTTCGGTATTATAAAAAAAGTATTTTCGTCTCGAAAAAATAATGTGGAAATAATTTTTTTATGCTTTTCGTAAGTATTTTCAGTTGCCATACTTATTTCGATTCTGTTGAAAGAGGAACTGGCAGGTAAAATCTGTAATTTCGTTTTAAAAAAAACTAATCTTATTGAAGGAAAGTACATATTGTATTGGTATGATATATGTATGTACATAAGTACAAAGAAAGGTCTAAATTTGATTTCCATCTACATATATTTCGAAAGAATTGAGGCTGTGCAAGATCAGCTCAAGCCGATTGAAATTGGGGAAAAGTGTCACAATTTAAAAGGGTATTTTCCTAATCTCAATCATTGGCTTCGTATGGCGATTTTAATTATTCAATCCTAGCTTGAAACTGTGTCTTGAGAGTTCAAGGAGAATTACAGGAAATTCAAAGTTATTGAAAACATAAAACTGTATAGGCACCTGCAAGCAAAAACATTTATGTATAAATTTTACCTCCCAGCTATAAGAACAAACAAAGAGTTCTTCCGAATTGAGTCGAACTTGAACTCTCGCTATGATCGCAAATGTGTTCGAACTTCGAAGCATTTTATAGAGTCTTGCCTGACTTGAGCCAAGCTCAAACCGATTCAGTCTCCTTTTGTGCGCGCGGCTGTTCGGTCGGGTTTCGAAAGTGTCGGACCGCGGAGTTCAATGTGTGTGTTTAAGAAAATGTGCTTTTCGCTCTCTGAGTCTGCGGTCGTGAAGTATTAGATTCTAATAATTAGAAAGAAGTCGTTTTCTTTTTCCGTTGCGAGAGACATCCCTAGCAACATGTTCATTAAGTGAGTGTTTTATTTATTACTTTTTCTTCTATTAATTCATTGCACTTGAGCGTGTTTTCTTTCTCTGAATTGATTGCGTTTCGAAGTGGTTTGATCCACGTTTATTTGTATCGCTCTTTTTCTATAAAGGTATATATGTACATACATTTGTTAACATTAAAATGTAGTAACTGCAAATCTCAATGAGTAAAAACGAGTCGCTGTAGCGGTGTAAATAAAAATATTGCGTTTCTGGAAAGCTCTCTTTGCGTTTGCAAAAAGTAGGTAGAAGCATTCGGCATTGTAAAAAATATTTTAATACAAAAAAATATATGTTCGTTTAAAAAAACAATTTTTCAAAGTACATTTTTTTTAAAAGTTGTTCGTAAATATTTTCTGTTGCCCTAAATATGACAATGAACGACAAATTTAAGCTTTAAAGCTGCGCATTAACTATACAATCTATCGTACGTTTTGCCCTGATTGTACTGCAAATCGTTCCGTTAGTGGACTTGTAGTATAAGTGGTCTAGCTGTTGGACGGCTTGTTTGCCGAAGTTTAAAATGATTTGATTTTTTCGCTTAAAGTACGACAGATTACTACGTTAGTGGCGGAGTTTGACACATTTTTTTACTTTTTCTTATTTCTTGACCTGGCAGCATCACGCGAATGAAAAAATTTTTTTTAAAATGACTAAGAAAACTCCGGCATATAAAATTGATTTTTTATGCAAAACGTGGAGGCGCTGTTTGAAAGTTAGAGGCATGCAATCTGCAGTACAATCGCAATCGTACGATAGATTGTATAGTTAATGGGCAGCATAAAGTATGCAATGTATTTTTGTCATAAGCAGTTCAATAGTTCACATACGGGGGCTGTCAACAAAATTCATTGTAACTTTTCGTGTTTTTATACCCGACACACTTTGTGTCGAGGGTGTATTTCGTTTGTGAAGCTGTGTGCAACATTCAGCAGCAGACGAGATGGACCGTACAAAATGTATATAGAAATGATCAGCGTCATCAGTAGATTCGATTAAGGCATGTTTGTCTGTCTGTATACAGTTTTCTAATCGAAGGTGTTATCTTCACGAATTTTTTTATGAGTGTTCAAGGGAACATGAGTAGGAAAAAGTTTAAGAATGGACTGGCAAGTTTATAAAGTAAGCGACTTCTCGGTACCGATTCAAAATCCTTTTTAAAGCCTTCAAAGAATATGTCCTATAGTTTCTTATTGTTAATGAGAAAAGATTTGTCCATGCTAGTTAAAATAAAAATACATATTGTCAACTGTTGAGTACTATATACATATTTCGAAAATCGACTTAGGATAAGCTTATGAGATCATGCTTGTTGACGCACTGTTTTATACGCTCGCGAAGTATGCCTGTAAAAACTTTTCCAATTGTGTTGAGAAACGATATGCCTTGTTAGTTAGCAACGCTTTTTGGTTCTCCCTACATATGGGGCAAAACACGTCAAGTGTACCACCGGCAAAATGTTTTCTCCCCGATTTGGATGAAACTTGGTACAGTTGTTAAGATGTAAGAGCACGTTAAATGTGCAAAAAAAGAGTAAACTTTAATCACAGGTTGCCGAGATACAGGGTGTCAAAGTTTAGATTTTTGCTTCGAAGAACATATTTCATTGAATTACAATGGGGCTAAAATCGCCTCGCTTCAAAATTTTTTCGAATGTTTCTTTAAAAAAATTTTCTGAACTTTTCGAAAACAATACTTAAAAAATTTTTCGATAACGGTAAATGAGGAAAATTTGGCATTTTAGTTTTATTTCTTGATTTTCTAGGAGAGACGTCATTATTTTATTTTTATTTTTTAATTTTGAAATAAAGCTTAGTTCTTCCCCTTTAAAATGATGCATAAATCAGAATGGGCGGACCATCATTAGTGGTCCAAATACAGCTTTGAAGACGCTTACCTAGCATATTTCCCTCAATAACCACTGAGCGAGCGAACAATGCCTATACTCGTATGTGCACATATCAAAACAGCACGCAACGATTGCGCTTGACAATGCGCTCGCTGAGTGGATATTGAGGGAAATATGCTAGGTAAGCGTCTTCAAAGCTGTATTTGGACCACTAATGATGGTCCGCCCATTCTGATTTATGCATCATTTTAAAGGGGAAGAACTAAGCTTTATTTCAAAATTAAAAAATAAAAATAAAATAATGACGTCTCTCCTAGAAAATCAAGAAATAAAACTAAAATGCCAAATTTTCCTCATTTACCGTTATCGAAAAATTTTTTAAGTATTGTTTTCGAAAAGTTCAGAAAATTTTTTTTAAGAAACATTCGAGAAATTTTTGAAGCGAGGCGATTTTAGCCCCATTGTAATTCAATGAAATATGTTCTTCGAAGCAAAAATCTAAACTTTGACACCCTGTATCTCGGCAACCTGTGATTAAAGTTTACTCTTTTTTTGCACATTTAACGTACTCTTACATCTTAACAACTGTACCAAGTTTCATCCAAATCGGGGAGAAAAAATTTTGCCGGTGGTACACTTGACGTGTTTTGCCCCATATATGTATATCGAAAATATGATTGCTTCTCTAAAGTCGTCTGGAACTTCGTTTCTTCGAAAAATTTTAATGAAGGTCGCTTTCATGTTCTCCACGACCTGGGTCGACATATGTTTTAAAAACTCTTCAGGTATTCTATCCACTCGAACCGCTTGGTTTTCCTTGACTCTTCGAAGGATTTTGGTGACTTCATCTGTGGTTATCTCCACAGCGAGTTCACCCACGTCTCTATGTGATCAATTTTTTAGAAGCCGTTGACGGAAAAATTTTGAAAAATTTTCTGTAAAAATATTTTTTTATTTGATGGTCATAGGTGGAGGGTCTTAGAGGGGTTTAATTTAAGGTATCATTTGTTTATATCAGATGATGCACTGCCGAGTTGTGCTCGAAGAAGCTACAATAATATCAAACAAAATTTTTGTCGTGTTTAGAAGGCCAAAGACAATAAGAAGAAAACTTTTTCAGAAGAAATAAAACATAAACGCATAACCTTGCTTAGTTATCCATAAGCGCTTCACAATCGAAGTCATCACGCTTTGATATTTTGAGACTTCGAAAAATTGTTCAGGTACTTGCATTCTTTTTTAGTATATAAAATAATCTTCTTTGAATCGTAAGTTTTCGATGTTCATTGGATAAATCAGCAACAATTTATCTACTTCATTTCGCCATCAAATCTACCTGTACAATTTTCATCAAACTTTTCACTGTTAGTTCATTCAAACGATGTAGTGCATTCTTAATCAAATTTATGTATTGGTAGTGGTTAAATTTGCCTACCACTATCAATATGTGTCCTCTTTTTTCTTTTAAATAATCCCTTGTTCTCGCCCATAAAAAGTTAAAAAGAAAATGAAATATTTGGGGTTAAAATGGATGTGCTCCGGCGCAGGTAAATCAAAAGGCAAAATTTCATAATGTTTACTTTTAAGCCTAGATTCTTTTGCCATTGGGATGAACGGTAGGCAAAAGGTTTGGTATTTGATAGGCTGCTGTTTCTTTTTTTTTTTTTAAATGACTTCTACCCTTAATATTTGGAAGCCTCACAAGCAAGTAAAACCTCCTTGACATTTTAAATTGGTTCCGAGAAACACATATAAGGACATATGTATGTATGAACACTTTTTTAGGATGTTTAAAAATATCCTTAAGCACGTTTCAACTGGAATTAGGATGAGTAATACGTGCTTCTACGTTAAAAAAAAATTTGTTTATTGAACAATTCGATTTTTCTGTTCACCTCAGCAAAGCTTTGCTTCGTGGTTTTCCCCATACTTAGCAGGAATTCCTTCCATACGAATAAGTCAGAAACAAGCAATCAAAGGCAAGGGTTGATTTTGGGCAGTTAAGTATATGACGCTTAAGGCATGGGGGAGGGGGGTTTATTCAGTGTCTCCTGTTAATTACTGTAAAATTTAATGACATTTTTATTTTAATAGCATGCATTCAGATTGAAAGTTAAATTAATTTAAATATAACGAAAAGGCTTAAGTTCAAAGAATTTAAAATTTTTTCGAGCTTGTTAAACCTCTTAAAAACGAGTAAAAAATGTTGAACGAAACTTAAAACCGCAAGCCTTTCGAACCCCTTTGTGACAGTCTCGATTGCTTTTTAACGAAAACAACTATCAATTCCAATGAAATGCCATTCAAACGTGTGTCGCTCAGCACGAATGAAGTGAATTCATTCGGTGCAACTTCCGTTTCCGCTTTTTGTTGATTTACACAATGTTGGACGTTGTACATGTTTGTATAACTATCTAGTCGCAGCAGTTGTTAAACGAATTGATACACACATGACGCACTCGAAGCGCCATCGGCTCAACTTGTTGTACTGTAATGAAGGTAAAGAAACACTTGAAAAAAGAAAAAAACGCAAATAAAAGTGCGATAGAATTCAGTTCCAAATATCATTCGGGCAACGATATTGCTACGTATTACTTATTGCCATTTAAGTTTGGCTTACGAACGATTTTTAAGTGGAATGGGTTTTTTGCTGATGCAGCATCAAAAAGCAAATCAACGAAATGCAGTCGGCACACATATCACAGTAAAAGGCACACACATTCTGATCGCAAATAAACAAATCAAATGAATCAACACAAACAATGCAGCACAAAACCGGCACGAATTTGTCTAGAGCTTCTATACAGCAAGCAGCGTGCAGCATGCAGCCAGCTTTTAGCTTTCAGCATCCACCACTCAACACTCACAGCGCTGCAATACAAAAATATTTAGTAGAACTTCGAGCTCGTTTTTGCGGCTGTCTGGGTATGTGCGGTAATCAAACTCGCACAAACGGCAAACGAGCGCTCGGGGACGGGGGAGATAAGTGCAAAACGGAAGTGCATTTCACTGAATTTTATGGGGAATGACTTTAGAAGCCATTTTATTGAAGTTGGTTTTGGACCATAATGTTGATGGTTTCTTTTATTTGAGGTCTATGCTTTTTGCGGTCATTTTGCTTTTCATGGCAATGACAATTTTCTTCCTATTCTTTTTCCTCTCAAACTTTCGCAGCAAAGCCAATCTTTGTGCAACAATTTCTTAAGGGTAAACGCAAAGATAAGATATTCCAAGTAGCTGTGTCGATTGTACAAATATGTATGAAGGTAAAAAATTTTATGACCATCATCATATCAAAGGTGGGGTTTTCCTTATATTTCATCTAAGTGCAGATTATTGTTATGAGTTGGTCAGCTTGAAATACTTCAATCGGACACCTAAATGTATGTACTTAAATATTTTAGAACCAATTCAGATAATTTAGCATTAATACATATTATATATTACTGCCAGTGTAGATGAATTAAGGCTAAAAGAACTTCCACTCACGGTGATCGGTCCACCTCTTAAGAATCCTGATCCGGGTATGGATTTTCCACTTTTGGGAACATTAAAAATTTCAATATTCCAATTGGTTGGTTTGTATGCCTGCCACCAAGGGTGACACGCGCAGACCTCGCATGGGCGCGTTGTGATACCACGAAAAATGGGAAACCAAAGAGTTGAACCCAGAGCCTCTCGCATCGTAAGTTGGCATCTCAACCAAATCCGCTGACTATTAATAGCATGAGATGTTTATCATCAATTATCAATTGCTGGAATAGGGGACTCTTTTTTGTATTCAAACGAGAGGATTCGGTAAAATTCGACCCAAACGAAGTTGAAAACAAGTAAGAAAGCTAAAGTCGGTCAAGCCCGACTTTGAAATACCCAACGTCCCGACATTATGAGCGCACTATGTTTTGCTTCTCTATTTGTGGGCGTGGCAGTGGGAGGGCCATAATTTTTGTTGAAACGCATTATTCACTGTTTTCACGTTCCTTTCTTAAGTCTTTCCATGTCTCTCTTGGTCTGTATGCATGCAAAGACTCAAGACACGTTCGTGAAAACGAACGTGAATAATGCGTTTCAAAAAATATTTGTTTTGAATTAATTTAATGAATAGATACCACTAACCGATATTAATGGTTATAGTTTTAAAAAACTCGTCATAGATTGAGGTTTGCGGCATTTGACTCGAAAATTTATTTTTTTCTACTAGGGTCATTATTTGGCCAGTTAGGCGATGGAACCCAAAAATCAGTTTTAAAAAAAAGTAATAATTATAACATATTATTAAAACATACCAAAAACGAATCCAATATTCTTCATATTAGGCTCGTTTAAAAGGTAATTTTGTAAATTTTTCGAATATGCATACTGAACATGCTCGTTCTTGTTCCTACGGCATCTATATTATAGATTGAAGTTCGTGAGGCATTTTTCTTTAATTTAAGCCTATTTTTGTATTGGGACCCCCCTAAGGAGGGGAGATAGAGGGTAGATATGTTTGAAGAAAATATTTGGGGTAAAAAAATAATGGGGGTCGGTCATATATATCATCCCCCTAGGAGGGGTTTGACTGTAGTGACAGCGATTTTGTATGAAATTGTGATAAAATTAAGGTAATTTTGTATGGGTGACCCCCTAACGAGGGGTGATAGGGGGTCAGTAGGAAAAAATGTTAGGAAGACAAAGTTAATGGGGGTCGGTCAAACATTTAACTCCTCTAGGGGCACTCTGGGGCTAGTTAGCACAGTGGGGGGAAAATTCATAAAAAAAATTACTTTTGTATGGGAGCCCCCTTAAGGAGTGGAGATAGGGGGAAGGTATGTTTGGATAAATTGTTGGGAATAAAAAAATAATGGTAGTTGGTCTTACATTTGACCCCTCTAGGAGCGACTCTGCTTACAGTAACATAAAAAATTTGGAAAAAATCCAAAATTAAATTTTTCAAATGACTTGATGCGTGACATTTTTTTTTTATCAAATAACCCTAAAATTAGTGTTTTATGGCATCTTTAATAAAAGTTCATCGTACTATAATACAGGAAATTTTTTTGGAGAAAAAAACACTAAATGTCATCACCCTAGTAGGCATATTCATTTGACTAAAATGAATCTATATACACATCTAGGTATATGATTTCAGTATGTTCTACAATTCAGACTTAAGCCTGCGGAATTTGCATTGCAGACTTACTTCACATAACTTTATTTGTAGAGATTCAAAATTGCTTTTATTTTAGATGGCGTAAAGGTCTCTTATCTCATAATACACAAACAGTTTGCGTGTGTGGTTGAGCCTGTAAACAAACCGATTTGGCACGTCCAATGCAATATAAGCTCCCCCAATAAGGACTGGCGACTCTATTATCCCCATCGATCCAAAATATTTTCTAACAATAATTATAATTGAAGAAAATTTCTCAATCTCTTATACCGATTTGAGTAATTCCTCCACGGTTAACCGCTAATTCAGGGGCAACATTAAACGTCTCACCCTTAGGCTGAGTGAACATTATCAATTATAAGCCAATACAAGCTTGGCTCGAAAGAATCGGATTTTTTTGTTTTTTCATTGAATGAACAGAGTCCTTATTAATTTCAAAGTACTCGTAGTCTTAAAACCTCGTCCTAATTTGCTACGAAAACAAAACAACCACATTAAGTATTTTGCCCCCCTCAATTTAAAGTTTATTATTGCATAAACTGTTGTAAAAAAATTTCATTCATTCAGTGATGGGATTTTGTAACATGCCAAAAATTCAGGTTTTTACTTAATGCGTATGTTCCAACTGTTTACCTTCACTTATAAAAATGGAAAATCGAATGATTTTGAAGTTTCAATTCCATAAAGCAATGTAATATGAACTACATTTAGGTTTTTCTGTGGGTTTTTGTTTGGCTATGAACCATTTCGGAGCGAGCTTCTGGTATCTTCTTTGCAATGTGCGTATTCTCCTAGAATGCAGGAAGGAAATGATTTTCTAAAACTAGTAAAATTTTTCATATATTCATTGGGTAGGAGCAAGAGACATGAAACAGCACTTAAATTACCAACACCAACTTTAGAATATTTTCGTGTTGCAAAAAGTTCTTTGGTGCATTGGCTATCTCTTGAGGGGGACGGCTAGACGGGCTAGCTGGCTCGAAGCACTTCAGATATAACACTAAACGGAAATATTCCTGCAGAGAAGATTTAAACGGCAAAGGCTCAATTGAAAAGTTTAAACTTAAATTGCTCGACACAGAGCACCATACCCTCCGCGCACACACACTTTTCGTAATCAAGTTTGGAATTTGCAATTATAAATTTTCAAAGTTTTCAGCAAACCATCGCCGCTTTGCCGCCTGCTGGCCGAACGGAATAGCAGTTGGATACTTCCGTAGAAGATGTAACGGACATCGAATATCCAAGGCATCCATTTAATGACGACGCAAGTAAAGTGTTAAACGAAAATTCATTTAGCCATGCTGAGGACACTCGTCAGACAATAGACTCTCATATTCGCATTTGTACTTATTTGTATAGATTACTCAGAAGCCCAAAGATAAGCAATTGTACTACACGCAAGGATGTAGCTGTAGACATGATATAGACATGCTGCAGACACCTAATCTATTGCTTTCGAAACTGCTGCGAAAGATATAATGGAAATGAATGAACTTTGCTCGACAGGCTATTTTCAAAAGTTTTAGATTTGCTCTTTTTTTCGCTGGAAGACGGAAAGCATTGAAAGCATTTATTTAACAAAGGAAAAGAATTCAAGTTGAACAAGCTCCAAGAACAAAAAATGAATTAAATAAATACATATGTATGTACATACACATGTATTGCGAGCAATTAAGCATGATTGTTCAATAAATTACGTGTCTATCAAGCGTTCCGACAGGCGAATTAAAAATTTCCCTTTTATTTTGCCTTGTTTTTGCTACAATATAACAGATTAAAAGTCCATTCAAGACATCGCATTACAAATATCCAATAATTTAAGCATTCAAAGAACTTTCTATGTACTTTTTGGGTCGTTTTTTCATTTCTCTGTGAAGCGTCCAGTAGCGAATTCGCACACGTTTCAACACGATAGCAGACATTTAAAGATAACAGGAATGACCAGCTGTCTTCAACAACTTTTTCCCCAATAGTCCGCAGTAATCAACGTAAATATCATGTCATTTGAATTAGACTTAAATTACATAAACTTACCGAAGTATTATATGTCGTAGATAGCAAAATACTTCTATGGATACATCTCGTAATTCGTACCTGAACCTGAACTTCAAAAACAATTGATATATGAGGCTCAATTTTTATGAGTTCGAAATGAGTAAAAATTCAGCCCGATTCTCAATATTTCCGGGGAGTTTTTCCGTCCGGAATTGAAAAAAATCTGCCACTCTAATCTCTAATCGAATCTCGAACTGTTTTAAACAAAGGTTATCACATTTTTTCCTTTATTGACGCTTGGAATAGTTCCTTTTTCCGCGGAGAAAAATTTCTGGGGGAAAACTTCCTAGATATATTCATTCAGAATAGGGCTGTTTAAGAAAAATCAAAATCAATTTGATTTTAAACAACAACAA
The DNA here is from genome assembly GCA_020466095.1 of Chlorops oryzae. Classification (NCBI taxonomy): domain Eukaryota; kingdom Metazoa; phylum Arthropoda; class Insecta; order Diptera; family Chloropidae; genus Chlorops; species Chlorops oryzae. Next base: position 83,972,247 of record CM035807.1, read on the forward strand.
ACAAAGAAAAAACTATTTTGATGTCCAAAATTCTGACGTTTACACCTGCTGAAGATTGTTTTGAAAGGGATTTTGATAAAATCGTCAAAAATGTTCTACATAAATACGGCATTATGAACGAAAAAGTCCTTGATTTTCGATTTGGCAAACACGGTGTCGAGTGAACACGGGTCAGAACATGAATAGAAAGCGATCGTTTCGAAGCTCAAATGCCACACAGCGGAGAAAATTGAAAATTTAAAAGGAAAAAAGATTGAAATTATAAATAGGTAAAAATCGCAAAATGTGTGTGTATAAAATTTTTTTGATCTTTTGAAACTCATAAACATGAGTGCAGAAGGAGCCATATATGGCTCTTATATAAGCATAAATAAGAGTCACATATGAGGGTGGAGAAAGTCATTTATAACTCTAATATGTTCTCCTTCGGTGTATGACTTCGGATTCTTATAGTAAAACCTTTGCAATCCTCTTTAAGACTCTTAAGAGAGTTCATTATGAGGGCTCCGACTCCGGTTAAGATCTTTTAGGTTTCAGAATGTTTCCTGGGTTGTAATTGAAATTTAATTGTATTTCATCAATAATTTCGAATGCCGCCTTTTAATTTAATTAATTTAAAGTTAAATTTTAATTAAATTAAATTTAAAAATTAAATCTAAATTAATTATTTAAAATAACACAATTGTAAAGATCTAAAATATCAGGATTTAATTAAGAGCAGCACATCGAAGTTGGTTCTTTGTCAAGTTTAAACAAAAAAAAAATTGTTTAATTTAAAACGAACGTAAATATTGATGCAGGCCCCGAAGTTAGTTGAGAATCCAAAAATTTGTAAAGTCTTTGGAATATCTTATTGTGCTAGTTTTTAATATCATAGTTACCCTTGTTTTATTGTAAAGAAAGAACAACACCAAAAGATTGGCAATTATTTGACCAAAACAAAAATTCAATTAATTTAAGTAGGGCTTATTTTGCAACTCGTCTTGTAAACAAACTAATAAAACGATTAAATAAATTCGCACTACGTTCATGTTTGAACAGGTACTTCACTCAGGTAGACACGGGGTCAAGAACAAAAAAGGAACAACACTCAGTTGCATTTTTATAATTTGTTCATTTTGGAGGGCAGGTGATTCAAATATAGATACCTGCTGCTTATTTATCCACTGAGCGATTTATGAGTTTGTTTACGTTATTTAAAAAAGAAAACTGTCAATTATTTCGTATAAACGTGGTAAACAAGGCAATAAAAAAGGATTAAGGATTCATTGTTTGAGGAAGGCATTTAGTATATAGGCAGTTTGATTTCCGAAATGTCAATCATACTGTTTGAAGACTTGAAGCAGAACGGATGCGCAGCGATATGGATTTAAGCAAAGATTCTTTATATTGTGGAAATTCTTACTCGAGCTACGCTAGCTTTTTCGGCGGGCCCATTCCACGGGAGCAGTCAGAGGCGAATTCGAAAGCCATTGATCTATCGAGCCAATTGCACTTCTGGGACATCAATAACTATGGCAACCAAATACAACAGCATACATCGAAGCGGAGACGCTTATCGATCACATCGGATGGGAGCAACTCGACCTCAGTAAGCAGCTTCGAAACAAACACGGCCCCGGAATGCAGACCAACAGGCATTGACCAGCAAACTTTTGTGCGTCCATTGGAGCAACCTTCCAGAGGGAAAACGGCCGACAAAAGCCTTTCACATATTTTTCAATACAATCAAAATATGGTGCGCAAATATCCAGGGAAGGAACGAACTGCCAAAGAACAGCAACGACGCGACAAAAACACCGTCTCGTGCCGTGTGAGTCGTTGCAAAGAAAAGATCAAGAACCTAGCTATCGAGGAACAGTACAACAGCTTCACACAACAAACCTTTGTGCTTGCAAGAGAAGCTTTAAAGAAGACGGCCTATCTCAATGAACTTCTAAAGCTTGGCGCGACCGTAGGAGCAAACCACCACGATGAAGTTGTAGGCGAACAAATTGCCAAGAAAATCCAATTCCAATTTGTGAACCAAATGCCATCGCCAATGTCAGGACAAGGAACAGCGGTAAGAGGAAAAAGATCATTTTCAATGGCTTTTCTGTTGGAACATCAATAAATTGATCAGTGGGTGGACGTTGGCAGCCGGCTGTTGTGTGATATTATATTCCTTATTTACATACATATATATTTTTTATTTTAATAAATTCTGGACCATTCAATGATAGAAAATATAATATTAGGAGTAGTGTTAAGTCAAAAGTTTTGTTGATTTCGAAAGTATCCAATAAATATTTCTCCATAAAAACTCCATCATTTAATGTGAACAACACAGGTTTATCTTAGCATTTTTATTATGTATTTGTTTTTCTTCACGAGGAGCAGCATCGTGGCACTGGGTGAACGATTCAAGACTCTTTAAAGGTGCAGATTCTTATTCACACTGATAGGTACTCGATAGATACTTGGATTTGGACAATACTAGGTTATTTTGCCGCATTCATGATGAATCTGTCAAAATTCTTCCAAATATGATGGTTTTCATCAAAAGTATTCGACTTTATTCTTTCGACATGAGGCTCCGGATCGACAAGAGCATATTAAAATGCTTTGTCTGAAACTGATTTTTTACTTATTGCCGACTTCCACACGCAAATTTTTCGTTCTGAGTTCTTTACTTATTAGATAAGACAGGTGAGAGAAAGGAAATTTCTTCTCTGCTCCTTGCACCTCTCCCTTACTTAGTCGATTATTTGTAAAGAAAAATTTGTATGTGGAAATTGGGAGTACTAAAAATATAATTTTTCTTGAAAGTTTTGACTAGTTTGGTTGTAGTTTCTCTCGATTCCACCAAAAACTAAAGGAGTTTGTTCTGTTCCCGTTTTCACTTTGTAGAGACTTGCGAAGCGTTTATTCATATTTTGTAGAAATTATCAAACTGATGAAATTGTAAAAAAACTCCTACTTATCATGTTATGGTTGGCCTATCATATTTAGGAAGAGATGGTACTGCGTGAGGTTGCTTCTTATGCTGCGCCGTGTGCACTGGCAGAGACCGGCTGCTTCAGTCCAGTGGGCTCGTTGTCGCCAACATAAGAAAGTCCCTCACGCAGTACACATTTCATCCAAAACATGATAGGTCAACCGTAACAGAATGGCGCCCAACGTGGGGCCCGATTCTGTTATGGTTGGCCTATCATATTTAGGACAAGATGGTCTCTGCTAGTGCACACAGCGCATCATAAGAATTATTCAACGAACGAAGTTTGGGTATACTAAATAGTTAAAAATTCGACCACGGCAGCATTCCTTAGCCTGTTATTTGGTTGCATCCCCAAATTTGATCTCGAATAAATCTTCCTATACCTCGGCAAAGGGAATTCGGAACTTCTATGAAGGAACAAAACTTATAGAATATAATCAAATGCTCCCATTTAAATAAAGTCTTCCAAATAATGCTAAAAGAATCGGTTTCATAATGCTTAACGCATCAGTTATTGCCCACTGGCTAAAATAGGACGTGGGAGCTGTAGGTTATAGAAGGATATACCATTCATTTGTGCATTTAAAATTCATCCTATTCAATTCAAGTCAGAAGTATTTGAAGCTCTTTGCATTCAACGCATCCGTTTTTTTGTTGAGTTCTCAGTACGTTTTCGGGGCCTCAATGTGCAATGATTATAATTCCGACTTCAAAGTAACAAATTGAAAGAAACGTATTTGAATATTCGGGCGAAACGTGCGATGAGATAATAAAAAGAAGAATTCGAGAAAGCACTGAAACGCTCGATTCATCAGCGGAAAAAGTTTTCATTTGAACTGCTCAGCACGCATTTTGATTACTTTGGAGAACCACAAACTGACAACGCTAGGCGCAGCACGTAGAGTAAATTTGTGATGAATTGCTCGCATAAAATAAAGTCGAAATGCTAATTTCTCATCAACCTGACACGTTCGGAACGCCTTCATGAGCAGACACCTATACGTATGTATATCTATGTATATTTCTAAGTACATATTTACTGAAACATAATAACTCGGGGTCTGCGAGCCGACTCTAGTCGTAGGTTATGAAGGTAGATTTCACACGACTCACACCAACGAGCTGAGTCCTTTCCCTACGTTCTGCGCCAGAGCGAGTTAATGGCCAACGAATCGTGGGCGCTGCAGAAGCGTTTATTTCACTTACCGTAATAAAGAAATAAAAAGAAATTGAAGTTGTCGCCTCACAAAGGACGAACACAGACGAACTGGCGAACAGACGAACTGACATCGAAATTTTCATAAGTTACATCAAAGCGCCAGGCGAGAGGCGTGCTTGCACGTTTCTCCTCAATATTTTCGCTTTAAAAATTAATGGACGGGTGGGTATATTTATGCTTGATATTCACGAACCTAATTTGATTAGAGATGACACGACACTGATATTTATTAATAAAAAAAAAAATAAAAAAACCATGAAAAAAATGTAATCGTTTTGAGTGAAATGAGGATAGAGCCCTTAATTGTAACGTGAGGTATATTTGTTGGGTTCTAAGCACAACCGACGAATTCTACGTATTGGTAAAACGTTAACTTTTACGAGAAGTCATTTTGTTTTCAAGTTTCGGGTCTGCTTGTCAGAATAAATTATAAATTACATTACAGGTCCTACCAATAAAAAACGTAGCCTTCTTTTGGGAGGAATATTTTTTATTTTGCGATTTTTTTTTTTGCCGTAATATTAAATAAAACGAGATCAGTCCTTATCATTTTCAGAGGGCTATACAGTATACGGTGTGACAGCGTTTCTTCTTTTTCTTAAGAATGGGGAATTTCTCGAAATAAATAAAAAATCAATTTGCTCTTCCATTTGTATATTAAAATTTTTACTCCAATCCGCGCCACACTTTTAAGCTTTTGAGATTGGTTTTCTATAGAGACGTTTAAAAAAGGCTATCGGGATTTTTTTCCAAATTGTCAATACAGTAGTTAATTAAGAGCAGCGGTGGTAAATATGAGCGTACCTATGGGTAAAAAATTTATAATATTTTTTTGAAAATCATCACACAACGTCGTCTCATGTTCGGCATACAAATTGGGAGAGAAAAATAAAATATTATCTGCGTAGCATTGTAAAAAACAGTTTAAAAAGTGAAAAAACGTAAAGGATAAAAACTACGCTTTATAGAAAGCGGTTCTTCAATCAATGCTGATTCGTATTTACAAAGGTTTTTGTGTGAAAGCAATTGTGCTTTTTCTTCTGGACGACAATTATAAGCTGTCATTTATAGCAAAGTTGTAAGTTTTTAAGATAACGTTGAGTTGATTCACGAAATCTTTCATACTGACGGGACATTTTAAATTGAATCGGCGATTTCAAAAACTTCATAATCGCTGAAATAGAATTTTTCAGATATCAATTAAAACTGTTTCATGCTCAAAGCAATGAGTTAATTTTTTTAATGCTTATTTCAAAAATTTTTACGGAGGGAGGGATGTTTAAAGTTCTGGTTTTTCCCAAACAACACATCTACCTGTGACCCAGCGGCCAACAGTGCCTACTGCCTACGAAGTATACGATACTGTAAGCGAACTGCCTATTATAGCTTACAAAGTATACCAGATTGTAGGCGAACTGCCCACCAATTGTTGACATTGTGTGGTGGTTGTAGGCGTTCACTCTACAAAAAGGCCACGATCGAACAAAAGGATGGTACTAGGATGGTACATATATGAGGTCGTATGCATTACCGCCTATTGCCTGCGAAATGTGTTGCGGTTCATCGCTTCTGTGAGCAGTAGAGCTGTAAAATATCGTTACTATTCGGAAAAAAGTAACGATTACTGTAGTCAGTAATCAATAACGTCTCGTTACTGATGGAAGTATCTCGTTACTAGTACTTTTTTTTGCACACATGCCAGCTGATGGCTACCGAAACAATTAAGTACTAAGTATAATAGGTCCGCAAAACAGTATTGTAGTAGAGTGAGTTGCAATATTATTTGATTACAACATACTGGGTGACGATTCAAAGAGTATGAGGGAATTTTGATTACTTTATCAACATTGAGTTATTCATGGAACAGCAGCTGTAGAAAAAACGAGATGTGCATTCGTTCGCGCACAATATTTAAAAAATATATATAACGGGTACTTAGTAACGAGTAGTTAGTAACGATTACTTGGAGAAAAATATCGAATACACTCGAGTAGTGTAAATTTAAGCATTTTTACAGCTCTAGTAAGCAGAATTTTGGCGGCTGGGAAAGAACCATTTTCAGAAAAAAACCATGCTAGAAAAAATTGACCCAAAGCCTTTTTGAAATGACCGACTCAATTGAATTTTCGACCTTGCTAGGATGTAATTTTTTTTTTTTTTTTTACACGTTCTCTTTCCGGTATTCATGTAGCTGGGATATGACTTCTTAAATTCCTTGCGTGGTGGCTCTAACTCAATTCCTTCGAGCCTAATTAATGCGACCGTCCTTATTATTTTTTGTAAATTTTTTGCATTAATCCGCTTAGGTAATGTACATATGTTTCCTTTTTCAGTCGCAACCTGGCTTTGAAACAGACGAATTTCGCAGTTACTTTTCATTTTGGGCTTTTAGCTTTAATCTTCTTCTTCGTCGATGTCGTGGATGTCGTTTGCAATGTTATGCTCAATATGCCGCATGAAAAGGACGAATACAAATGTGGTGAGTGAAAAACATTAATTGAAACATTAAACTCTTGTATGATTTGAGTCAAACGTGATCCGGTCGAAAGGAACACTGACAAATTTCAGTAAAGCTATTTTTGACTGTAGACCGTACAAAATATATAGAGAGTTTATCATTGTATCTAAGACCATTCACATTAAGCCATATTATTTAATCTTTCTCAATATCTGTCTACCTTACCGTCTCCCTATCGGTTCATATACATTAGACCGTTTCACTTTTTCAACTTTTTTCGAAATGTAAATGGGAACATTTTTTTTTCTAAATCTATTAAAAAAAAACAAAAATTTTGGTATATAAAACTTTTATAGTTTCGAAGGTTTAGACCTCGCGCAAAATCAGTAAAGCTTTTTGCCTAAAAAGAGCAGATTTTGAAAAATGAGGAAAAACATTGCATTACTAATTTTATAATAACTCTTGACTCGTTTGTCCGATTTAAGTGTAGTCTAGCTTATTTTAAAGGCAATTAAATTTACCAGATTCCCTCATTTGGCATTCAAACATTTTCATACTAATTTTAGTGCCTACAAGCTTTCAAAGTTCATTTATCATAAAATTTCGAGAAAAAATTTAGCTACATTGAGTCATTTAAAAATTCTTTAAAAAAATTTGGATCAGTTTTTAGTTTATCTTTGAATGCAGAATAATGAACAATTTTTTGAGGAAGATTTTGATGTGCCACAAGCCCATTAAAATACTTTATTTTAGCAAAATATTTCGAAATTGAACTAAATTGAAAAAGTGTAAAAAATTTATTTATCACAACAATGCGATTTATTTAAAATTTGATACAATAGTTTTTTTATTAGTGTTTGGATGTGTTTTATGAAACTCCTCAACAACTTGTAAAATTTCGTTCTGTTGCTCTTCGTCCTTTGTTAATGTGTTGTTTAATGTTTTTATAAGTCCAATAGCTCGTTCAGCGGGATCGTTAACAACGCTTATGTTTTGAACAATTTCCCGCATTTTTTTGAAGCTCTCGTTAGTGGACCAGCTCGACGGATGCAATGCAAGGAAGCTGCTATCAATTCCAACAATATCGAAGAACTGCGAAGTATTTTCCGAAACAAGGTTTGCTATTTTAATATTGTCTTCGAAGTCAAGCGAAATGTTACGAATAACATTTTTTTGATCTCTTGAGTTTTTTAATGCTGCTGACATTTCTATTAGCGTTTCTTCAGAATGCCTTTGGTCGAAAAAAGAAAAACCAAGTGCAATATCACTTAAGTACCACAAGTGTCGGAAAAGCTTTTCGAGTGCAGCATTTGCTAATACTTGGTTTATGCTGCGATATTTCTTAAGGTCTTCAATCAATAAAATGTCGTTTAGTGCGGCTTGTGTTGCTTGCGTACACGTAAACCAGTTTTTAAGATAATCTTTGACCACAAAGATGTTAAATTGAATCAGATCCAACTTCTACCCGAGCCGGAGATTTGTGTGGGTCCACCAATTTAGGTGATCTTGAGGTGCTTGCGAGGATTATGTCAAACTCGCATTCAACTTTTTTTTTAAATGAAATCCTTTTTCTTATTTCGGTTTCAGTGTTGCGATTAACACTGCGTTTCAAGTTAAAATAATCTGCGTGAAGTGATTTAAGTTTTCTTACAACAAAGCTTTTCGACTGCACGAGAGCTTCTTTACGAAAAGTTTGCCATCTTTGAAGCACTTCATCAGCAACAATAAGAGCAGCTGAGCTCAAAGTTTTGCCATTTTTCGTTTCATACAAAATTCTGGCAATAACGTCTCGTTCCTTCGGAATTCTTGGTAGATGTAGGTTATTTTTGGCCTCTATAAATAGCTGTTGTAGATTTTTCAACAATAATTTTTCTTTTTCAAACTAACCTATAATCCAAGATTCGCGATTTCCCACTGTAGACATTGCTAATACATCGATAACTTATCAGTTTAATGTTACTAATTATTTCCAAGGAACTATTTTTTTAAACAAATTGTAACGATAGTTTTACACACCGGATGCTTCCTTTTATGATGAGAAACAAAATGAGCGATTTCGCTGTGAAAAATGACGGAATTTTGAAAGCTAGGATGTTGCCGAATTTGGCTGCTAGTGTCGAAAGTGTTTATCATAGGCGTATAATTTAACATACGTCATATAAAAATGACACAAAAATTTTTTAATAATTTTATTGTATCAAATGTATCATGTTTAAAATATAGCTTCCTTGCATTGCATCCGTCGAGCTGGTCCACTAACGAGAGCTTCAAAAAAATGCGGGAAATTGTTCAAAACATAAGCGTTGTTAACGATCCCGCTGAACGAGCTATTGGACTTATAAAAACATTAAACAACACATTAACAAAGGACGAAGAGCAACAGAACGAAATTTTACAAGTTGTTGAGGAGTTTCATAAAACACATCCAAACACTAATAAAAAAACTATTGTATCAAATTTTAAATAAATCGCATTGTTGTGATAAATAAATTTTTTCCTCTTTTTCAATTTAGTTCCATTTCGAAATATTTGCTAAACTAAAGTATTTTAATGGGCTTGTGGCACATCAAAATCTTCCTCATAAAATTGTCCATTATTCTGCATTCAAAGATAAACTAAAAACTGATCCAAATTTTTTTAAAGAATTTTTAAATGACTCAATGTAGCTAAATTTTTTCTCGAAATTTTATGATAAATGAACTTTGAAAGCTTGTAGGCACTAAAATTAGTATGAAAATGTTTGAATGCCAAATGAGGGAATTTAATTGGTAAATTTAATTTTCTTTAAAATAAGCTAGACTACACTTAAATCGGACAAACGAGTCAAGAGTTATTATAAAATTAGTAATGCAATGTTTTTCCTCATTTTTCAAAATCTGCTTTTTTTAGGCAAAAAGCTTTACTGATTTTGCGCGAGGTCTAAACCTTCGAAACTATAAAAGTTTTATATACCAAAATTTTTGTTTTTTTTAATAGATTTAGAAAAAAAATGTTCCCATTTACATTTCGAAAAAATTGAAAAAGTGAAACGGTCTAATATACATATAAGTAACATACTTGCATTGGATTTCATAGCCCAAGAATCGAGCTATCTCTAGGATAAATAAAAGGAGTTAAAAGAAGAACAAGTCTGAGAATGATCTTGTCGCAATGATATTGAGAAAGTAGAAAGGCTTTGCCGTGGATCAATCTTTCGCAATACAGAGTTCCCGAACCTTAAAAACCAGTTAATATTTCTTTGTATATCTTTGGGTTTTGTATTGACATGCTCGCACGATTTTAGAACTTTCAGATTATTTCAAAACTATTCCACTAACAGGTTGGCTGATAAGTCCCAGGTCTAACAAAGAAAAACACATTTTTTTGTCAAAATTCGTTTTTATTATTCAACATAGTTCCCTTCAAGAGCGATACAACGATTATAACGACATTCCAATTTTTTGATACCATTTTGGTAGTACTCCTTCGGTTTTGCCTCAAAATAGGCCTCAGTTTCGGCGATCACCTCTTCATTGCAGCCAAATTTTTTCCCTGCGAGCATCCTTTTGAGGTCTGAGAACAAGAAAAAGTCGCTGGGGGCCAGATCTGGAGAATACGGTGGGTGGGGAAGCAATTGGAAGCCTAATTCATGAATTTTTGCCATCATTCTCAATGACTTGTGGCACGGTGCGTTGTCTTGGTGGAACAACACTTTTTTCTTCTTCATATGGGGCCGTTTTGCCGCGATTTCGATCTTCAAACGCTCCAATAACGACATATAATAGTCACTGTTGATGGTTTTTCCCTTCTCAAGATAATCGATAAAAATTATTCCATGCCCATCCCAAAAAACAGAGGCCATTACTTTGCCAGCGGACTTTTGAGTCTTTCCACGCTTCGGAGACGGTTCACCGATCGCTGTCCCCTCAGCCGACTGTCGATTGGACTCAGGAGTGTAGTGATAGAGCCATGTTTCATCCATTGTCACATATCGACGCAAAAACTCGGGTGTATTGCGAGTTAACAGCTGCAAACACCGCTCAGAATCATCAACACGTTGTTGTTTTTGGTCAAATGTGAGCTCGCGCGGCACCCATTTTGCACAGAGCTTTTTCATATCCAAATATTGATGAATGATATGAACAACACGTTCCTTTGATATCTTTAAGGCCTCTGCTATCTCGATCAACTTCATTTTACGGTCATTCAAAATCATTTTGTGAGTTTTTTTGATGTTTTCGTCGGTAACCACCTCTTTCGGGCGTCCACTGCGTTCACCGTCCTCCGTGCTCATTTCACCACGCTTGAATTTTGCATACCAATCAATTATTGTTGATTTTCCTGGGGCAGAGTCCGGAAACTCATTATCAAGCCAAGTTTTTGCTTCCACTGTATTTTTTCCCTTCAGAAAACAGTATTTTATCAAAACACGAAATTCCTTTTTTTTCCTTTTTTTTCACAATAACAAAAGTTGCTTCACAAAAGACGCTCTATCTCACAAACTAATTGACTTACAGACGTCAAATTTTGACACGAATCATTTGAAGGTTGCCACTATATAAAAATAATATGCATTTAATACTAGCGACGCCATCTATGTGTCAGACCGGGGACTTATCAGCCAACCTGTTATATACCACTATCCACTATATATATTATATAAGCCATATTCTACTATCTGCTTTTTGCGTCAATTTTTGCCGCAATCAATGCACCGATAGTGTGAACGTAATTTTCTAACTCTGTGTCGAGGGTATATTGCGTTTGTGTGGTTGTGTGTAACACCCAGAACCAGTCGAGAGAGACCATACAAAATATATATAGAAATGATTAGCGTCACCAGGAGATTCGATTTAGACATGTCTGTCTGTCTTTCTATCTGTCTGTCTGTCTGTCTTTCTGTGTGTCTGTCTGTCTGTCTGTCTGTCTGTCTGTATACAGTTTTCTTATCGAAAGGGTTGAGCTATTTTGACGAAATTCAGTTTGCGTACTCACAGGCACATGAGTAAGAACAGGTTCGAGAATGGACCCGATCGGACCATTTTAAGGGGTACCTACAGTACTAGAGTCTGTTACAAAAATCACAAAAACTGCTCTAAAATCGAAGTTTTTCAGCATTTATTGATGAAATTCGATAATTGAACATGTTGTCAAATGTATATAGATATGATCAGCGTCACCAGCGTCGATTTAGCCATGTCCGTATGTCTGTCCGTCTGTCTGTGTATAGTTTTCTTATCGAAGGAGTTGAGCTACCTTGACAAAATTTGGTATGCGTGCTCACGGGGACATGAGTAAGAACAAGTTCGAAAATGGACCCGATCGGACCATTTTTAGGGGTACCTCTAGTACTAGGGTCTGTTACGAAAATCACAAAAACTGCTCTAAACTCGAAGATTTTCAACATATTTTGATTAAATTTGATATTTGAACATGTTTCAAGGCAAGTAATACGATTTCTAAAAATTTTAAAAGTGGGCGTGGCAGAAAGGCGTTTTTCGAAAATTGTCCCCTACACCCGAACTTCAAATGGGACTTGAACGAAAGTTGGCACTTATGCTTCTTTTGTAGCCATAAACATTCTCTCAAAAAATTTCCTAGATCGGTCCATTATTAAGGGTACCTCCAGTACTAGGGTCTGTCACAAAAATCTCAAAACTGCCTCAAAATCGGACTTTTTCCAAATATTTCAATCAAACTTAGGATTTGAGAGTATATCTAAGCCTCCGATTAGAATTCCAAAAAATTGGAAAAGTGGGCGTGGCAGAGGGGCAGTTTTCATAAAGAAATATAACAAAAGTCGGTGTATTGGGCCCCATATGGCCTTAAACACCTCTTGATATTAAAAATTATTTGAACACGTGTGTCTGTGTCGGGTATTCTATTGTCAGGCTCGCCTGACTATAACACCCTTACTTGTTCGTAATAGTTTTTCGAATCTGAGCGTTAAAAAAAAATGGGGCTACGCAAAATTCGGTAAAGCGAAACGAATCGAAGGGAGTCATTTATAACCTGTGAAATAATTGATGCCTGAGACATAACATAAGATTAGAATAGTTCAGTGAAAATCATGTAGGACTGTAGGTCTAACTGTCGACGTCGAAAAGCCTCTGCCGCGATGGGGATATACACCATTAGGCAGGCATAGGAAATTCAACAAATTGGGGATATTCACCAAAAAGCTACCAACAAAAACCTTAGGCAGGAATAGGAAATTCAACAAATTCGAGAAATTCACCAGAAAGCTACCAACAACAATACGGGTAGACGCAAAGTGGCACTATGATGCCACTTGCAAGAAAATTATCAAAGAAACACGGCGTCAGCTCGGTTTTTTATATAGCTTTAAAAGTTATAATTGAAGCTTTAATAAATATATTACGATATACTTTTGCTTAATGTGCACGAATGTTTTCATTTTGTAATAAATTGACACACATTTTTGACTACTGCTACGAATTTGATTGTATATAGAATTTAGTATTTTTGCTGAAAAAGTGTGATCAAAAAGTAATGTGGACGGGGTAGGACAAAAAAAAAAACCATTTCTATTTCTCCTTAATATTGAGTTTCCTTGATTATTTTTATGTTTTCCAAGCTTTTCATGGCATTTTATGAGTTTGGTAGATATTTTATATGTAATGTACTCGCAAATCTCCCAAAATTAAAATTAAAAGTGGCAATGCATTTCACCACAGCAGAGCTAAAGCCTTCGCTGCCATAGCGTGCTTCTCTTTTCCTCATGCTATATGCATATGTTGAAGCAGCGTAGCTCTAACACATTGCAGGGATTAGGAAGAAGAAGAGTTAGACCTATAGTCCTATATGGTGAAAATGCACTTTTCAAAAGAGGAGTCAGTTTTTTCCTCTCAGGCTTGCGATATAATTGTTCTTAACAGCCGTAACGTTGTTCGTTTACTCCATCTTCAGAATCAACAACACAATTTTGGGATTTTAATGATGTTCAAACTTAATATGAGCAAAAAAGAAAAAATTGAAAAACAAAAACGACGAGAAACGAAACGAAAAACTTATTTTAGAAGCGAACAAAAAAAGAATGCGCCGGAAATTTAAAACTCGCGCAACGAAGGAACATGGCCGTTGCCTGGCTGCTGTCATGCAACATTTTTGAGCACAGAAGAAACTTTCTGATTAAAGTAGGAAAGCGAAGTTTGAAATGAAGAGAGGACCGAGCAAATTGGTAAGATGGAAAACTTTACAATAGCGATATGCGTGACACAACAACAGAGCTCATCGTTGAGGAAAACTTGAATTGAAACTAAATATTTTGTACGCTTGAAAAATATGAGTTTTCGGTCGCACAGATAAGCAGGCTCAGTAGGATTTCATTTCCGCAAGCCTAAATCCGGCGACATGGGGACCTTAAATTTGGAAATTGTAAATTCCGTTTACCGCAATAATGCGCGCCCATCTATTTGCAGTACGCTGAACTGCAAAATCATCGACAATAAGCCCATGGTTGGCCACACGAATTCCCCCATTCGATGCGGCGACGCCGCAACGCCGACGTTAGTCCCCTTTTCAGTTCGAGTCAGGCAGCTTACACACGCACAACCGTGCTCGCCTACGCTTCCGGAAACGCACAATTTCGGGTAAGGCTAAGCAGAACGCAACATATCAATCAAATGACTCATTTGAGCTTGCAACATGTAAAATTTATAACCAATTTTTGTGTCATACAATCGTCAGAATCAGCACTGAGCGATTTGCGTGTAGGCACGGACGGTATCAACGTCACAGCGTGACAGCGATGAAATGTATTCGTATCATTGTCTGCGTGCGTACACGCACACGCGCACGCACACGTTATGTGCTCAACGTCACTGCAATAATCGTCATTTCCGCAGGGATTTCCATTAACGTCACAGCTGTCCCATCCTGGCAATTCAAAGCCAGCGTGCTCTCGAATTTCATAGTCTATTTGGAGGCACGCATTCTAAACAATTGTGCATGGTCAACCATGGACGATGGCTTTGATCTGGCAGCTGGAAGGCTGACTAAAATGCGACTATGTAAATTGAGCCTGCGTCAACCAGCCTTTTGAAAATGCCATTATCTTTTGTGTACATTGAATTAAGGATCCGACAGCCGTTACGTGATTGGAATGCATACAAGTCGACCATTGATTATTCTGAGAAGATATAAATCAGAGTTTTTAGATCATAGACAATATGCAGCTCCTTGCATGCTTCAAACTTATAGGTATGTTGAAAAGAAAATTGATGCGGCTTCTGAGTTTTTCTGAATGTGTGTTTAGTTTAAGTGGCAATATAAGGCTTTCGTAGAAATTAAATTCTTCGTAAAAATTAAATTTCTTCATGCAAAACCGTTCACGATTAAAGAAGGGTTTTTAGCACGCTTTAGTCAGTTTCGATTCAGTGGCGTAGTAACGTAAATAATTTTGTCTTCCAACACACAAATGGGGCTCCTTCTCTATAGTAAAAATTTCTTGTTTTAAGGGCTATCTCCAGCTCTGATAGAAATGAAAAACTTCATACAAAAAACCCTTCAGAAATGAATCAGAAATTTTCTGATCTGTTCTTTTATATGAAGTTTTTCATTTCTGTTTCATATCTGACAGAACTGGAGAGAGCCCTTTAACAAAAAAAAAAAGTATTTTACGGAACTTAAACTCAATATTTTTCGAGCTTTCGCATTTGCAAAAGCATCTATCAATTCTGAATATCCTGCTTGGAAAGATCCTTTTTAGTCTCGGGGTCTGTGTTGCATGAAACACGTGAAACACTGGTATTAACGCCTCTGTTTCGCCCGTATTTTTATTTCTAACTGATACTTTGAGGTCGATTTTGTCTTTCTTCAAGTGTTCGGATTTAGTCCGAAACTAGAGTGTTTGTCGAAGGCCGAGGTCAAACCAATAATTCGATCAAAATATCTTGTAATCCTGATTAGGTTCGCCAGGACGCATGAACTTCTTTTGTAATCTTTTGCATAAGAGAGATATATACCTAGGACTAGTGCTCGACCCAGTATTCACGCATTTCCAGACTTACTCTGTGGTCGTGTTTGCTGACTTCGTTAGTTGCAAGCGCATGCGCAGATAGTATTTTCCGCTGCGCCAGATGGCATATGCACAGTGGTCATTTCTCCCTCTATATTTATATAAAACTTAAAAAACTCCGTGGTGGATTTCAGGGTTTATAATTTATTTACAAGAAATAAAGAACATTTATTAAATATTACAAGCAATATTTAATTCGCATTTCCAATTACATTGAGTCCTTCTTAAACAATAGAAGTCAATTAGTGCACATTGACAACCAGTTCTCTCATCCTTTAAAAATCAAAAAAGGAGTTCCCGGGTTAAATCTTAGGACCACTGCTGTTCAATTAATATATCAATGATCGCCCTGATCAGCTAAGTTTCTGCAAAGTTCATATATTAATATATGCTGACGATGTGCAGCCTTACACCTGTTGTAAAACAGACTCAATTACTGAATGTGTAGCACAGATAAATAATGACTTACACTTAATCAATCAATGGGCTAATAATAATCATCTTTGCTTGAATCGATCAAAATCTAAATATCTTGTCATTAACAAAAAAAAAAACTTCGATACTCCTCCCATCCCTAACTTTCACTTTAACGGGGAGTGTATTGGATGTATAAGGCAGGCGAAGAATCTCGGCTTAATCTTTAATACAACCACACATACAGCTGCGACTTTTAAACTTCCAGTCCGATCTATCTTTATACCTTTTCCGAAGGAAAGGGTATATTAAGTTTGGCACGGAGTATGTAACATACCAAAGGAGTCGCGATAGATTTAGACATATATATATATATTCTTGATCTTGATCAGGGTGACAAGAGGAGTCGATCTAGCTATGTCTGTCTGTCTCTCTGTCTGTCTGTCGGTCACACTTTAGTTTTTCGTAATTTACTCCTAGGCCATGAAAGATATCATATAGAAATTTGGCATGGACTTGAACCAGGTAAATGTCCAAAAAACTGCATACAAATTTTTTTGGTAGTCCGTTCTTGGGTCGTGGGAAGTGGTTCGATTTTGAACGTTTTTCGTGGATAAATTTTTTACTATACATGCCAGCTTATTGAATTTTGGTGTGTGTATATCTACTATGTAGACTTAAGCTTTCGCTGAAAAAAAATTGCGACATCGCTAAAACTATGGTCATCATCCTACACATTAGAAAAAAACACTATTTCTCTTATTCTCATATCTGTATACAAAAAGGATTTTTTTTTTTTTTGCATCTTCTGATTGTGTATTTTGCCGCCAAATAAAGTCGGCACTTGTGATTAAATTTTGACCATGACCACCATTCGCGAAATTCGCAAAAATTTGATTTTCACTACTTTGAATTGAGAATTTCGTAGCTAGGAAATCAAGGAAATAAAAAAGTAATGGTTATAAAATGAACGAGCAAAACACTTCAGCTTTGTACAACTTCAAAACTTTGTAAAAAGATACTTTTTAGTAAAGGCTTTCAGAAGTAAGATACATTTATGGTATGTAGGCACAATGTACTAACATACGAGCGAAGAAAAAAGTTGATTGCGGAACGCGTGAACTTAATTTAATTGCGTGACGTTATTACGGCAAAGGTTTCGTTTTCCTTTTTGAAACGTGTTCTGTTCATTTGAGAAATACAATAGCAGCAATGTGTAGGGAGATCTATTGCCTTAACTTGAAGTGAAGGACTTTTTTTCGAAGAAACAGATAGATATTAATTCAATCATTCCGACATGCAGGCACACATCAATTGCTTTTCATCAACATTTTCATCATATTTTCGTATAGCCAGCGATAGTGCTCGATTTTTTTTCCCCATCTGAATCCTTAAGCCGTTGTTGTCTTTCATCTCGGCTAAAAAATGGCATTCGTTTGTCTTCAATGTGGAGCGTGGAAGACCAAAAAAAAAAAAAGAAAAAAAATGAAGGAGCAAACAGTTGTAAACACGTTCACAGCGTGTTGAATGTCTGCCTGCCAAGCTGACTTGACTGCCAACTATTTCGCGCCAACATGCATTGTTGGAACTCGGCTGCTTTTGTGCTCCGCCATCTTCGTAGTGTGCTTATTTCATTATTGTAACAAGCTCGTGTGAGTCGTCCTTCTGTTATTCTGGCTAAAAACGCGAATCGTCACTTGGCTTAAGCGAAGGACAAAGACCTCGGCTTTGCTCTTCATTGTTTTTCTTTCGTTTAATTCAACTGAAGTGCGCAGCTTGTCGAGCTGGTACGACAAGTTTCTATTGTGGATGTTAGACGTTGATTGCATGTCACCAACAAATGAAAATACAACAGTCCCAGCGTTGCAACATTTGCATACTAATTGGCTTAACTGCATAGCGTTGAAGTGATGCTAAAATAATTTATAAAACCCAAAGGAAACGCCAGTGCTCAGTCATCATCAGCATCATCCTTATCGCTGTCCTCACTGACTGAACGAAAGGAGAATGCTGCGGTTAATTTCAAAGTTTTGAACGATTTCAAATTGCCTTTTATACTTCTTTGCGAAGCTGTTTACCAAATAGTATTTGGTAAATACACTTGATATGCAAGAAATAACACGCCATGCAGAATTTTATGGATAGTTGATCGACTTCTAATTCTCTTACTTCCAATACAACTTAAAACGATTTTCAAAATACGAATGAATTATAATTTATATATACATACAATGTAGTTCATTGAATATACCCAGTAAAAAATTGGATTACTCAAAGATTAATCTTGGATTACTCCTTTTGGAGCAATGGATTACTCCTCAAATCTCCAAGCCTC
Source organism: Chlorops oryzae (assembly GCA_020466095.1). Classification (NCBI taxonomy): domain Eukaryota; kingdom Metazoa; phylum Arthropoda; class Insecta; order Diptera; family Chloropidae; genus Chlorops; species Chlorops oryzae. The sequence continues at coordinate 83,990,669 of CM035807.1, forward strand.
ATGCATTTTGTACTCCTTTTTAGCATTGCATGTCCTTATGGGCGAGCAATCCTTTTGAGCTCCTAATGGAGATTCGTTGTTCCAAGAAATTCATTTTTTTTTTTTTTGCGACAATTAATGGATTTACATTTGATTGACCCGAATCTCTAAAATGCAGAATTCTCATGAATACGATGTCATATGAAAGTTAACCTTGTCGCCTTTTTACTTTTGGAAGATGGTTATTCGAAAATTACTTAAATTCTCCCTTGAGGTTACCGCGTTTACACTGAGATAGTTGGCGGTAAGGGTGACAGAAATCCCTCTCGTTTCCCCGTATGAGATGCCCGATCGAGATACCGAGACAAAAGTATCCTAATCTATATACAGACCTTGAGGGAAAAATCCTTGATAGATCTCCCGAGCACATTTTGTATGAAATACGGTGAATGCTTTATATTTTCCAATCTAATGTGACTCACCTAATGTAAAAAATAAACTGGACAATTGCAATTTTAATTGAAGAAGACCTTGAAGAATTGGTTAACTGTAAACACAGAGAAAAAAATCAACCAGAAAACTGGTTAAATCAAAAGGAAAAACATATAAAATGGCTTCAACAAGGAATATTTTTAATTTAACAATTTTTCTTATTGGAAAAAATAAAGATTTTCCTTTTGAATCAACCATTTTTCAGGTCGAATTGAAATGATAATTTTCAAAAATGGATTTAAATTTAAATGTTGATTTATCCACGGAAATAATTGGAATGACAAGATTATTTTTTAAAATAAAAAAAAAATTTCTAAAATACCTATACAAGAAGAAATTTCATAACAAATTCATTCAACGTTCAAAGCAAATGGCCACAGAACCCTCTGTTAAACATAACCCCAAAAATAGCCATCGGATGGACTTCATCCGATTTTGTAACTCCGTTGTCGTGACTGCTTTCGCAATGCTTGAAAAATTCTAAGATGAATGAATATCTTATATGTCCTATTTTATAAAACAAATGAGAATTATACCGAACGAAAAGAAATGTAATTAAACATTTTTCCTTTTAAATCAACCAAAAATGTTGTTGACTCAACAATTTTTCTTTTGTAATTTTCGTTCTGCTCGAAAATTAAAAGGACTGTGAATAACAATGGGCCCTTTTGAAAAAATCATGGTTAAGTTCGCTCAGTGTAAGGTCAATACACGCTTCCTATAAGTGAAAGGATAAGTGAAAGCTGTTCATAAGGATAGAGGGTGAAAATTAAAGAAGGCTTAACTTCGCTCCGCGGCGAGTGTGTATGACTTAAGCTCAAAATCCAATATTGCATCTTTGTCTAATGCTCAAAAAATCATTTCAACTAATATTTTTTGTCTATTTTATTAATATTTTCAAATTGCATTGAATACGGAGAAACCCTCTCAAAAGAACATATTTTTAATGAGCCTTAAAAAACAAAACAAGGACCTTAAGGACATTTTTTAGAAGGAATGAGCTTCGAGACTTAACGAGCACTTCTTCATTGGTTTTAATGCATTTTACGCATTCGCAATTTTGAGGCGTTTATATTTTTCCTGAGGCCTACGTATGTCATTACCATATTAAAACCGCTCAAAGTTAGTGATTCGTAAAATTTTTTCGGTTTTTTATACGTTTGAAAATTTTTAAATATTTCGAGATATCGAAATGAAAAAATTTCACGAAAAAAAACTAAATGTCGAAATAAATTGAAATGACTTTGAGAAAACTCTCAAAATTATATTTGTTTGTAACGGGGATAAATTTGGTTCTGTGTTTCAATTTCGAAGCCCCCAGGAGATCGCATTTCAAAATTTCAAATGCCAGTAAGACTTCGCATAAGGATCTGGCGAAGCATTTAGTTTTCTTGACTCATGGAGAGGATAGCGGGATTTTTGGAACAAACCATTTGTGCGGCGGGACCATTATATCGGAATTCATTATTTTGACCGCAGCACACTGCGTTGTGGAGTAAATCGTCTTTTTTTTTTATCAAAAAGAAAGAATGATTTCAATTCCGATTATTTACAGTAAAAGTGGATACATCAAGGGCAAGGACGAGTTGCTAGTCGTTGCTGGCACAACAAGCCGTTTGGAAAAGTCGAACTTCACTCAAATTCATACAGTTGAAAGGATCCTGCCATTCCCATATTATGACGCCCGACGCTATACGGATAATATTGCCCTATTGTTTTTGACGGAACCATTAAAAGAAGATGGAAGTCATATTGAAAGAATTCCATTGCAGAAATCGATGCCGGTGTATGGCAAAATTTGCGTCACTTATGGCTGGGGCGCTATAATTGCTGTGAGTGTTATATAAACAAAAGTAGAATCCGTGATAAGTGCATCAGATAGGATAGTAGAATGTTGACTCACGTAACAAAAAAAATTATTACTTACACGATTCGTAAAATTTGTTTTTAAGTGATTTGGGGAAAATTGTTTTGATTATCCTTTCCCAGAACGGACCAAAACCTAATGAAGTGTTATTCACAAAATCAAAGCTGTTAAGGCCGGAGAGCTGTTATCAAAACTACTACTTCACAAGAGGATGTCTTTGCTCTAGTGTTGAAGGTGACTATGGTGTAGCCAGCACAAAGGGAGATTCAGGAGGCCCATTCATTTGTGACGGATTATTGACCGGAGTTGTTTCTTATGGGATTGGCTTTTCGAGACTTTCCTATTTCTCTGATGTTGCATATTATTCGGATTGGATAGTCCAAAATAACTCCACTGTACTCGTTATGCCACTAGTGTGGATATTTTTAATAAATTGCTGTGTTTTTATATTTGTGGAATAATAAAGTTATCATAGTAAACAAGATAGATTGTTTTGCCGTTTAACACACACAGAAAAATATGACCCCATAAAATCGATAAGATCCCCTTATTGAGCGATTTTATATAGAAATCTGCTTAAACTATGTGAATAATTTGATTTTTCCATAGAGAAAACTCTTTGAATGCATAGAGAAATTCTTATTGAAACATTTTAATGGATATCCTCATATATTTCATATCAATATTTTATTAATTCTGTTGAAGAATATGGAAAACTGCTTGATATAGTAAAATTATAAGGTGACCTTATCTATCAAACTATGTGACATTCTTATAAAAATGACGTTTTGATAAGATTCCTTATTGAAAGAAAATCGCTTAAAGAAGAAACTTTTTTAATATTAAATGCAAGACTTATTGATTTAAAAAAGTATATGAATTCCGTATTTATTCCATAGTTTAAAAAGACAAAGCAGTTGCTTACCACTTACATTGATACAATAAAACTAGCAAGCTCAAAACATATCTCGTAATGGCGTAGTTGAAGTGTGCTAGATTTGTAATGTGGAAGGTCCGAGATCGAACTCTGTCACAGAGAAAAGAATTTGTGGAAAAATTGAGAATAAGTAAGTAGCTTTAATCGCGCCTTCCAAAACGTCACGCACCAAGCTCTTTCAAAAAATTCCTTATAGAATTAAAAAAAATTTTTTTTTTTAAAGTTTGGTAAAATCTTTTATTTCTCAGTTTTTAAATAATAATTTTTTTCAAAAAAAAAGAACCCTCGCTGGAGCAGGGATCGAACCCGCCGACCTTGTTTTTTACAAGAATTCATATCAAAATTAAGAAGTTATCTTCTTAACCTTTCGTTCAATTTTTCGTTAAAATAAACGATGAGTGTTGCTCTATGGTTTCAATAAGACAATCTTCTTGGATAAAAACCATAGAGAAATCTTATTGTTTTTCATCCATTTTATGTGGTATCGTTTTCTCTGTGTTAAATAACTCTTTTGACTTTAGCTTTAATATTTGAATAATATAAGAATGATTAAAAAATTTAATATTTTTTACCACAGGAAAAACATGGGTTTAGTGAAAAGTTACCCTTATCCACAAATGATTTGATTACCTCTTGAGCTTTTATAAGTAAAGAAGTAGGCAGAAGCGAAGCAACCTTTCAGCTACCAAAATGTAGCATCTCGGTGTGAAAGTAGTGATTGTGATCATAGTCGATAGCAGGGATAGTCGAAGAAGTCTGTATATTCCAATAGATTCCGGTCATCTAATTCTCTCTTTTTTGTATACATTTTCGTCCCAGTGTCTTGGACCTACTAAAGTTTTATAGGAAAGCTTTGTTCATCTTAATAAGCCACTCAAGCTGTTCTGTCGTTTGATTTTAAAATACAAAAGAACTTCACAATTTTCATTTGGGTTTTGAATTATAAAATCATTTAGTTTAACATATAAAATTTTTACAATTCGAAGGACCAATTTATTAGCATGATCTATGCCCTATGTATGGTATATATTTCTAAATAATGTTAAGGATATTTTATTTTGTTCGTGGCTAGCCTAGCACTTTTCTTACTGTAGGTGCAGGGCGTATTAAGACAATTTGGTGCCCTAGGCAGTTGCGATTCTGCCGCCTCAGACAACATCCAGTAGCATTTTATCTAATGTAAACTGTAAAGTCAAAAATCCGCTATAGAGTTTTTACGCAGAGAAAATAGTGTAGAGTGTAGAGAATCTACCTTTGTTGTGTACACTGAAGACCGTATCTTCGATTCTACAGCTCTACGTAGAGCTGCCAATGAAATATTTAGAGGAGAATTTCCCACCCCTGCAAATTTGTCATCCTAGGCGGCTGCCAGTGTTTCATAGATGCTCGGAAAATCCGCTACTGTTTAGATGATCAAAATATTTGCAATAAAATTATATATTAAGACCCAAGAATTGGGTCATCGACATCGGATATGCATACAGATCATCAGTCATTCAATGAAAATGCGAGTTCCTTAATCACCCTTAAAAACTTTTATTGATGTGGCTGAGACCTAGAAGAAATGGGCTATGATTCGTTGGTCATTTAGAGTATACCTAAAATGATGATTTCCTTAGATCAGTGTTATGGGAAAGTCAAACGATAGTTATTCGAAGGCAATTCTCATATTGTTTTCCATTTCTTCCTTCCAACAATGTCACACTTACGTATCGAATTTCCCTATAAAACCGATTTTGTTATAAAATAAAAAGCTTTTTTTTTTTTTGTTCAAGTTATACTCTAAATGCGGATGCTATTTTGTGGTTTTCATAAAAATGCGAGAAACTCTATGGCTCGTAAAAAGACACCAAACGCAATGTCCCTTAGTTCGGATAAAATAAGCACAAGCAAAGGCAAGCGAATAAGGCAATCCGCCAGCTTTGAAGCATCATTCAATTTTTATGTCACACTTGAGGAAGCAATGCAACCATCAACAAGGACCTCTGGTACTGGCGTAGCTGACAACGAGTTAAGTCGTTGGTGCTGCTTTTAAGTACTTCGTTTATACAACATAGTGTCCCTTTTGAAATCAGCGCAAACTGCAGCACCAACTTTGACACAACAAATTCCCACCCTGAACGGCCCCAAAAAGTCCCGCCTCAGCCCATCGTCTTCAAAAACATAAAATCTTTTACTTTCGTTCGCTTTACTCGGCACGACACTGCACCGCACCGCACCGCACCGAACCGCATCGCACAATACACAATGCAAATTGCGGTCGTTTGTCCCTTTTGGCGGATTTACATACTGCAACTCGCTCAAGTGCGTATGATATAGTGAGCAGAGGAGAGAAAAAAGCGGGGAATGTGCCGGGAAGTGTGCTCAAGTGCATGTCCTTGTTTCGGGAGAGCGTGCGTGCAGCATGGCGGTATCTTGGCACTTTTTCGCGTATGTGCATTTTTAAATGCCTTCCTCGCTTGATTCTGCGATAAGTGTAACTACGTACATGCATACATATATTGCGAACGGAGTCTTCTGGATGCCTGTAGCTTTGTTGGAAATTTTTTCAAAATTTATTCGTCGTCGCTGTTTTGGCGGAATTTTTGCATTTCCAAAATCCCTGTTGGGAAAATTCTTGTAAAATTGTTAAGTGTTTGATTTTGGTGTTCCTTCGTTGCTGTCTTCTTTTCCTTTTTATAATTTAAATAAAACGGTTTAAATCTCAATTCATTCAAACTAAATAAAGCTTACTGCCAATTTGCAAATATTTTTTAAGATACAGTTGACACTTGTTAATTCATTTATTCAGTTTATTCAGTTAAAAGAGGTTTTCACAAGAACATTGGAATTTAGTCGCAAACAGTCGACGTTGAAAAAATTTTAAACACGCCGTACACTGGGTTACAACATTGGGATTTAACTAGGCCTGAAAATCCCGGAATCCCGGAGATTTAAAAAAATAGAAATAAATTGTTTAAGTCATAACAAAAAAAATCGGAGGTTCGGGCTCTGATTCCTCAAGTTAACAGGGTTTTTGAAACAAGAAATATTTCATGTCCATCAGATCGATATTTTTGGCCCCAGCCACAAAAGTTTTGTCCTGCATTTCATTGTTAAAATATACAGCTCTAGATAAGAAAACAAACAGTCCCATTGATTAATGAGTGGTTTCAATTATTGGTGAGACTAGTTTGATTGATGATTATCTGGAACTATATATGTATATACGCCCACTGGATTAACCGTTGTTAGTTTCCTACTTTTAAAGTGGTGGGAGTAACCTAAATTGGCGTGTCAACTCAAGTGCAACTGTCCAAACGTATCCTTACAATGCCATGGGGCCATAAAGAAAACCCCTCATGCATTCATAACGTCCCCTAAAAAGAACATGTTGGCACAAAGTGGCTTACCCGAACTTTGAGAAAAACGTGAGGATAACGCACTAAGACTGGTCCCTCAAATAGTGCATGGCTTACCGGAATTTTCAGAAAAAGCACACTGAGATTGGTTCCCAAAAAAGTGCATGGCAGTAACGAGCAATTGGAAAATAATATTCATGCACGCATCAAAAAAAAAGTTGGAGGCAGCCAGTGTATTAACAGCAGAAGTCCTGGCTGTAAGATTGGTAGTAGACTGGTCAACCTAGAAGCAAAGCGAAACTCTTGATCTGTTCCGATAGTTAAAGCGCGGTTCAGTCAATTAAACGCCAAAGAAATTCGAATCAACACTAAAAGAAATAGAGGACAAACTTATCAAACACAAGAATCATATTAATTTATATGGCTAACCGGGCGTATCCAAATTCCCAGCAACGACATACGAAGTTAGGGACACCACGAGACTTTTCAGACAGCAAGGGAAATCAAACTTGCTAGAAAAGTGGGGAAAACTACGAGGCGCCCTATAAAGCTATAAATCCTGTTATGAATGCCGTGCAGTACCCTATATGGATAGAAATCCTCTCGTTCACTCGACTATGACTGGGTCAGGGCCTTTTAATTCACCAGCATGGAAAATGAAATTAAAAATTTTGTAAATTTTAATTTTCCAATGATTTCAAATATGTTTGGTTATATATTGGCCTTTAATAAAAGCCTTATTTTAAAACATTACTTTGTCGCTCTTCGTGAGAATTAAATTTTTTAAAGTCGAAGCCACAAGCTTTTAAGTGCGATTAAAATAGCCGAAACTTTTGGAATGGGTGCGTTATTCACGGGACAATAAAAAGTTTCTTGCTCGACCGTAGACAAAGGCAGACATTTCTGCACTTTTTTTTTTTGTACATACAAACAATATTCGGTTTCAGGTATTCCAACCGTGCATATCTACGGGTTGCCGTCGAGTTCTCAAAAATGTTGCCTTTAAAGCCGCAAAAATCTGCATATAGAGTTAATATGACTTAAATACTTGGGAATTACAGAGGAGCTTTGAACTTTTTAAGCAATTTAAAACAATTTCGAAGCAACAAGAAGAATCGCATGGAGGGCATGAAAAGATAACGAGAAGTTTAAATACTGCATCGCATAACTGCGACTGATAAAGCAAGTTAAATATGCATGACAACAATGATAACGAGCAGTAACTGACAAGCCGCCGCTGCATCACTTCAAACTCACTCAGTAGTCGCAATGCGGTATTTTCGCAATCCCAGACATGTCCTCTGCTTGTCCTGAAAGCGCTTGGTGTGTGTCATTCCATAATAAGCAGTGTCATGCCGTGACAGTTCAGATGACAAACGCTGGATGGCAAACGAACAGGCATCGGAGGGAAAAGACACGCATGCAAGCCACTTCCAGCAATAATTAAAAACGCAAAGAAGAGACACACACACACACGAACGCTCCATAGATTAAAAAAAATTTCATTCTGAGCTTTTATTCTTTCAATGGAATTAATCAAAAATGCATGAAGTTCACATAAATTCATATTAAATGCGTTTTAATCCCAACCGAGGGCCCCACCGGATGTGTGAAGATTTCATTGATGAATTATCATAAAAGAAAGTTAACTTTATTTATATATGCTACGGCGAATTAAAAATGTCTCGCACGCAAGATCTAAATGTTTCAGAAAATTTTAGCAAACAATTTAAACTTTAAATAAATAAAAGGTTTTCTGATTGGTATTTTCCCATCCATGTAGATGGATAGAAAGGGATAGTGAGGGATAGAGAAATCAAATGATATTATTTATCAGAAAGCCGAACTTGCTTAAGGGAAATTCTATGAATACTGTCCTACCCGTGACTCTTATTTTTTAGGTTTTAGCTCATTTTAATGAAGAAAAAGGACGTGATTTCAAAACATTTTGGGTTTTTGAAAGTCTTAAAAAATAGTTAGGCACTAAAATTACGCTATTTTTGCTCGGTCTGACGGGTGTCACGGGTGGGACGGTTTCTCGTGGAATTTCCCTAAATTTAATTTTTTCGCAAATTTTAAGTAACTGATTTTTGACACTTGAAGTTGCTTCTGGGGACGATTGAAGTTTGCGGCATCGATTTGTGAAGCAAAGAAATTTTTTCGATTTCGTTTCCCAGTAAAAAATATATGGATTAATACCTTAATCGAGCAATGGAGGAATGATGACTTTTTCATCCATTCGGAGTCTAAGGGAGCAGCCCCGAATTAAGTAAATAAAACAATATAAAAAAGTTCAATTTCATCTTAAACTTATAAACGAAAGAAATCCCTGAATTTCGATTTGGCAAAAAGCGTGTCGATGGATAAGCACTGTACTAGAAAATGAGAGATCCGAGGTTCAAATCCCACAACATGGCAAATCAAAAGCGAGAAATAAACATTGATATTTGTGCGTGCAGTGGCAGACGTATTTTATGAAATTGAGCCTGAACGATTCTTTAAAAGAATTAATTACCGAAAGGGGAAAACAAAGAAGGAAAGAACAAAAAGCCCTTAAGAATCGATATAACTCAATGACTTTCTTCACGTAAGTAAGCAATGCCGCTAACCACGCTACGCAGAACGTAATTGATGGTTGCTGCGATTCAGATCGCTTCATCCTCAAATCTTATCCTTCACAAAATATTCCAACAAGATAACGAGTTAGAATTTGAAGGCACTTTTAAAGCCTTCTTGGGAATTAAAAGCATTTTTCTGTCCTTGAATTTCGTCCCATATGAATTCTAATCCTTCTTTTAGCGGTCCGCTGCTATGGAGCTGCGGTCAGCTTTTCAGCAATTTTTTCGTCGTTCCAATTCAGCGAGAATATTTCGAAATTTCTTTAATCTCCATTTGATCTAGTACCAATTCACTTTCTTACTGAATTGCTAGGTGCTTCTATTTTAATGGCCAATGCTATTTCTTTGGAGCAACTAGAAAGCTCGATATACTTACAATAGATGCTTTCAATGATGTTTACGAATTCTTAATTCAAACTTTTTCTTTGTAATTTTAGAAATATTTAATACAGCAAATCGGGTTTTAATTAAAACAAACCAAATTCTTAATTCCTAATTAAAATATCCGATGACGAAGGATAAACTTAAATGTACATAAATACTAACTTATATTATAATAATGCGTTGATACTAACTGTATATACATGTACATATGCAATAGATTAGTAGAGACCTAAACTCTGATCTTCATTTCTAATTGTCTGCAAGCCCAGAAATTAAATAACATTTAACAGTTTCAATCTTGGTTTTAGGATGAATGTATTGTGCTTTGAGGTGAATGAACAGAAGTAAAATCATAGAATATGAGTGGAGAATTTTTAATCCTTGCTACGGTTTCGTATGCGTTTACAAGAGGATTTCGGCCCCCAAAAACCCGGCCCGCTCCCCTGAAAAGCGATAAAGTTGGTTCATCGCCATTTAGAAATTGTGAATTAATAAAGCCCTTTTCGCAACTGACATACTGGCCGAGCCAAATAACCGAAAGCTTTTGACACGAAAAGTGAGCGTCACTGTCAAAAGCTGAAAGTATTTGACCCTCTTTAAGTTTCGAAACGGCAAATTCTCCGTCGAAAGTTTCAACATTTGTTGTTTGTTATGAAAGCTGATGACAAGAAATATAAATCACGCGAAGCTTAATTATGGAGCCGATGTGCGTTTCAACCAACCTTAAGAATGACGCTCTTACAAATGAAACCTTAATCAAAGCCCTACATGTCACAAGGTATCATTTAATAAATCAAACAAAGGCACATTTGCGCAACCATAATTTCAGAGAACGTTTAACTTAAATATGCTTTGATTGATTTCCCAAATAAAATAAAAATCAACAAACAAAGCAGAAACCCGGTTGATGAAATGTGTGTTGATATAAAAAACTCAGCTGCATGAAAAGTTTAAAAACCCTCATTTCTTGTTACTGAAAATTCTGTAATTTGTTAGCGGTTCTCACACCAAATTACAATGAAATATAACAGAGCCTAGAATTAGTTAGATAAACCGCACATGAAGGATTTTATGTGAATATGTTTCTTCTCATAGGTTTTTAGGGGAAACATGTTTTGGAAAAGGTTTTAAATAGTTCCAAGAATCCGTCAATTGATGATTTTTATAGCCTCTGTCGCTCTCATAAACAAGAATAATCGAAACACGCTTCACAAGCTAAAAGCCACACAACCACTGAGAAGCCCAGCAGATACTTATTTGTAGCCGATAAATTAAAGGGACAAGCTAAATGAAAACATTTTATGCTTTCCAGAATTGATTATTTGAAAATTTTTTAATCAAAATCGTATGAAAAAGTAAGGGTGATATAGTTAGGCGAATCTGTCTGAATGCAAAGGGTAAGCTACATGTATATGTGTTTGAATATCTTAAGCAGGCCCCAAATACCACGGTCTATCTGCCCGTGTACAGTTTTCCTTATCGCAGAAGTTGAGCTATCTTGACGAAATTCGGTATGAGTTTTAGCAGCGATATGAATGATACAGATCGGATTATTTTTAGTGGTATCCCCAGTAGGTACTGGAAAATCATACAAATGCTCTTTAACTTGAATTATTGATATACTCTATTATGTTACATTAAATATGTGTGGTTATATGAAAGAGTCGCTCAAGTCGACATAAGCAGAATCCTTTTAATCATTTTATGTGTAATTAAAGTGCGTTGTAATCCAAACAAAGGTTAATAGAAAATATTTTTTAATCTTCATTTGGGTAATTCCCGATAAACGAGAAACCTTCTCTCTCACCTCTCTTCCTCTTCCCTCTTATTTCTCTCCGTCTTATTTCCTCCCTTCTCTCTCTTTCTTTCTCTTTCTTCTTTATTTCTCTCTCTCTTTTTTCCCCTTTTATTTCTCTCTCTCTTTCTTTCTCTCTTCTCTTTCCTCTATCCTTTCGCCTCTTCTCTATCTCTCTCCCTCCCTCTCTTCTCTTTCTCCTCTCTCCCTTTCTCTCTTCCTTTCTTTATCTCTTTCTCTCTTTCTTTCTCTCTTCTCTTTTCTCTATCCCTTTCTCTCTTCCCTTTCTCTGATCTCTTTCCTCTTTTCTTTCTCCTTTCTCTTCTCTTCCTCTCTCTCTATCTCTCTTCTTCTCTTTCTCTAGTTTTCCCTCTTTCTCTTTCTCTTCTCTTCTCTTTCTCTTCTCTTCCTTTCTCATCCCCACCTTTCTCCCCCCACTCTTCCTCTTTCCCTCATTTTCTTCTTTCTCTTCTTTTGTTGCCCTCCCTTTTTTTCCCTATCGTAAATTCCACTCACCTTTTAAGTTGGCAAGGGAGTCTTCGATTTTTGTAAAACATTCATTAATTTTTAAATTAGAGTAAGAATCCCAAGCAAAAAATAGGCATTAAAAATGAATGACCATTTTGGTTAAAATCCCTTTTTGATATTTTGGCTTAAATATTATTAGTAAAAAGAAACCTTTTTTTGCAAAATTGAGGGCATTTAAGAAGTTGAAGCCCGATTTAGGCAAATTGCGCCGGCGATAACTTGTTGCATTTTAAAGGTAATTTCAAGCCTCCCAAAACCCCGCCTTTGCGAGACATCGAATTTGGCCTCTCTTGAACAATTTTCCCCAGCAAAATTGCGCCATGGCAGGCAGAGGTTCATTGGTGCCAGGTCCGGATTAAGGTGGATGCAGAAGAACCTCCCAACCAAACCCCACTTCTGGCGTCAATCTGTTGGCCTGGCGTTTCCTGTGGAACACTTCCTCTCCTATTGCCAAAGCCCGCTTATGGGCGATTGTTCCTTCAGACGGTCCAATTGGAAAATTCCGGTTAAGAGTTTTGCCGTATGGGGCACCATATGAAATTTCCCTGAATCCCACCAAACAAAGCAAAAACCTTTGGGCAATCCTGGCTTGGCCACCGTTTCCGCCGGTTCACCGTGTTTCGACCACGACCGTTTTCGCTTGACGTTGTCGTAAGTGACCCACTTTTCATCACCAGTCACCAACCGCTTCAGAAATGGGTCGATTTTGTTGCGGTTCAGCAGCGATTCGCAGATGGAAATTCGGTCTATGAGGTTTTTTGCGTTAACTCGTGTGGCACCCATACATCGAGCTTCTTTGTGTATCCAGCCTTATTCAAATGGTTCCAAACGGTTTTTTTGTGCAATCTTTAGCTCTTTTGCAATCGAAACAGTGCTAACATGACGGTCGGACTCGATAATTTCCATGATTTTATCGACATTTTCGACAATTGGCCTTCCAGTGCGTGGTGCATCCTTGACATCGAAGTTACCGGAACGGAATCGACGAAACCAAAATTGCGCATGATTGGCTGTTACAGTATCAGGTCCATAAACGCTATTCACATTTTCAGCCGCCTGGCTTGCGTTTTCTCCCTTATCGAAGAAAAACTGTAAAATGTAGCGAATTTTCTCTTTGCTGATGTCCATCTTTGACAAGCTCTCAAACAAAACTGAATCAATCAATCAAAAAAGTGTCAAAAAAGCTTTTTTAGTAGGAACTGTCATCTTTCTAATGCCCCCTAGCGGAACACGATCGGACTTATACAACGCGAGATGCAGATAAATAACGCCATCTATTGGAAAAATAATGGATTTCTTTTTACTACACCTAATATGACCTAACTTAAAAGTCCGTTTCGAAGGTCCAAATTACCTCTATTCTACCTATTTCATGACTTCAAAGTCGCTTCGACTTCCAAGTCGATTTTTGGTCGAAAATAGGTAAAAAATTCCCTACTGAGTGACTTAAAATTGACTTAACTTTGAATTCCAAATTAGGTAATTTTTCAAGGCAAACAGACCAATTTTTTGACTAAAATTCGACTTTAAAGTCCGTTTGACTTATAGGGCGAAATAGGGTCAAAAGTTGACTTATTTTGTTGCATGCTTCGACTTCAAAGTCGAGCGGACTTGATTTTTGGACTTCATAGTCGGTTTGACTTTAAAGTCGAAATAGGTCAAAATAGGTCGAGCTCCGACATGTTTTTCGAATGGCAAATTGAGAATTATTCTTCTGCATATGTTTTTATACCCGACACACTCTGTGTCAAGGGTATATTGCGTTTGTGTGGTTGTGTGTAACACCCAGAACCAGTCGAGATAGACCATACAAAATATATATAGAAATGATCAGTGTCACCAGGAGATTCGATTTAGACATGTCCGTCCGTCTGTCCGTCTGTCCGTCTGTCCGTCCGTCCGTCTGTCCGTCTGTCCGTCTGTTTGTATACAGTTATCTTATCGAAGGAGTTGAGATATCTCGACAAAATTTGGTATGCGTGCTCACGGGGACATGAGTAAGAACAAGTTCGAGAATGGACCCGATCGGACCATTTTTAGGGGTACCTCCAGTACTAGGGTCTGTTACGAAAATCACAAAAACTGCTCTAAAAGCGAAGTTTTTCAACATATTTTGATGAAATTGGATATTTGATCATATTTAAAGGCCAGTAATGTTATTTCTAAAAATTGAAAAAGTGGGCGTGGCAGAAGGGCGGTTTTCGAAATTGTCTCCTACACCCGAAATTCAAATGGGACTTGAACGAAATTTGGCACTTATGCTTCCTTTGTAGCTTTTAACATCCTCCCAAAAAATTTCCTTGATCGGGCCATTTTTAAGGGTACCTCCAGTACTAGGGTCTGTCACAAAAATCCCAAAATTGCCTTAAAATCGGACTTTTTCGCAATATTTCAATGAAACTTAGAATTCGAGCGTATATTTAAGCTCCGATAAGAATTCAAAAAAATTGGAAAAGTGGGCGTGACAAAGGGGCGGTTTTCATAAAGAAATCTAAGAAAAGTCGGTATATGGGACCCCTTATGGTCTTAAACACCTCTTGATATTAAAAGTTATTTGAACACGTGTGTCTGTGTCGGGTATTCTATTGTCAGGCTCGCCTGACTATAACACCCTTACTTGTTTCTTTAAGAAAAACAATTTTTTTCAAGCAATATTTATTTAATTTCCATCAATGAGAAAGCCCCTTAAAAATGAAGAAGTAGAAGGAACACTTTCACGAAAAATCTCAGCGGGCATATGTTTTTGGGACTTATTAAGCGCAAAATAATTTTTAATGAAGTCTATATTTTATTTATTATTTATTTCTTAAGACACACGAAGAAGAAAATCTCTCGTTCATTTCTGCTTTCGAGTAATACGAATGACTGAGTAAGATATTATGTATTTATATCTTTCTCTGTTACTCTCTCTCTCACTTTTTTCGTTTCCTTTTACGTTCTCTTTCGTTTTACTCATAAGTCCAATTAGGTCGAAAATTGGTCATTGCGACTTCTTTTCGACTAATATTAGGTAAACGGACTTCTTTTCGCCCTGACTTTGAAGTCGAAATGCCCTATTATGACCTATTATTACCGCCAATCGACTTCCAATCTATTCCCCACTTACGTCGACTCGACGTCGAATCGACGTAATTTCGACCTATTTAGGTTAGGTCAAGTAAATATTCTGACCTAATATAGGTAAGAATTTACCAATTTTCGACCTATTTTGCTACTTGGGATGTGACTGCGTACTAATTTTTTTAAAATATTATTGCTCATACGTCAGGTAGTAGAACATAAAATTTGTTATTACTGATGGGGAATGAAACATAAATGGAATTCATAGGTTTTAGAGGAGTTTGGTGATATACACCGCGACATGGCAGTTTTATGTATTAGATAATAATGGATAAATCATTTCCCTCCACATTTCAACTGTGTCAGTTTTGAAGCACGATCAGGAAGCTGTCTGTCCTCTTGAAATTTTTCCACGTACATTCAGGAAACAAATGTTGTTGTAATTGAAAAACAACAGCGACAAACAAAAAAAAAACGAAATATTATTACTGCCCTTTGGGCGAGATGCAACTAGCATGATTATTGTTGTCAAAAGCGTTTCGCATCGAAATAGCAAAAATATTGTTATTGGAAATTATAACAGTGCTGACTTCAATATTATTTTTGCCGTCGTGTTGAAAACAACTAATTATAAATGTGAGTCCCTGCATGACAGCACAATGCTAAATATTCGATGGTTCATTGAAACATAAAAGGCTCCAAGGAACGCGTGATGCCAGTTTAGTTCAAAATCTTGTTATTTCGCTAATAAATCTCATTAATTTTTTTTTTTTTTTGTTTAAGCTATTCGGGGTTAAATAAATTAGCTAACTTTTCAGGCGCAAAAACATGACTAATTACTTGACGGAAAGATTTACGAATGCAAGCATATGAGCATATAGCATTAAATTTCACAACACCTGTTATTTATATCAACGTACCTACCTATTGTTTAAAGCTAAGGTTTTCACACACAAGTACGTAAACTTGAACATCCTTCAACTAAGTACTGACGAGAAGCGAGTAAATATCATTAATCACAGCCAAGCATTTATGAGTTCAACTTTTTAACAAGAACCATTAAAACTTCCGCAATGAGACGAATCCTTCATGTTGGCGAGATAAATTGAAATGACAAAATATGTACAAAGTGTCAATTTTAATAAAAGAAAAGTTTACTTTGTGTTTGGGAAAGGCAATAAAATCCACAAGGACTTTATTTGCGCTATAAGCACAAAGGCTTTATATAGTGTTTAAAGCATAATTGTAAGCTCTATCGAATAATCATAGCACTTTACATCTTAAATAATATACAGCTATGATGAATTCTATCTGCAAAAAGTTGTTTGTAGCTCAATTATGAAACGTAAAATTGGCCATCATCGTCCTCGATGTACAATTTAAAGACAACTCAAAATCTGTCATTTAGAGTCACATTATTCGTCGAGTATTCGTAAAGACATTTGTTTGGTGTATCGAAAGCTAACCCATTTAAATATCACTCATTCTAACATTCCGAAAAGCACTCTTAAAATCAAACAGCTCTCATTTTTCTTCTCCATTGAAGCTGTAAGTTAACTGCGAAAAATGATAAGTTTCGTCTTCGATATAACTCCATACGAGAGCTAAGGCGACCCACCTGAAAATATGTCCTTTCATCGCCACTTTCTCAGGAATTTCAGCAGGGACTTTTTTGCGCTTCGAGATAGTTTCGAAGCAAAATTACATAAAAAAAGTGAGAAATTGCAGTATCCTTCCTTTCCACGGTAAAATTGACTTGTTATCGTACAAAATCTGTTCAAAAAGGAAGAAGAACTAAATTTGTCGATTATTTTAAGCCATTGAACGGAACTTGTTTTGCCCCCACAAAGTTTTTTTTCGATTGTTTCCGCTTCCAATATGGATAAAACTATTGTCATTAAAGATAAAAATAAGAGAACCATTAAAATATGACAAGTTTTTTGTTGCGAATTAGAAACTACATGTAGAAAGTTTTGTTAAAATTCTTCATTGCGTTGTTTGATTAATTGTTCGAAAGAAATTTTCTTACAGAAATTAAGGTCTCAACTGTACAATTCAGAAGGATCAGTGTCTGCATCAAAAAATTGGTATTGCTCAGAAGTGCTAGTGAGCAGAGTGAGTCATCTTTAAGCCCATTCAGGCGAGAAAGGCACGATTGTCACACTTGTCATTGCGGTTTATAGTCGCAATAATTCTTTTTGCCATAGCGGCCTGAGAGTTTTGATTGCGATCACGTTTTCACAATTTTTATGGCAATTCCTTTTTTAAATTTTGAGCCTTAATGCACTGCCGACATCGTAAGTGCTAAAATTAACTGCTTCTTCAATTATAATGTATTTTTTAAGCTGTCCCTGCTTGTTTATTTTTGAATTGCTTTTCTTTGTTTTAAAGGTTTTATTTAGTTTTTTAAAGACGATGGGGACAATAAAATTTCGTATCCCCCTAAAGGAATGTACTCGAGATTTTCTCTGAAATGGCTTTAACAGACCTTCTGAAATTTCCATTCTTTCACATCAAATGTATGTACTTAGATGCCGGTATCTGATTGCGGGGAGTTGGTCCTGACAAAATAAGCATTCAAGTCGATTTTAATCATTTACTTATATCTCAATGTTTTGGATAGTTTTCAACAATTTACTACATTCACTTTTGGCTAGGTGCTTTCAATGAGATCTTTCGAGGAGGAAGTTCAAACCAGAGCAAAAGACTTAAATGCTATCTTGCCCATCGGTACTGAAGGCTTTCAAATTGTTTATATTTATTTGATATCTCAAAAGCTGAATATGATGACGGTAAACAAACCTGCTGTTTTCAGATCCGTATGAAGACCAAAGCAGGGATGTGGAAAATTTGGCCGGTTTGGTTCGGCGGTTCGGACCGTGTTTGAACTTTTGGATTGGTTCGTCGAAACGGGTTTTCTACTTCTTTGAACCGGGGTTTTGGTTCGGGAATTTCTCAAACTGAAAAAATTTTGTTTACACGTGTTTCCACTTCTAACGCAATTTTTTACCATTTGGGGTTAAAACTTGCACAATAAAAAGTTAGTGGCGGTTACTCATACATCGATACTAATTTCATAAGAATATCGACTTCGATTTTTTTATATTTGGCCTATCGGACCGACCACTGTGCATGGCTGCAGGCAAAAATGAAACCCTGAACCTTTACAAAAAGGGGTTCGGTTCGGTTCAAACATTTGTGAAAGACTTCGGTTCGGTTAGTGGTTCGGTTCATCAGTAGATAAAAGCGGTTTTCCGGTTCGAAACCGGTTCATGTCCCTGGACCAAACTATTATTTATTGTGAATTGGCCTTGTTTGTTGGATACGTTATAAAGAGCTTGATTGACACCGAAGTGCATAAAATTCTTGACACACAATTGTATTTTTTTATATAGAAAAAAAAAACCGATGCGTAAGAGCATCACTCCTCCTCTTATACCCAGCGTCCAAAATGCTGCCTACAGAAGCAATGAATCGTAACACATTTCGTAGGCCGTAGGCGGTAATTTGTAGAGTGAACGCCTACCACCACCACATAAAGTAAGCTATTTGTAGGCAGTTCGGCTACAATCTCTTATACTTTAAAGCTATACTTTGTAGGCGGAAGGCACTGTTGAAAAATACCTGCCTCCAAGGGTCCCTTTCGTAACACCACTTACACCTCTTACCTCAACAAACACCCGTTTCAGTAGCTGAAACTTCACATTGATGTAAAAAGTTTCGTTTTATTGATTTCATAATAAAATTCTTTTAATAATTTACCTTGAGGCCTAAACGTTATTAAAAATTATGAATTTTCTCAAAAAGCAGATGCTATGAACATTTTTTTATGCATTACTCCTTAAAAAGCTTATCATTCTCGAATAGTTTTATGATTACCAACTGGTAGTGGTGGGCCATAAAGTCGTGAAGTAAAACACTCAAAGTTGCTAGTGGCAAGTCAGAAATGGCAAATTAAAATTTGGAACACTCGACTGGATACATTTTCCTTCAGTGTGAAAAAATGAGTGATCATTAAAAATCTTTTCGAAAATCCGTCGTGACATAGAGACCGAGCACACATCTCGCCCCAGAAGATAAGCCACAAAATATATTTATTGAATTAAGTACATATTTTCCTGCATGAGAATGTATGTGTGTAGATATACCTACCTACATAGCTTTGATTTCAAATAGCCAGCGAATGCTATCGCCGGTACGAATATGCCATGCGGTAAGCATCTTTCACCTCACACGTCCCACGATGTTGCAGTCGAAAGACACATGTGCACATAAATTCATATATCTCGACAAAGGCAGGCCGCAAGCGGTTTGCGAAAGTTAGAAAAGCTATTTTTTCGGTAGCAGCAATTAAGATTTGGCTTTTGATCGTACAAGCTCACTCATTGCATCATACCATACCTAGCAGGCCATGGCGGAACGCTACATGAGAGCAAATTATGAAAAATCGTTACAAGCGTAAGCCACGTACCTAGAACTCAACACATGTAACAGTTTCCGAAACGGCAGATAGAAGCTCCCGAGCAGTCGATTGCGAACGTAGAGAGTTGGGCAAGGACATTATTGCTTGCCTTTGCAAAACAAATCCCACAACTAATGTTGAAAAAGTTTAAAATGATTGCCAAACTTTCCCAGCTTAACCTCTTTTTATTAAAATACCAAATCATGGCAAAGCAGAAACTATGAAAATCTTTATCTTAACTAAATATTTATTTTTTCAAGTATCAGAAATTTAACGCAATAGAAATTTTTACTTTCAACATTCCATGGAATTTTTTTAAATTAAAAAAAAAAACTAGCATTGTACGGCATAAGCGAGAGCAAAATCCTGTTTTTCTAATAGAGTAACATAAATGAAATTTCACGTACCGCACTTCCAATGTTGCTGCCGTTGGTCCAGCTGCTGTTAGAGTTGGAGCACAATTTGATGCTGCTGATGATGGTCATGACCATGGTGACGTTGAATATTGGGGTTTTAGGGTTACCAAGGCGGAGTGTTGTTCCCGTCAAAGGTTGGGAACAACAAATCAGAATATATGGCACGATTGATGGGCGTTTACCCTTTCCTTAGGGACTCGGAATGCGGAATAAAAATGGATGAGCAATGTAATGAAGTAAACGCGCTTTAACCAGTGAAAACAAGCGTTTCTACCCACAGCCAGATCGAGAAACGGGGTTTTTGTAGCCAGCTCCTGACATCATGCAGGCAGAAATTAAGTCCCAGCAGTCAAATATATCAAGCAGGACAAAAACATTAGTGATTTCACTAGGTCATACAGGGGACATTGTCATGCATTCCAAATTGGGGCACATGTCATCGTGGAGGGATGCGTTTCATATTCTTGAATCTCATTGGCTACTGATATTTAAATAAGGATTCAGCATCAGTTGAGCGTTAGCATGGATGGCATAGTTTATAAGTGCTGGGCTCACAATCCGAAGACCTCGGGTTCGATCCCTGGCTGAGGAAAACAAAAATTGTTAAAAAAAGATCTTGTAAAATTTTCGAAATATTCAAAGAGAAAACAAAGGATAGAGTTTTTAAACCGGTTCCCAGTTACACATTTTATGCTCCCCGTATTGATCATTTGAACATTCCTAAGCGAAGGGATATCTAAGACTTTTCCCATCGTTTTTACACATCTACTTTGTTCGAGCAGGCAGAAAGTGAGGTGTTCAAAAAAGTTTTGGTTTTGCTTTTAAATATTTGTTCAATCCTGAAAATATGCTACTTTTTGATAAAAAAACATACGCTATTCTTTGAACACATCACCTTTTCTCTGCTCAATGACTGCCACGAGAACTAATGCGTATTGACAGTGCTTGGGATAGTTCAAGTGATGCATCGCTTAGTAGATTATTTCCCCTTATTTGCAACTGAGTTTCTATAAAGTGACATATAAAGAGAAAAGATCATATGTGCTGCTGCTCTCAAATGCTTTTTTCGCCACAATGGACAAGGACAAAGACAATGTCCTGCTGGGCGTCACTAGTGACTTTTTCTAATCCCACGAAGACAAAGTCACCCAGGAATTAAGTCTCTGTCAGTTCGTGTACAAATGTCATAGAAAGTGTCCTACGATTTGGCATGCATGCCGGCTCCAAAGACACCCTGACATCACTGATTTTGTCAGGGGGACTTTTCCTGCTGGGGTGTAGCATTCAAACCCACAGCAAATTCCACAGCGGTTCATACACACAAATGAATGTACACATATACAGTCAGAAAGGATGATAAAGCTCATTCTACTAAAAACTAGTTTCTATCCAGGATTAGCTCATCAACCATTCAAATTGCAGTTGGCGATAATGAATTCAAATTGATAAACAAATTCGATGAAATTAGCACTTGCAGCAACTTTCTAACTTGACAGGAATACGTAAGTGCAATGTGGAGAGATATGTATCCCCAAATTTGCCTGATATAAATCACGTTTGATATGAACTTAAGCTTCTCGTAGAGTCAGCATATACATACAACATATGGTTTAACTAATTGTGCATTTCACAAGTAACCTCAAAAATGGGGAGCATTATCTATTCGAATGCATGGTTCATAATCTGTAAAAGAAAAACATGTCGAGGGCAGGGAAAAGACATATGAATGAGCACGTACGTGAGATACAAATGGAGCGAAATTTCTTTGATAACTTCTATTGAATTCCAAACAAGGCGACAATAACGAAAGGCACATCAACGTTGGAATGCAACGTGTTCAATTGTGAATTGACAGACGGGTCTTGTTGGTGTGATACTGGTGAAATTTCATGAAAACCGTCAGCGCACGGTTTCACTTTACTTCACTTACACAAATACACTATTCAACCAAGCCGACACAAGGACAAACAGAAAGTGCATTACCAATACAAACACATTTCGAGGATATGGATCGCATTTTCATGAATTCCCAATGCAAACGTTTTTCTGCTTAAGCAACTGTCAAAAGGAGCAATTTCAGCTTGCATCAGGCTAAAA
This sequence comes from Chlorops oryzae, assembly GCA_020466095.1. NCBI lineage: Eukaryota > Metazoa > Arthropoda > Insecta > Diptera > Chloropidae > Chlorops > Chlorops oryzae. The sequence continues at coordinate 84,012,645 of CM035807.1, forward strand.
GCGACAGAAAATGTCATAAATTCAAAGTGGCGCAGACCAAGTAAGCGACTTCAACATATATTTTGATAGATTTTCGAAAAAGAAAATTACATTTTCATCCATTTGTAAGTCGATGTCACACACATACGTGCGAGCGCGCACACTTGCACATTTCCACAGCTCGCAGACCTCCCGGCTTCTGCATAAAACATGTAACACGCATGTGTGATTGCATATGTTGCATGCGCCCTTCCGTGCCACATGTGAAATATGCAATTTGTATGCATCGAAAGTGGAGCGAAATGCAAACGAATGCCTTGCACATGCTTATTTTATACTATTTTTCCCATATCTTTCGGAAAAAATATTTAGGAAACAACTTTTCAACGGCACTATCTATATATTGATCTACTTAGGCGTAGAAAATTTCCTATAAAAAGTATTCCTTTTTTTGTTTATTTTTAATATTTTAATCTCCTCGTTGAAACGAAAAAAAAAAAATAAATAAATAAATAAATGAAATCAAAATCGCAAAAGAAACATTAAATGACAGAAACTTACGATTATATTCAAGCTCAAAACGAATATGTAGATTTTTGATGCACTATCCAATTGCAAAAAAAACAAGTAAGGGTGTAATAGTCAGACACACATGTTCAAATAATTTTTAATATCAAGAGGTGTTTAAGGCTTTTGTTTAATTTCTTTATGAAAACCGCCCTTTTGCCACGCCCACTTATCAAATTTTTTTGAATTCTAATCGGAATCTTAAATACACTCCAAATCCTAAGCTTCATTGAAATATTTGGAAAAAGTCCGATTTTGAGGCAGTTTTGGGATTTTTGTGACAGACCCTAGTACTGGAAGTACCCTTAAAAATGGTCCAATCGGGTCCACTTTTTTTGTTCTTACTCATGTCCCCGTGAGCACGCATACCAAATTTTGTCGAGATAGATAGGTGGTTACTTTGAATACATTTTTATATGGAAATGGTTGACACAGAAGGCTTGGGCTTTTCAAATTTTCACACAACATGGTGCACACCGAATTCATTGTGCAAAGTTTCCACAGCTGTGAAAATAATTTCTCATACAAAAGAAACTCACCACAGTGGAAAATGTCCGAGGGTACAAAATATGCACACTTGCTTGAATACCACCAATAAAAATTATGATATTTTAACCTGGTTTTGGAAATTCTCAAAAGTAAATGCGACTATAAAACTATGTTATATGGGCAATTCCATTTGTTGGTACGTTACACTTTTTTTAAATTTTGGGCACATAACTTCTTAAGTTTTTTAAACACGATTTCGAGCTTTTCCAGTAAATAAACATTGGCATGGGTTCTAGAAAATACAATATTTAATTTTGAAAAAAGTCCATGGAGCATCCTGGTAATGCTGATTAAAAGGCGTTGGTACGTTACAAATTTTTGTAGCTGTTTTGAGAGAGCGGCAGATATTGTGAAAACTCTGCTCTCCTACTGAATGTAGTTTTACAAAATTTTTATGAATTATGTAAAAAAGGTTACTTTCGATGATTTGCATTAAAAAACCCAAGAAATATGTGTTGATAAATTTAAAAAAATATTATACGCCTGTTGGTACGTTACGTTGAAATGTTACATAAAAATTTTTGAAATCGAACTGTCATAGAGATATCAAAGTTAAAAAAATTTTTACAAAAGATTTGACCTAAATCTATCAAATTAACCTTCTGAATAGTATATAAGCTTTTTATGCCCGGCAGACTTTGTGTGCCAGGAATACTATCTTTTTGCATCTGTTTGAAACACCCAGGTGTTTCATCAAATGAGGGTACCTCCTGCTCATCAAGTAAAAAAATGAGGCGTCATCGTTTATCCTTTAAAAGTGTGTATGCCCAAAACAGGGTTGGATCGACGGTGGCTATATCGGGTTTGCACCCCCCTTTGGGAATTTTTGATGGTTTGGATGGTTTGTGCGTATCAAAGACTTCTATCCAACAAATATAAAAAATCAGGTGTGTGATTGAATTCCCGGGAATTCATTTCCCCGGGAAATTGAAATAAATACTCGGGAATTTAAATATGTTCGAAATTTTTTAATTCGAAAATTTTATCGTATAGCCGCTCTTTTATTTTTGACAATGTCATTTCTTTCAAAATTTCCATACATTCTTCAAAATATTGGAGGAACGAAATTCCAATCACATGCTCGAATAAAAAATTTACATACTAATTTTCAAGTTACATAGATCTTAGCACATTTGAAACTGCGACCGTTACCTTGTCAGGCTAACAATCATGAAAGCGTTGGTACGTTACAGCTTTTTAAAGATATTTAAAATTAAAAATAATCCACAAATTTAATTTTTTTAGCGGTATTCTTTGAACAATTTCGAATACTTAGAGGGAAAAATAAGTAGCATTTATTTCGTCGACATGCTTTAATTTGACACTAACTTTGTTGCATTTAGCGTTGGTATGTTACACACACTTTGCGGCCAAATACAACACTGTCTGCGTCGCTTAAAATTATACTTTTCGTACTTTTGCCAGCTTAATCTAAAGCTCTTGATTGTTAACCATAATTGGGCTTAGTTAAATATCGAAAAATATATACATGTTTTATTTGCTGACCTTGGGAAAATTTTCGAGGTTTGACATTTTTCTTCGAATAATTTAAGCTTTTCACAAAACACGCGTGTCCACTTGCGAAAAAAGGATGCGCTATATGAATTTGACAGCAACGTATAGATTACATATCTGTTCAACTATTATTGATATTTTTTTCCAACTTTAATCGAAAAAAATTTTTTTTCTTCTCATCGATTTCTGTGGAATTGCCCATATGTATATTAGGGTGTCCCAAAAAAAAATTTTTTTTTGGAACGTGGTTTTTTCGAAAGCCTATGGGTCAAAGTATTGTTGAGATTTTTTTCAGATTTTTCGTAAAAGGTTTAGAGGTTGCGCTCAACGGATTTTCTTCAAAAGCCTCACATTTCCAAATTTTTGGAGATGGCTTCTTCGTAAGCAATGCTTTTCAAGATTTTTAGGTATTAGTCGGTAGAAAAGTATACAATCTTTGTTCTCATTTACATAAACTGCAAAATATACCAGCTTTATAGGCTATTTAGGCATCTGTAGTAGACATTTTTACGAACAAAATCGGGCGTCAAAAAAAGAAGGCCCCAAAATTTCTTAATTTTATATCAAAATGGTTGAAAGTAATGATGCAGTTTCAAAGAGTACGAACTCCTTTGTAATTTGTTAAATGAAATTAGGATTTTACTCTTATAGTTCCAAAGCTATGTCCCGTTATCTTTTCCAAAACATTATATGAAAAACACGTTGCATACTTCCAGGCTTACATTTGAAAATTTCATTGCCTATATGATAGCTAATCAATATTAAATAGACTCTCCAAAAATTTTTAAATGTGGGGCTTTTGAGGCAAATCCGCTGAGCGCAACCTTTAAACCTTTTACGAAAAATCTGAAAAAATTCTCAAAAATACTTTGACCCATAAGCTTTCGGAAACCTTACGTTCTACTATTAAATTCGAAAAAAAAAAGTAAAGACTTTATTTTTCCGCATTCTGATAACTCCCATGAAAAGCTACGAGCAGCACTGAATACGTTTCCTGCAGGCATTTAAATAGTATTCGATTTTTGTCCATAAACTGTACAACTCATAGCCTCAGGTGGTGATTATATATAAAGATTGATGGTTTTAGTTATCTAAGATATTTTTACAGGTTATCCATGGTTGAATGTTACAAAAAATACCAGCGCGTAATGGTCACACGAATTTGGCAATATAATATCCCGCACATAGTTATAAATGATCCGCTTTCCGCATTATTTTGAACAGACCCCAAGACCACGAATATTTAGAGCTTCAGAAAATTGTCTGAAAGTTTTCAAGATCATAAGGTAACCTCATGTGCCGACTTCTGTGCAATTATTTTATGAACACCGCTTTTGATCCACGCTTACTATTTTAATTTTCGGAAATTTGATCGAACGCTTAAATATACCTTAGTTCAAATTTAAAATTTCATTAGATATTTAGAGTTTTCACACTTCATCGTACTGGTGGTTCAACTAAATATGGTCTGATCTCGTCTTCCCAAAATTCTTACCAATTTCCGTCAAGATAGCTCAACTCTTTCGATAAGAAAATTAAATATAAAGAGACGGGCAGATAATGGCCGCAAAAAAATTACATACCATGCTGAAGCCGGTTATAAAAACAGCTTATCGGTTCATCTTACTGTAAGCCAGGGAAAACTGGGCCAACCCTAAATCCTCATGGTCTTTGGACCAATTTAAGTTTGACATGATCTTGAAGTTGGTTTCTGTGGTACCCATGTTTTATTTTTTATTGCTCTATCACCATGAATTGAGCTTCGAAAAGATATGAAAAAACACCAGCTCGAGATTTGATCAGATCGGGGCTATCGGCTTTGAATCTCAATTGCTTGATATATAATTGATGTTATAATTAACCAATCGCTGATTCATAAAACAAGGTTCAACGAAACTTATAACGCTTTGATTTATGTTGTTAATATTTTATCAATAACCAATGTTTGGTTGCGTGCCCTGTGTTAAGCTCCAGAGATAGAAAAATTTACATTGAAATCTCCTTGGGAGTTTCTTGACGCAAATGTCTGCCACAGTCTATGAGCAAGAATACAGAGAATTAAGTGTCGTTTGAAAGTTCAAACACTCAAACAAACACAACACTGAGATGAATTACATTTTCACCGCCATTTCAGCTTACCAGACAAAGCCCAGATATATTTGGAATGCCTTGAGAGATCAGCCGTCAATTACACTGCTCAACAATAAAAATGCCTTTGACTTGAAACCAATTTTTTTTTGTAGTATTTGGTTCGCTGAATCTCAATATATGCGTAAAATTTGAAAGTTAGCTCGCGTTTTTTAAATATCCGCTAAGAAAGGTTTTGCGAATTTTTGTCAATATTTTTTAGTCGTAGCCCCATTATCGTTCGACCGTTTCAAAAAAACTTTAATTTATATGAAAGAAGAGTAAAAATACAACATATTCTTCATACATATGGATGAAATCGGTTCAACAGTTTAGGCGCTATAGGTCGATAAAGGCGAGATTTTTATGGAATTTTTAACAATTTTGTACAAAAACTTGATTTCAAACCCATATAATTTCCGAAAAAGGTCCGGTATTTAAGTTCAGGCTATCTTACGTAAAAGAGTGGATTTCTAAGAGCATTTCAAGACCAAGAAAAAAAAATCCGATGAATGGTTCATATTTTAATTGGGTTTTTAGAAAAAATGAGACGACTTTTTTACGCCGGAAAATATGCCACATATTTTTTTTATATATTAATATAACTTAAAGACAGAAATAAAAAAAATTGTGGCATATTTTTCCGGCGTAAAAAAAGTCGTCTCATTTTTTCTAAAAACCCAATTAAAATATGAACCATTCATGGGATATTTTTTGTCTTGGTCTTGAAATGCTCTTAGAAATCCACTCTTTTACTTAAGATAGCCTGAACTTGAATACCGGATCTTTTTCGGTAATTATATGGGTTTGAAATCAAGTTTTTGTACAAAATTGTTAAAAATTTCATAAAATTCTCGCCTTTATCGACCTATAGCGCCTAAACTGTTGAACCGATTTCATCCATATGTATGAAGAATATGTTGTATTTTTACTCTTCTTTCATATAAATTAAAGTTTTTTTGAAACGGTCGAACGATAATCGGGCTACGACTAAAAAATATTGACAAAAATTCGCAAAACCTTTCTTAGCGGATATTTAAAAAACGCGAGCTAACTTTCAAATTTTACGCATATATTGAGATTCAGCGAAACAAATACTACAAAAAATAATTGGTTTCAAGTCAAAGGCACGCAAAAAGTTCGATTTTGTTGTGCAGTGTTATTAATATCTCTTAAGTACTAAATCAAAGCGACTGGCTATTCGCAGAATTTCTCAAAGTCTCACAATCAAATCATTTCAAAGGAGCATGAAAATGTCTCAACGCGCAAATAATTAGTCGAGGCACTCGTCGGGCTTCAAATAATTTTTAATATCAGGAGTTGTTTCAGGCCATAGGGGCCCCATACACCGCATTTTGTTTAATTTCTTTATGGAAACCGCCCTTTGCCACGCCCACTTTTCCAATTTTTCGGAATTCTAATCGGAGGCTTAATTATATGTACGCGAAAATTCTAAGTTTCATTGAAATATTTGGAAAAAATCTGATTTTGGGTCACTTTTGAGATTTTTAAGACAGACCCTAGTACTGGAGGTACCCTTAATAATGGACGGATCAAAAAAAATTTTTGGGAGGATCTTTTTGGCTACATACGAGGCATAAGTCCCAAATTTCGTTGAAGTCCCATTTGAATTTCGGGTGTAGGAACGAATTTTCAAAAAAAACACTTCTGCCACGCCCAATTTTCCAATTTTATGAAATCGTATTACTTGCCTTTAAACATGTTCAAATATCAAATTTCATCAAAATATCTTGAAAAACTATGGTTTTAGAGCAGTTTTTGTGATTTTCGTAACAGACCATAGTACTGGAGGTACCCCTAAAAATGGTCCGATCGGGTCCATTCTCGACCCGTTCTTACTCATGTCCCCGTGAGCAAGCATACCAAATTTTGTCGAGATAGCTCAACTCCTTCGATAAGAAAACTTTATACAAACAGACGGACAGACGGACAGACAGACAGACGGACGGACATGTCTAAATCGAATCTCCTGGTGACGCTGATCATTTCTATATATATTTTGTATGGTCTATCTCGACTGGTTCTGGGTGTTACACACAACCACACAAACGCAATATACCCTCGACACAGAGTGTGTCGGGTATAACAAGTAAGGGTGTAATAGTCAGGCGAGCCTGACAATAGAATACCCCACACAGACACACATGTTCAAATAATTTTTAATATCAACAGGTGTTTAAGGCTATGAGGGGCCCAATATACCGACTTTTGTTTAATTTCTTTACACTCCAAATCCTAAGCTTCATTGAAATATTTGGAAAAAGTCCGATTTTGAGGCAGTTTTGGGATTTTTGTGACAGACCCTAGTACTGGAGGTACCCTTAATAATGGTCCAATCGGGTCCACTTTTTTTGTTCTTACTCATGTCCCCGTGAGCACGCATACCAAATTTTGTCGAGATAGATAGGTGGTTACTTTGAATACATTTTTATATGGAAATGGTTGACACAGAAGGCTTGGGCTTTTCAAATTTTCACACAACATGGTGCATATTTTGCACACCGAATTCATTGTGCAAAGTTTCCACAGCTGTGAAAATAATTTCTCATACAAAAGAAACTCACCACAGTGGAAAATGTCCGAGGGTATAAAATATGCACACTTGCTTGAATACCACCAATAAAAATTATGATATTTTAACCTGGTTTTGGAAATGCTCAAAAGTAAATGCGACTATAAGACTATGTTATATGGGCAATTCCATTTGTTGGTACGTTACACTTTTTTTAAATTTTGGGCACATAACTTCTTAAGTTTTTTAAACACGATGTCGAGCTTTTCCAGTAAATAAAGATTGGCATGAGTTCTAGAAAATACAATATTTAATTTTGAAAAAAGTCCATGGGGCATCCTGGTAATGCTGATTAAAAGGAGTTGGTACGTTACAAATTTTTCTAGCTGTTTTGAGAGAGCGGCAGATATTGTGAAAACTCTGCTCTCCTACTGAATGAAGTTTTACAAAATTTTTATGAATTATGTAAAAAAGGTTACTTTCGATGATTTGCATTAAAAAACCCAAGAAATATGTGTTGATAAGTTTTACAAAATATTATACGCCTGTCGGCGGGTTCGATCCCCGGTCAGGCGTTTTTTTTTTTTGTTTTACAAATAATAACATAACATTTAGGTATATAATATTTGAAAACCTTACAGGAATAAAAAGCTTTAAAACTTAACATTTTACGCAACAAAAAAAATACATTTTAGAAAGCCGGGATGAGCCCTCTCTTCTCTCTTATCTATACGGTTGGGGAAAGCTAGATTTCTCATTCTAGTTGTCCTGTTTTACCTTTAATATTTTTCTACTTGCTTGAAAAGTTCCCATTTTTCACACATTTCAGTCGCTTGCTGTAGGATTTGAACCCGAGCCCTTCGGATTTCTGAGCGAATACGCTACCCGTACGCCACGGAGAAATCTAATTCGCGTGGACTAAATATGTTACTTAAAGTCAAATGAAAACTATTTTACGTGTTTTTTGATAGAAGTTTTTTAAATACGTGTGTAAAGAAATTTGCTCCTAAAGAATACGCATGGCTGTTAAAGTCATGTTTGAATACGTCCGTACTACAGTTTTGCTCTAAAATAACTACGGTCGTAGTATACTACGAATCGTTGTAAATTACACAACCGTAGTTTTCGCTCAGTGTAGAGATAGAAAAATTGACATTGAGATCTCCGTGGGAGTTTCTTGACGCAAATGTCTGCCACAGTCTATGAGCAAGAATACAGAGAATTAAGTGTCGTTTGAAAGTTCAAACATTCAAACAAACACAACACTGAGATGAATTACATTTTCACCGCCGTCTCAGCTTACCAAACAAAGCCCAGATATATTTGGAATGCCTTGAGAGATCAGCCGTCAATTATTAATATCTCTAAAGTACTAAATCAAAGCGACTGGCTATTCGCAGAATTTCACAAAGTCTCACAATCAAATCATTTCAAAGGAGCATGAAAATGTCTCAACGCGCAAATAATTAGTCGAGGTACTCGTCGGGAGCATTGAATTTTAAGAAAATTTGCATATTTCTAATATATCAACGAACAGAAGCCTTATTTACTCAAGCAGAATATTTTCGCATATCAGCTTGTAAATGTGTATGTATGTATTTGAACGCATTAACTCATAAAATATTTTGTTTAAATTTGAAAAGGACCGTCTTTGTGCAAAACTATTCGAGATACATATCTCTAATAACTCTTAAGGGACTGCCGATATGTAAATCAACTTCTTCCGACAGGATCAACCAACAATAAATATTCAATCCAACGTGACTGAAGTGATAAAGTTTTAATGCTAATTACGAATAAATCATCACGTTAGGGTTGGCAGTAGGTGGTTACTTCATTAAAGATTCTATAGCGGAAAATATTCGATTCACTTCACCGCGTATCCGGCAGATGAAATTGCCGAGCTTATCTGCATATTCTCACGAAGCGCCATTAAAGTTTCAACTTTAAACTACAATAGAAGTAGATTGCATTGCCTTTGCGCCATATCGCTGTGAGCACTTGCACGAAGCAGGAAAAAAAAGATCTGAGGAACGAAGGTTAAAAAATCTAATAGCCAGCGCGGGAAACTGTCGCAGTTGAAAGGTTACCGAGGACGCTAATTTGCTAAGTTGCAACAATTTAATTAAAATGACCTCAAGGTCTTTTAAATGAGGTTGTTGAAGTTTAGCTCCTACTGATATAACCGAAAGTATTATAATTTGGCTTTAATCACTTTCAACCATAAGAATATTCACAAACTAATTTAAATATCTTCAATCAAAGATTAAAGTCAAGTTCAGATCGTTATTTTTTCGAACGTAACTAAAGCTCAAATTGTATATTTTATTTCTATTTTATTTATTTTACTTATTAACTGCTTAAGGAACAAATTTGCACCGACAAACGGATGCATCAAAAGTGATTTCTCAGATCAATTTAAAAATTATTAGCCCATCTTATCAAAGATCTCCTTTAATAAGCTCTGTACACAAGAATCAGATGATCAAATACAGGTGAATTGCATTCGATGACATAGGGAGGCACATCGGATCTTTCACTCAGAGCTATAAATTCTGGAGGTTTTTTTCATTTGACCTTATTTGTATTAACTTTTGGAGCGTATGGTACACCTTTCTAATCCTTCCTTGGACGGACAATAGCTGTATAGGCTGTGTACAGACAACTGATCATTATAAAGGATTTATTTTTACAGACACCTGCCCGGAGGTCCTACTTCTATGGTAATAAGTATTTACGTACCAATTATTACAACTGGGTGTGCCGCTTTCATGCCCAATTCTACCTTCATTGGGTACTGAAAATGTCGAGATATGAAACCATTTATTCTTCGTTAAAAACTACAGCCCCAGGAAGACCCTTTTAAAGGGAGTTTCCTTAAAATCACACAGGACCTACCTCCTGGCTCAGGCAAAGCTATGTTCTGCGAGCTCGGTCAACTCGTAACCACCTGTAGACATTTCCTTTAAGAATTCAGACAGATAGATGGGCATAAAGACAGAAGGGCGGACTCACATGATTTAATCGGATTTTCAAGTGACGCTGAGTACTTCTGTAGGTACCTACATATATTCGGGTTGCCTATCTCCATAATGTCTGGAAGTTACGCATGTATGCACAAGGGCAATTTATCCTCGGCACAGATTGTCTTGGTGGTAAAACAATAAACAATAACCAGAATACACCGTTGAATCCAAATCTTAAAGAAAATTCAGAGAGCGCTGTCACCATGAACTGGCTATTTAAGATCTCGGCCGGTCAGTGTTGCGCGTCGATATTGCACGAAATTCGGCTAATGCATGCGGCTTTTTGTTATAACCAAATTCCTGCCTTGAAACACATTTTTCCATTGGAGATGGTTTTGTGTGTGTATACATCATTATCAAAATAAAACGAGAAGCAAAGAACAACAGAAAATAAGAGGAGAGAAGGGAAAATGAGACAAAAGGAAAAGAATGGAAAGGAAAGGAAAGCACTGAAGGTGATCCCATACAAATATCTTCAAAACTATCCAGGAACAAAAACAAAGCATGCACTCGCACACCGTGCTTGAATTAAAAGAAAAGGAATTCCTGAAATAGCAGGAGCTACAAACGAAACAAAGCGGTGAAAAGGCGAAAAGAAATTGAATTGGAAAAACGTGAAAAACTTTTGAGAAAGCTGAAAGTGCAACTTTCAACACTCCTTCCTGTGAGTTCGACCTAGCGCACGACAAAAGGCATTCCATGGATGCCAGTTCTCCTCTCGCTCGCGAATTCTTCTTAGCTCCTACTTAGCTCTTAGCTCTCAACTTTTCCTGCCTTGAATAACTTCAATTGTTTTTGTTGCGCATTCTTATTTTCCCTTTGGCTGCCATGGCGCGGCGTTCTTTTTCTTTTCCTGTTCTTATTATTGTTTTTGCTGGCGTTGTTCTTGTTCTTGTTCTTATTTTTGTTCGTGTTCGCGTTCTTGTTCTTGTTCTTGGTATTGCTCTTGCTCTTGCTTTTGCTATTGTTATTGCTGTTGTGTTTGTTCTGCATGACGGGAACGCAAAAATATTGGATGAGCTTGTTTAGCACCACCCCAGCTGGATTGTTTGAAAGCAAAGTTTCGACGCCAACTTTTGTAGCCATTTACGGTGTACTCGCTACATACTTTTCCATTTTCGTTTTGATTTCGCGTGCACAACTTTTTGACTTTGATTGCAAAAGCTTGGCATCAAACAAATACACTCACTAGCATCTGCATAAAAAACATGATTTCAGCGGACATATATGTACCTGTGTGTATACCTTGGTACGAACGTTTCTACAAAATTATGTAGAATTCGGTTAAAATACCCAGAGCACGGACTAAGTCCTGGGTGCCGTTAACTCAAGTTTTTAATATGTCTTCAACCGTGACTCAACGATGGCGCTTTTCTTGGCATATGAACTTTGTCGAACAAGCAAATATTTATAATTCCTTTTTCGAAGCAATAGAAATATTAAATTAAAATATACATACATAAGTACTTTCTCACAAGTTATGGACGAGTTCGCATTTGAACTCCTGTTTTCGTTATTGGAAGTGGTTGCCGATTATTCCCGAACAAGTCAACAAAGACTTCATATAAAATAATGAATTTAATCCTTGGAAGTGCTGAGAAATCTCTGTGACCCAATGCCAATTCATAAAACATTGGCGTTTTGCCCATAATGGGTAATTGTTTTTTTACAATCGTCAAAGACTTCATAGTCTTCATAGACTTCATAGTCAATTTGCAAAAGAATGACTTCGTTTCTTTTTGAAACGTTGATCCTTTTTCTACATCATTAAGATTGGATGAGCGACGCACAGTGCTTCGTTCCCATACATTCGATGGACAAAAATAGAAAGAAGTGTCGTAGGGCAATGAAATTTGGCACAAGTCCCTAATATGGCTTAATTAAGAAAATTTCGAAGTTTCATCAAAATTGACCCCTCCCACCTTCCACCGCCCATACCACCCAAAGTTATTTTCGGCTATAAAAATGGATATTTTGCCAAAAATTTCTTAAAAATTGGGAGAAGAGTATATACATATGCGATCTTATCAAAAAAAAAATATTTACTCCATTAATTTCGTAAGATTTTTATTACTGTTTTCACGTTCGCGTCTTAAGTCTTTTCGCAGACAGTTCTGTTAAAAAAACGAAAGCGATAAAGCAAGGACTTAAGACTCAATAATCAGCCACATTTTTCTAAAATTGCAACGAAAAACAACGAAGGTAAAGACTTATAAATGCATGCACATTTCATAAATATTGAAAAGCATACTTTTTGGCTGCATTTAATAATGTTTATTTACAAAGAAAACTTTAGTATAAATCATGAAAATATACATTTTTAAAATCTAACTTTTTCTTTATTTGTTGGTTCGATAAAAGTCTGATTTTTTCATAACTTATTAGAGGAATATGTAAGGTACTAAAAATAGGAATAAAAAAATACCCGTTTTTCCGTATTTTTTTTTTTTACTCCATTAAAGTTTCGATATTTTTTACTATGAAAAAAAAATTTGTGCCTTTTTCAAGCAGAAAAGCAAAATGACATTAAGCCCCTTTGCCTTAAAATTAATTTTTTATTTATTACTTATATATTGAAGAAGTCAAAAAATTAAGTTTGAAGTAATTTCAATTGAATCGACTTGAGCGATTTTTTTGTTAAAGCAGTTTTGCTTAAAATCGTCTAACTTCAGCGCCCTCTAGTGGTGATCTAAAGAATCGAACCATAAATATTTTTCTATAATTATATTAGTTGTTTTATTATCTTTCCGAAAATATATATTTCATGAATATATTAAAACAATTTTTTTTTTTGATTTTTGTCTATGGGTCGAAGCACTGTGCGACGTAGCTCTATACGCGCTGATGTTTAAGTAAGATATATGCCCCTGGGCAAAGGATAAAAGTGGTGTCTAGCGGCAGACCAAAAGAAAGCCGAACATGGGCTAGTTTCGCTGTTATTTAAATTTTTGATGGATTTGTAGTTTTGTTCGTATACTGCAGCGTGCCCAGATCTCTCAGACTCACCATTTAGTTCATCATTATAACAACACATAGAGGCATTAGCTTTCGGACTATAGAATACTCTTAGTGATTATTATACATATATGTATGTATATATATATATCAAGGTGGCCTCTCAGCACAGGGGAAAGTTGCGATCATATCCGATTTAACCATCTGGGGTCATTTTTTGTTGTGAGGTTGGTCGAAAGAAGTTTCTGAGCTAAATATGTGCTCGATTGGTTCCAATTAGCCGCGCCGCACCGACATTGAAGTTGGGCAGATTGGCCAAAATAGAAAGAAAACGGCCCTAAACTCCCCAGTAGTCACCCCTACGGACATATTATGTCTGACCAGCCCTCATTACTTTTTACCCCAAAAATTTTTTCTGAAGAAACCTATCACTATCCTCCCAAACCTATCACTCCTCCTCCCATACAAAAAAAAAATTTATTTTAGTCTTGTCCCCACCGTCCTTACTAGCCACAGAGTGCCCCTAGAAGAGTCTAACGTATGATCAACCCCAGTATTTTTAACCCCATAAGTTTCTCAAAACATACTTAGCCCCTATCTTCAATTGTCAAGGAGTCCCCATACAAATTTTAAAAATTTGAAATGTAACACCAACCACAATAAAATTTTCCCACAAAAAATGTTTCTTCAACACATACACAGAATATCCTCTATCTTCCTCCTCTTAGGCGATCCCCGTACAAAAACCGAATCAATATATGTATGGGGAAAAATCTGGGTTTTTTTAATTTTAAACTTAAGATGTTACTCCTTGACCCAAGTGTTAATGCTACTTACTAGAAAATAGACTCGCCTTTCTTTTAAGCTATAAAGCAAGAAATTCGGGTTCCTATTACTGGGCCGACCTGGGACCACTAAAAATCAAAATTTTTGGATATTGGAAAAATACTTCTAATTGGAAGCTCTTGGTAGTAACCGGAACAAAAATAACATATTTGCTATGTTATATGCATATACGAAAAAAGAATTCAAAATTACCGTTTAAACGAGCCCAGCATGAATAATTTTGGACTACTTTGTGTTATGTTTTAATAATATGCGAGAATGCTTACCTTTTTTTAAAAAGCCGGACTTTGGATTATTTCTCCTGACAGGCCAAAAAATTATCAAAGTATAAAAAAAAAACAAAAATTTCTGATGAATTTTTTGAGACTAAAATCGTTAAAATCGGTTAGTGGTTTGTTGTCATAAACTTATAGTCAAAACAAATATTTTTTGAAACCGCTGGTTCCACGTGTTTATCCTAAGTCTTTGCTATGTCTCTCTCGCTCTGTATATATGCCTAAAATGCTGCTATCAGGTCCATTTTTGAACTCGTTTGTACTCATGTCTCCTTTGCTCCCCATAGAATTTTTTTCAGATTCAGCAAATCCAATGACAACAAGACTCTAAATTTCTATCATGTAGTAGTACTATATTCTTTCAATATTTCTCAAGGATATTTCAAAGAATAAAACTAAAGATCAGTTTCTACAGTGTTTCGATTGTTGTCAACACTTTTTCTCTCGATTGAACGAACGATGAGAGCAGCGTGAGATATTCAGCAAAGAGTATTAATATACATAAGAGCAGCCAACGTACTCTATCGGCTCTCTTAGCATTTTGAAAATGCTGGCCTCCTTATTACGATACACTTTGTCCCTATGCCATTTCGTCTCACATCACAAAGCGAATGCTGATTGAAAACAAAAATGCGCAACGCGAGTGCGAGAAACGTGCGTAAATGAACATTTTATGAATGAATTGTGCGTTTGCTTATGCGCAGAGAAAAAAAGGGATGGAAATTTTTTTATGCTTGTGCGCAGGCAAAAGCTGCTTGACGATACAAAAAAAAAATAGCCGAACAGTGTGCATATTTGACTATTTCAAATCTTTCTTCAGACAAGTTCTATTTTACTTATTATTGATATAATTTTTATAGTAAAATAAAAATTGAAATGTTATCAATTTGTTTCTAGACATTAAGAAAGCTATTTTGCTGAATTTTATATTCATAATTTATAGTTCATGAAAATTTTTTCATAAACTGAAAGGAAGAGAATCGATAGTTGCACACTGTATCATTCTTTTGAAATTTTTTTTAATAGCATTGATTGAAATGAGCAAAATTCGTCCAAGGAAGGACGGTGGAAGGGAAAAGAAGTTCTATATGTATGAGCATAACAATGCTTGTATGTATTTAAAATGGAATGATTTTGCTTGTTTACATTCGATGGTGCAAATACATTGTCCGTTGAAGACCCATAAAAAAGATTTTTGAAAATTTCAATTTTGCTATTGACTTCAACAATTTTTTCTCTTACATTTAATTTTAATATTTTGGTAATATTCACAAAAATCCTTAAATTTATTGAACAAATTTCAATGAAAAGGCAAATCAAAAAGTCTTGTAAAATTGATTTTTAATTTAGCCCCACCTAAAGGGAGTATTTTTACAGCTGAAAATACCAATTTCAGCAGAGGATAAATTTAAAAGAGATTTTAGAAGACGTTGTAGATTATATAATTTTTAATATCAAAAGTAAAATTACATTAGCATCAGAAAAACATCAGAAAAAAGATTTTTTTCGATTGCTAAAAATTAACATTTCGTAATAGAAATGTTTGGATCCTAAGCCCGAAAAAATATTTAAGTAAATAGAATTAAAATATAAAAAGGGTCGAATTAAAACTAAAAAAACTAGCACATAATGTTACAAAAGGTAATGAAAGCGACCAGGCTTCGACTTTTTCGCATTTAGCGCCGCGCAAGTCACCCTACAGAACCATACGGTAGTGACTTTGCATTGGTCACGTAGAAACAGGAAAACAACATAAACGAGCGACTCGAAAAACGATTTTTGATTTTTTCAGCGGCTGAAATTTGCAAAGGCACACAACGGCCAAATACAAACGTACGTATGTACATTGGCGCACACACAAACTCATATATGCGCATAAGTAAGGCACGCAATCGAAAGAATAACAGCACAGCGCCGAAAAACTATAAGACATGAAAACCGTTTCTCAATGCGTAAAGGCGAGAAGTCAGATTTTCGTTTTTGTTTTGATCCTTTCTATCAATTCCTACATTTCGAGTGTCTTTCTTTCCTCGATTTCATGCTTTGTGAGCGTTTCAGTTTTCAAAGCATAGTGTATCGTAATGCGGAGGCCAGCATCGAGAATGAGTGAAAAATGGGATTTGCCATAGAGTACGTTGGCTGCTCTTATGTATATTAATACTCTTTGTATTCAGTCAGTCGAGTTCGCACCATTAAACGACGCGCACGCCTTTGATTTCGAATCATCTTTAGTTAAACGGTTCATTGTTTGATGTGTTTCACTTTTAATTTAAATATTATTAATTAAACAAGTTTGGATTTAACTTCGAGTTCGCGTAAATTCTATTGTACTTGGATCCTATTCGGACCATAAGGCGCGCGCGAGTGAGAAAAAGACAGAGAGAAGGAACCGTTCGATAAGTATAATTCAATGTATGTATTTTATCACGTGATCATTTATTTCCGTGGGCTTTCCCTTCTTTCCTACTAAGGTAGAACCTGTTAAAACTCGAAAAACCATATAATCCCTTTTCAGGGCGCCCCAGTCTGCTTTACCCTTTGTCATTAAAGCTTTTTACTTAAAAATAAATGCCTTTCTCATAAAAGCAATTAATGGCGTCCTAATTCATTTAGGCGCAATACTCCAATAAGAATAATAAAATTATTTCAGGTCTATAATGTGAACAATGGACATCCAAATCCTGCAGTCAATCCTGAGATGACCTTACGGAAATATCAAATTGATGCATAGTAGAACCCTGCGCAAATATGCTTGCCTTTCAATGACAATAAATAATTACGTGAAAAGAACAATGCTTGTAAAACAAAGCCAGCGATTAAAATGCTTTGCTTTTCAATCAACAGAGAAAGAGAGAGCGTGCATAGTTTGCATTTTGCTTTTGCAAATCAAACACTGAACTGTGCTTGCGCCGCTACAAAGCCTCTTCTGCTTTGCTTTTTCAATCGCGTGCTTTTATATTTCGATGAGTGCGAGTGCACTAAAGCGTTTGATTTTTTATAGTTGCCTTTCTTATGTTGCTGTTGCTGAATTTTTCTGTGAATGCACGCATCGTAGGACTGTTATTGGTTTTTTGAAATTTACTATTGTTTTCAAATGCGTTTAGGTCAAGCTGCCGAAGAACTTAAAGAGCATAATTTTAAAAACCAAATAACACTGCGTTTGTGCGAACGTGTGTAACATCCAGAGAAGCAGTCGAAATACATACACCACATAAAATGTTTATAGAAATGTTCAGCTTCATTAGGAGATTCTATTAGGCGATGTGCGTCTGTCTGTCCATCTGAATATAGTTTTTCTACCGAAGGAGTTGAGCTTTAACTCAATAACGGTACCTATAACTACGGTGACAATCATATCTGTTTTTAGCAGAGGTGTTCCTTTTTTTAAGCGCTTGTTCTGCGTATTACTTTTAGTGGAAAATAGCGAAAATGTCCAAATTCGATCGTCATTATCCATGGATTGATTGAAAGACCCGTTCTGTGACAACCTCGTAAAAGATTTAAATAAACTAAGTTGAAGACTAAAAAAAAATATTTTTGTTCTGTTTTTTTCAATTTCATTTTATAGTCACCGTATATATCGCATATTAAAATTATGCATAAGGCTCCCTGGACACCCTGTATATTTATTAGTGCATAGTGTTTTCGAAGTTGGCTTCTGGGGTCAGGGCCCTATTGAAATTTCAATACAACATATTAAATTACGTTGTGTTTGTTGCGTTTACGAAAACTGTAATAAGGCCGCAGATGTGCTTATATTCTATTATTTTGAAACTAAAGTACGTGTGTCTTTATCGCAATTGAAAATACATATTCGAACTAAGTGAATGTATCACAAAAATGAATCCTCATAAGTGAACTAAGCTTTCTTTGCATGAGTTCATGAAAAGTGCAGATAATGCAAAAACGAAATGTCGTTCTACAAACGTTGCTTCTATACCACTCTCACTGCTGAATACATAATTAAGTTGATATAATATAGACTTCTTTGGCATAAAAAGCTCTTTTGTGCGATTGAAATCAGCTATAACTTCATACATTCCTCCTTGGTTGGCAAATGTAGTAGGTTGGAATAAATGACGTATTTGAATAGTAAAATTTTTTTCTGGAAGAGAATTCTTCTTACATCATAAGGAATGTATTGAATAGTGTCTAAAACCCAATGAGAATTTCCGCTCGTTCCTTGTCATCTGGAATGAAATTCTTTGCAAGAATTCTTCGAAAGTGAAAAAAAAGAAATGTGGTCTACAAAGTTGCTTCGGTATACCACTCTGCCACTGGGCGAACATCTAATTAAGTTGAGATATAAATAAAGCATTACCCGGCATAAAAAACTCTTTTTGTGCGATTTTTTTTAACATCAGTATAACATAAGTATGTAGCTCCGGTTAACCATTAAGAATAAAACTTTTATTTTTGAAAATCTTTAAGTAACGTTCAATCAAAGTTCCCATGAGAATCAGATTAAAGTTTAGCCTTCATATTTTGTGATCAGTTTTTAGTATTCCTAATCGAAAGAATTTTTCCAAAAATCTTGACACCTCTTAATGTAAATTTATCGCACGCCGAGCTTCTATTTGAAGTTAAAAGAAAATTCTCACCATGAAATATTCGGTTGTAGAAGTATTTTCAAAAAACATCAAGGGTCAACCAGATTCTAAGAAATTGGAAGTTGTTCAGCTTAGTTTGGCAAGAAGAACAAGAAGTTTGAAGAGGATGTCTTCGATGTATACATAAGCCAAGTGCAATTTATATCGAACCTCTAATTCAAATTAATCCCACCACTGCCACGCTCAGATGTATATCTAATTTAATTATTATTATTGAAGAGCAACAAAATTAGGCAGAAAATAATGAAATGCAGTGAAAATAAAATATTTTTTTTCAAATTTTCAGATTATCTGTTCACTGCCACGCCCAGATTATGTACAACTAAAAAATATTTTTGACCGAAGACACAAACTGAGAACCTATCAGCAACAAAATATGGACAGCAGCACTGACTTTTTTCTCTCGCGCTGCGAAATAAAACTCACTCTTTTCACAATCGATCCCGTCAAGATCTAAATAGTAGATCTAAATTCGATAGTAACCATCCGCCGGTTAAGTGTCAAATGCTTTCTTTCAATTCACAAACAGTAAGTGAATAATTGGATTTTTTTTTCGTGCAAAGAACGTCAAAGTGCGAACCAATTTCTGTCGCATTGGTCGCCGTTAAAAAGACACCTATAACAAATAAAAGAAACTATTATGAGCCCTTTCATGGAGTGCTTAATTCTGAAACTAATCGTTAGCATCCGCGCGCGATTTTTAAACCTCCGATATAAACTTATCACCATCAACATCGAATATAAGAAATAAGAACTAATAGGGATACCATCAGCATTATCCTTCACATTTTCATCAGTAAATTAAAGGTAAGTGATCTTTTTCGATTATATTTTTCTCAAATAAGATTTCGTTTAGTAAATATTTTAGTCTAGTTAGATATTTAAGCTGCGTATTCAGTAATATCGCGCATCTCCACGTATCGCCGACAATACTTTGGAATCACTTTAAAAAATATTGAATTACGGAACCACTGTGTTTTAAGTCATAATAACACCCTTATAAAACCCATGGAAGTTTTCTCCATATGAAAATTGGGCTGGTTTCGAACAGCCTCACATTATAAATGACATGGGTACATAATGTACCCTGTGGTTATTACTGACTACTAGGTTCATATTACCCTGCATTTGATTCGCCCGTTTTTTACTATTTTTTTTTTTTTTTGTTTAATTTGTAATATATTTTTGTTTTAGAGTTATTCTGTTTTTCAATTTTTATTTTAAGTTAAGTTAGGAAATGTTCACCATAAAAGTTTGTTGGTCCATATTTACCTAGTTTAATCTACAAGTGGGTACCATTATAATAATGAAATTGTATTATTGTTTTGTTTTGTCTTTTTTATCTGTACGACCTTCCTTTAACCTTTTAAAGTACTCATGTTTTCTCCAACAAGTATAGTATTCAGTCAAAACAAGGGTTACCAGACGTTCGCTTTTTCTGCCTCGGGTCCGCTTGTCCGCTTTTTTTTTTTTTACTGAAATGTCCGCTTTTTCCCCAATGTGACTGATGGGTTGGGGGTATTGGCCGTGGGATATCCGCTTTTTTTTTACTTGAACCATCTGGTAACCGTAGTGAAAAGGTGTGACACGAATAACCATGTACATTTTGTGACATTGACTAAACAATGTGAGTTACCCTTTAGTCAGTCGAGCCACAACAAAACCAGCGATTTCACCGGTCAGTCTCTTGTCTATCCACAAGCCTGTCGAATATAACACGCCGATGTCATTGGCAGGGACGGGATGGCAAATTTAAAGGTTATCTTTAGTCTACCATTTCACTATGAAGTAAACACAATGATTTTTTTTTTTTATAGTGGGAAAGGACACCTATTCAGCTGGATAATTTCGTCGATTGAATGGAAATAGTATTTAGCCACCACTGAAGTAAGATGTAGCTCTTAAGTTTTTAGAGAGTAGGTACAAAACTCACCAACAGTGAGAAAAGGGCTTCCTTGATTTGATTTGAAAAGACTTTAGCCTGTCTATTATTCTCTCTTGTTGTGACTAGTGAAATGTCTAGTCAATCAAAGAGTCGCATAATGGCAAGTCACATATTTCCGTGGCGACCTTCTGACTACAGGAGAACAACAGCATTAATAGTAGGTACTCTTTTACTCGAATCTGCCATGAAATCTTGAAAGCGTGTGAGCGAAGGCTTAGCCTTTCGTCTTTATGAATGTGCGCAGGAATAGATTGCGCCAGTAAAGAATAATATTTTCAAAGGAATCCTGTTTCTATGCGACAAACCTGGTAAACTGAGCTTGACAAAAGTTTAAATATCCTTGCAACGCATGCCATCGACATAATATGATGATCCATAAAAACGACTAAAACCGTTCCTTGTTCCTTGTAATGCGAGTACTAATTATGTTCTTAGTTTTCATAGATTGTGCCTTATTAATTGTGTATCATACAAAGGAATCTCCAGGTAATGTAGAACGCGCAAAAAAATTCTAGCGAAAGGTTGCTGTGCGTTTTAAAAATTAAGCTTCGGATCACTGTCACTACCGTTCTCTCACATTATAAAATAATAATTAGAGAATTGAGCTTAAGTTCCACTGCTGCAGTGCTACAAAATGCCATTCTTTACTTAGCAGCACAAGAAAAGCTCAATAAAGGATATGTATCATACGTATCCCGTCCTTAGTTTTTCACTGAAATTAATTTGAGAGCGTGTAAATGACCAGAATAAGAAATTTTGTATTAAAACATAACAGAAAGATTAACCACAATTTTTTCTGGGTGCCACAAGGCAACCGCAACTAGCTTTATCACGGGCGACAAGGTAGCCACAGTAGCAGCTATTGGTAGCCCTTTCAATAAATATGTAATAACTGCAGCCGAAGAATCAATTGGCCAACAGTGTGAGATTTTAAAAATTATCCGTGATATTGAGAACACGGTCAAAATTGGTAAGCCGTGCTCGAACGAAGTATGTATCTTGGCGTGATTTTTCTTCTATGGGTGTTAATGATGCTACTCCTTAATTTTAAGGTCACAGAATGTGATTTTCTCTCACTTTCAGTTTAGTATGAAATTATGAATGTTTAACGAATTTATTTATTTTTCTCTGCATTTTTTTTTTTTAATATTGCATATGTTGAATATTATTACCTCAAGCAGTTGGCTATGTCGTCCTGTGTTGAATTCCCTTCTCTATTGGGCGATTTTTTACTAAGTTCCTCATGGTTTTCACGAAAGTGAACATCTTCTATATCCTAGACTGTGTACGATCCACAAATGTTCTGCAGTGCACGCCAACTGAAAATAGCTTTGAACTGATGATAATTTAAAGGGCGGTGTTAGGACTTATCCAACTCTAGGGGATTGCTGAAATCCATCGAATCCCGCCTATTTGATTGGCTGTAATTTTCGGCTGATACAAGAGCTAAAACTCCCAACATTTCATTTCATTTTTTTTCTGGCTGTATGTTTATCCCTCACAACTAAAAAATGGGAAAACCAGAATCAAATCAATCCCAGTTTGAATTGTTTTTTTGTTCTTAATAACCGGATATCTTCAATTTTAAAACCAAATATTCATTTCGTTAATTTTATTACATTAAGCCATAAACAAACAACACGAAAATCACACATCCGCCTTCAAATCCAAAGCCGTTTTTCGAGTCATTGAAGGATATTCGTTAAATTTCAGTACAATTTTACAAATTTCGGAACAGCTTGCGAACAAGGAAAAATTTGAAAGTTACACTTAATTTCAGAAGCCTTAAAATGGGCGCTTCATTTCAAAAATCAGCGAACACCAATGCCTCCCGATACGTCATGCATTCCACTTCGTCAATGCTTGACGCGTTCGCCTTATTGTTAATCTCTTCTTCCATTTGCAAACACGCCTGCTTAAGGTATCGCATCAGAGCGTTGTTTTCATCTAACTTCTGCTTAATTTTGCATATGGCAGTCTGAAGGACCTTATATTCATAAACGAGCGCTTCTTGACCTAAATCACACACCAATTCCGGATCCGGACGACCGGAGCGATTGTTTAAACGCAATTGGCATAGCGCCAAAGACCGTTGCTTATCACTCAACTTCTGCTCAATCTCACCGATAATTAATGTCAAGTCTGAAATATTCGCGACGCATTTGTTGTGTCTCTCCTCTAAAGTGTGCTTGAGCTTCTTAGTTTCGTCTATGCGCAGCTTGAACGCCGTATTGGTTGTATCCTTCTGATTGCAAAGATCTTCCTTAGCTTGCTTCAATAGGTTATCTATTGTTAATCTTAGCGTATAAGCGTTATTTATCTGCATCGCGTTATTTCTGATCACTTCCGTTGCGTTATATTCCCATTGACCTGTTGTAACCGTACTGAAGAAAACACACAGACAATCATAACTTTCCGTATTACCATTCTATTCCCATCCAACAAAAGATTTTACTACTTACCAATAGTTCACAGCCGATCCTCCGTTTGGATTGAGACTGCAGTCCCTCAGAATTAAATTATTTTTGTCGATTTTAATCGCAGTGTGTTTATTGTTTAGGTCTTCGTCAATCAAAAAGATCGCTGACTGAAGAACACGCTGCTGTTCTGCTGCCTCTTGAATTGCTTTCTTGAAAAGATCTTGAGCGCCCTTTAGGACTTTCAGTTCGAGCAACAATTTTCTTTCGACTTCATCCACGCAAAGATCAACACCGGTTCGCTTTTCACGCAGAGCAAAACACTGGTAGTTAATTGAAATTGCGTGTTCAATTTTCGCAACAGCGATTTCCACCCTCTTGATAATTGTATCTAATGCTTCGACCTCGAGGGCGGCTTCTTTCCGCTGCTTTGTCATTTCATCGAATGCAAAATTGATCTCGTCAATGCGTCCCCGAATGGTATGGTTGACTTCACGTTGCCAATTCGATGTCGTTTCGTTTACCTGATCCAAAAGTTGCTTCGATGCACTTGCAAGCGAAAAAATTTCCATTTGAATAAAAATTAATTATCAACAATCGTAGCCACAGTAACGAGGGATGATTGAATCCATACATTGGATGCGATCATTAAGAATAAATACGACAGCTTGGGGGAAAAACCAAACACCAGTAATGACAGTACTTACTCCATCATTCGTTCCGCAAGACGTTCTTGGGCACAAGCGCGATCATAATAAATCTTATTGCAAACGATGTTGTCTCTCTCCGAAAATTTTACACTCGAATTCGGAACAAACGAACTCATTTCTTTCCGATCCGAAAGCAATGGAACGTACATCCTGGGCTTCTCGACATTTAACCCTTCACTCATCTGCATTTTGGTTGAAAATCCTTCCGTGATTGATAAGAAAATAGTAGCTCGAACTGCTAAGAATCCTTCCGATCCTAATTTTCCCAACTAAGAAAAAAACATGTAATACAGGACTGTAGTTTCTCAAGAAATCCTGTTTATTTTGGATTTACGAAAACTTTCATTCAAAAACCATGCTTACTGTTATTTAGTTCAAAAGATTCGAGTATGAGTGAATTTGTAGTATGATCCTTGTAGGAAGATTGGGGTAAATTAGGACCCTAACGAGTACTTTTCGAGCATAAAAAAAATCACTAGTACACGAGTAGAGACACGTACAGTGGGGACTAGCTACTCACTGCATCCTCAACGAGGAGTCTGCAGTTCAGTAGTATAGTGTGTGCGATTAGCAATCTGGCAGGTTCGATTTCGATTCCTGTCGCAGGCGAAAAAAGATGGAAGAATGGTAAGATTCGAAAAACTCAAAATATTTGAATGAAAAACAAGTCTTTGACTTTGCTAATCCAGAACTTCGATCAAAAAATTTTCAACAATATTCTATGAATTTAAAACATTTTTATACCCGACACACTCTGTGTCGAGGGTATATTGCGTTTGTTGGGTTGTGTGTAACACCCAGAAACAGTCGAGATAGACCATACAAAATGTATATAGAAATGATCAGCGTCACCAGGAGACTCGATTTAGACATGTCCGTCTGTCCGTCTGTCTGTATACAGTTATCTTATCAAAGAAGTTGAGCTATATTGACAAAATTTGGTATGCGTGCTAACGGGGACATGAGTAAGGACAAGTTCGAGAATGGACCCGATCGGACCATTTTTAGGGGTACCTCCAGTACTAGGGTCTGTTGTGAAAATCACAAAAACTGCTCTAAAACCTGAGTTTTTCAAGATATTTTGATGAAACTTGGTATTTGAACATGTTTAAAGGCAAGTAATGATTTCAAAAAATTTGAAAAGTGGGCGTGGCATAAGGGCGTTTTTCGAAAATTGTCTCCTACACCCGAAATACAAATGCGACTTGAACGAAAGTTGGCACGTATGCTTCCTTGATAGCCAGTAACGTCCTCCCCAATATTTTCGATAGAACCATTATTAAGGGTACCTCTAGTACTAGGGTCTGTCACAAAAATCCCAAAAATGCCTCAAAAGCAGACTTTATTGAAATATTTCAATGAAACTTAGAATTTAAGCGTATATATAAGAGTCCGATTAGAGTCCCAAAAAAATTGAAAAATTGGGCGTGGCAAATGGGCGGTTTTTATAAAGAAATTTAACAAAAGTCGGTATATGGGGCCCCTTATGTCCTTAAACACCTCTTGATATTAAAAATTATTCGAACATAAGTGTCTGTGTCGGGTATTCTATTGTCAGGCTCGCCTGACTATAACACCCTTACTTGTTTCATTTGTTTTTATTCTCTTAGGATTTCAATTGAACCTAGGGTCTCCGGATTATTATCCGTACGCGCTACGCACTGAGATGCGACAGCTCGGGCCAGTCCCCTATCGATTAACGTACACAGAGCGAAAAATGTCACCGAAAAACAAGGAGCTTTCCGTCTAGATCAGTTTGTTGAATTAGGAGAGAGACAGGGGTCAAAATTGAAGAGAAATTTTTTTAATTTTATGTAAAATTTCACATTGGATTTATTGAAAAGCAAATAGGTTAAAAATTAAAATGAAACTTCTTGTCGTTGCGTAAAAATTTTAGTTTTACACGCACGCCGGGCTGGGTCGAAATTTTTATCCGAAATAAGTTTCCCTATCACAAAATATTTTTTGCAAGGATGTAATGATGATGGTGGTGACTGCTTTGATTTCAATTCTGAAACGTTTTCGAAATTTTCAAAGACATCAATCACGGTATTAAGAAAATGATTCCTTTCGTTGGTAAAGAATGCCTTGAAAAAAAAAATTTGTGATGGAAATGAAAGAATGAAAGTATGAGCTAGATCGTTTTACAAATTGTTGACTTTCCACATTTCAGATATTACCCACGCTGTAATTCTCGCTGAGCTCTAGCCAAAGTGAATTCACAATTCATCTATTGCGATTTGTAAATCCCCTGTCGATACCCGGAGTTGTTTTCATGACACCAAAAATGGCAGGTTTTGCTTCCTTGCCTTTTGTCCCATTTTAAAAATTTTTCACGAACAAAAATTGGACTGTGCTTTGCTTTTCATCATAAAGATTTGTCTATGAATTCATTCATTGAAGGTTTGAGTTATAAGGTTTATAAATTGCTTTCAACCAATATTATTGATTCAGACTTTGAATGCAATCATTTAACTTAAATAAAACTTTTTATGATTATATAAGATATTTTCCTCAGTTGAACCAAGGTATGCTTGGAAAACTCAAGTTTGCCAAAAGGTTTTCAAAAAAGAATTATTCTTAGAAATTTTTAGCAAAAATGGGAGAATATTTAGTCAAAATTAGATTCATGTGGTCGTGGTATGTGAGGGAACTCAAATTCGCTATGATCGCAAATGTGTTCGAAGCATTTCATAGAGTATTGCAAAGCCCACCAGACGTAATGATTTTCGGCTCATTGTACTGATTGAAAATCGGTACTGATTTTGTACTGATTCTTGAAGTTTTCTCAAGTCTACGATAAACACAGACTCAAAATGTATCACTCTCAGTATGGCTACGTGAAGTCGTATTGTACACTAGATAAAATCTTGGAGTGGAACCCAGAGAAAGTTGAAATAGAAAGCAGATGGGTTGAAATTTTCAAGCACATGGATGCTGCGCAAGTGCACTATTTGGAATTCGGTTCTCATTCAATTCATTCCTTGCTTGCCTGGAACCAGCGCACCAGTTGAACACATTTTTTCTTTCATAAAAAATTTTTGAAGTTCTGAGTTGTTCAATCTTAAAATCGTCACGTTATAATCAATTTTATTAATAAAATTTTAATTCAAACTTTAATTGCGTTGATTTGTTCGATTTTCTGAAGGAAGCACCCACAGCTTTTAAAAAAAATTGCGAACAGTGATAAATACAACTTTTAGAGCCAATATTACCAATCTGATCCAAAAATTTGGTAAACAAACACAGTTTTGACTTTTTTTGAAACTTGGATCTTGTTTTCACTTCGAAATCTCTTTCCACTTGAATAAAAAGATTGTTTTTACACAATACATATATTATATAAAAGTGTACTGATTTGATGCGAAAATATATGGTAGCCTTAAGTATTGCCTGCGTTGAGTCAAGCTCAAGCCTTCAGTCCAAGTATTACTTGCTTCAGTCTCCTTTTGTGCGCGCGGCGGTTCGGTCGGGTTTCGAAAGTGTCGGATCGCGGAGTTTAAAGTGTGTGTTTGAAAAAATTGTGATTCTGCACTCATGTATTAGAAAGAAGTCGTTTCTTTTTCTGTTGCGAGAGACATTCCTAGCAAAATGTTGATTAGGTGAGTGTTTATTTTTTACTTTTCTTTCTCTCAATTGATTGCCTATAAATGTGTTTTCATCCACGTTTTTTTGTATTGCTCTTTTTCTATAAAGATATGTTTAATGTTAACATTTATGTATAAATTTAACCTCTTTCAGCTATAAGAACAAATGAATTGAGTCGAACTCAAACTTTCGCTATGATCGCGAATGTGTTCGAACTTCGAAGTATTTCATACAGTCTTGCCTGAGTTGAGCCAAGCTCAAACCAATTCAGTCTCTTTTTGTGCGCGCGGCTGTTCGGTCGGGTTTCGGGAGTGTCGGATCGCGGAGTTTGAAGTCTGTGATAGGCAAGTGATTCCGTTTGTTTTTATTTTTGTGCTTTTAACTCTCTGGGTTCTGCGCTCATGTATTAGAAAGAAGTCGTTTCTTTTTCCGTTGCGAGAGAAATCCCCAGAAGCATGTTCATTAGGTGAGTGTTTTATTTATTACTTTTCCTTCTCTTAATTAATAGCATTTGAGTGTGTTTTCTTTCTCTGAATTGATTGCGTTTCGAAGTGGTTTGATCCACGTTTATTTGCATCGCTCTTTTTCTATAAAGGTATATACCATGTACATATCGCACCCTTGCTAATAAATCGGCACAATTAAAAATTTTTTTAATAAAATTTTTTATGTAAGATTGAATTTATCTGTAAGAAACCCAGCACATAGAGAATTAAGGCTTATATTGACTGAACGAGCAGTCAATTAAGAGTAATATTAGTTTAGAAAAAATTTTATTTTTCTTTAGAGTCAAGAGGGATTGAATGATTTTCGTGAAATGCGAAATTTTGAATTGTGCCGATTTAGTAGCAAGGGTGCGATATGTTAACATTAAAGTTTAGTAACTGCAAATCTCAATGAGTAAAAACGAGTCGTTGTAGCGGTCTAAATAAAATCAACGCGTTTCCTTGCGTTTGCAAAAAGTATAAGAATTCGGCATTGTAAAAAATATTTTGATACAAAATAACATTTTGATTTTGTTGAGTTCAAGTACTTGCAACAGAAATTTGTCTTTAGTCCACTCTCAACGTCAATGACTGCCTGAAAATGTTCTTAGAATTTCTTTTTAAGATTCTTTGCTTTTGGAATAGGAGGGATCAATTTTCTTGCTACCAATTCCCAAACGTGTTTAAAGAATTTAAAGGAGCTATTTTCGAAGGACTTCAAAGCCTATATGGAGCATAATTAGCAATCAAAACTTGACTGAACGATTTCGGGTACTAAAACATTACTTTGCTCGATTGGAGCAAATACAAATTTCTATTGAAACTGGCGGAAAAAGTTTCGTGAAATATTCGGAATAGGGCTGATTGAATTGAAGTGCGAACTACCAAACTGCCTAAGCATGTAACGGCATAAGTTTTGATAGAAAACTTTCGAATAGCTGTCACAATTTGCAGGCAAACGAGCATTTTACACAAAATTTTATTCAAGAAACAAGCATAAAATCAAAAACGATCAAAATTTAGTGTACTGCAAGGCTAATCGCGCCGTCATGCAGTCGACCTCGTCAATCTTAATTGTGTTTGCTTTGATATTTATCTCTTCTTCCAGCATGATCTGATCGTGGAGGAGATAACGCTTTAACGCCTTGTTCTCGTCCAGTTTTTGCTTCAATTTGCACATGGTGTTCTGCAACGCATTCAATTCCAGATTAAGCGAGTCGTGGACATTATCACATGCCAGTTCCAATCCTTTTCGCAAAGCACGATTGCTCATCCGAGTCCTGCACAATAGGATAGCGCGGTCCTTTTCACTAACGTCTTGCTGCAGTATTCGAATCGTTTCCTCCACGTCCATAATACTGGCCATGACCTCCATGTGCTTATCCTCCAAAGTCTTTTTAACATGCTTGACTTGGCCAATAATCTTTTCGAATGCCAGATTAGTGCGTTCGGTTTGATTGCACAGATCCTCACAAATCTGCAGCAGCAGTAAGTCAATGAAGCCACGCATTTGTGAGGCTGAGTTCAATTCCTTTGCATTATTTTCAAGATTCTCATACGTTTGCTCCTGCCACTGAGCCAATGTGTAGAGACTGAAAGAATATAATAATAATGTATGTATGTATCAATGTTGATATTAAGAAATTTTCAATGCGATTCCTTTGAGCATCAAACCCACCAAGTATTTTGTGTCAAGTCCTTCCCCTTGCCGAGCTCTTGATAACTTATGCGCAAGCGACTGTTTTCCTGATCAATCAGCAGTGAATCGTATTTAGATCCCAAGTCCTCGTCAAGCAACAAGGATGCCATAGTTAGCTTGCGAATCTGTTCATTCATCTCCTTGAGGGCCCTATCCACCAATTCTTGACAACCTTTGATGGTCCTTAGTTCTCGACGCAGCTCCCGATCCACCTCATCATCGCATAAATCCACGCCCAAGCGCATTTCTCGCCACCTCAAACACTGCGCACAAATCGCAAGCGATTTCTCCGCTAAGAAAGCTATTGCATTTTGCACACGGTTTCGATAAGTTGTGAGCGCCTCGTTCTCAATCATTGCAGTCTTTTTTTGTTTGTTTAACTCATCGCAGAGAAATTGAATTTCGGTGATGCGCTGCTTCGTGTTGTGCTCCACTTCATTCTGCCAGCCCTTTGTAGTTTCGCTCACTTCTGCTATAACGCGGCGGGACTCCCTAGGAAAGCGAAATGACAGAAAATTTCACGTCGCGCAGTCCATTCTTCTTCTGACAGAAGTTTTTCTTTCTCATTTCAATACTTACTCGTGCAACCGTTCTGCAAGTCGCTGCTGACCCATAACCGTACGGAGCTTCATATTGTTGGAGCAGTTCCAATCCTCAACGGTATACTTGGGTGACGCACTGGATCCTGCCTGCTCCTTCGCAAAAAATAATTTAACATTCGACGCAGTCCTGGTAAAAGGGATCATTTTATGAAGTCTTTTATTTTGTATTTGTGTGTGCCAATTTTATTTGATTTCCTGTAGGAATAAAACAGAAATCCTTTATATATTTTTCCTGTATAAAAATATATATATATATATATCTATATGGATATCGTTTCCTTCCCCGATTATAGAAAACTTCAATTTTTTATATGGATATTTTTGACCTAATGACAACAAAGAAACAAAAAAAAAAATTTAGACATTTCATTTTCTATGCCATTGAGATAACTAGATTTTTTTCATGGGAAACTGAATGTTGAATTTGATATAAAATGAAGACTTAAGTCTTTTTTAGACGATTTGGGCCACGAACCAAATTTTGTCTGTTTTTGAGAAATTTTTTGTCCCGATCGAATCCAAACTGCATTACCATATGCCATACGTATGGTTAAATATAACTTCGTTACGTGTGGTAAGTATTTACACGGTTTGTGCTTGATTGGATAAAAAAATTTCCCAAAAAATAGACAAAATTTGCTTCGTAGTAGTGATGTAACGAGTATTCGCATGTTTTTTCACATTCGCATTCGCAAAATGTTGCGAATATTTTGTGAATATATAATATAATTAGCAGAAAAATGACAAAAAATGTAAAGTTTAATCGATTTTTTAAATTTAAATTTAAAAGCCAATATTTTAGCATTTAAAGAATTTTTCTATGTGCCACCGTTACACAGATATTGCACTTAAAAAAAAACCATTATAGAATGAAACGTAAAGAAATAAGTTTTTGGTTTCTTCTGTCCAAATTCTTGAACAGTAGTTTCGCTATATAAGAAAGTCGATGTTGTCAAAAAGTTTCTGTCTTAAATCCGGGTTTTTATTATATAAAATCCACATATAAGAAATTTTTTCCTATAGGTATAAAACGACGGACATACGAGTAAGATATAAGGATATTTTTTTTAACACTTTGAAATTTAACATCGAAATGTGTAATTTCTTTCACTTATGAATGAATTATTTTTTTCCAAAGTTGGTGCGCTATATAAATAAATGAGTTGATTTGGTGATGCTTGCCAAATTTGAGATATAGATTCAAAAACTGAATATTCGCATTTGCGAATGCTAAAATTTGACATTCGTTACATCACTACTTCGTAGCTATATCGTCTAACCTAAGCAAGGAAGTCTTTACTTATTCTATTCTAATATTTAAAAAAATACTAGTTTTATTGGGAAAAAAAGTTTAAGCCTACTGTACGCTCTGAGACTGTTGTGCCTGAAATGAGTTTGCATAAGACCAATTGGAAGAAAGTCAAATTATCTAGATTCTAGAACATTCGTTCATATCAATTGTGGACCGAAATTTTTTAATTTGATTGACTATTGTTTTCAAAAATCCTTCACATTTCTGTTGCAACACTCAAATGCTTTGCAACAGTTAAATTTTATTGTGGGAAATAACAAAGCTCGGAAAAATTTTTGTAAATGACTGCAACGAACAAACTATTCCACAAGTCATGCGCTGTCCTGTTTCTGAACCGATACAAAAGCACATTTACTATTTGTTGATGGGAAATCCTCATAATCTCCATATTTTCGGGTTCTTATCAGATATTTATTTGCATTGCAGGGCAATAATACGGATGTTATCTGCGAATCGTATGTACGTTTGCAAAGATAGCTTTTTCAATTGTCAATTTCATTGTGAATTCTGCACGAAATTTTGTTTAGCAATTTGCTTGCATCAGCTCAAATTTTCACAGTAAATAAGCTCACTTTAGCTCGAAATAGATATTCCAGGCGAATTCATTTCATTTCATTTTTGCAACCGTAGAAGGGTGCTATGTAGGTGCTAGCGATTTCCATGCTCTCCCAACGCTTTATCCTCTAAATCAGTTGAGTAAATGTGCATGCAGGTCTATTGTGCGTTTGTGTGTCAAGCTCGGCATTGCTTTGCCATGCGATTCAATTCAATGCTGCTCATATAGGAATTTTTGCAAGCAAGCAATGCAAACATTAAAAACAAATTGAATGCTTTGGCTCAGCACAATGCAGAAACGGAAGTCAAACAAAATAAATTCGTTTCATTCGCCTTGAAATGCATTTCACTTGTAACAATGCCAGTTTGTTTAGTGAGCTCCACAGCTCCCACATATCACATATGAAGATATGTACAGAAATATTGGAAGCAATAAAAAATGTGGTCCTTTTTCACGTAGCCATGGCAGGCAGTATTAGAGTTACTATCTGCATAGCTCTCCGCTTCGTTGTCCCTCAAAGACTAGTATATTTTTTTCTAAGATGAATAGCCTATCTCTTAAAATGGAAAGATTCTTAAAGTTCTTAAGGTTCGATTCAAATTGAAATATTCATAGCCATCCGAAGAGTTTAGAGCAAAAAACCTCTATTGTAATCATTGAATTAAACTATTCAGTCCTATTTTAAATAAATAACATATATAAAAGTTTTTCTCCGCGGAAAAGGGGAATAGTCTACATGCTTTCCAGACCTACAGAAATCTCGGGATTTCAGAACAAAATTGAAATCGCCTGAATTTCAAATGTCAAATTTCTTCTAAAATTGTCTGAAATCTCTAGATTTCGTTGTACGTCTGGAAAGCATATTAGCCTCAATTAAAAAAAAAAAAATTGGATCACCTTTGCTCAAAAGTGTTCGAAATTTCTGCTCGCTTTATATTCGCTTCCTAGAGTGCTAAAAATTTGAGAATTTTTTTCAAAACCGCAAGGAAAAATTCCCCGGGAACATTTAAAATCGGGCTAATTTTTTTTTTATTCTCATGCTGGATGGGATCATCTGACGAATTCCATTTCAATTCCCCCGCCCTACCGAAAGAAATTTAAGTACGGTTATATCGGTTGACATATCCTGAGAGTAAATTGAATAGAATAAATTTTTTAAATCATTTCATTGCTTTTACCTTACAATTTGTGCTGATGCTCTTTTTTTTTTTTTCAAAATCCGATACAATATTTTCCATCACCCAATATCTGTATATTTTGAGCAATAAAAGCATATGTATGTGAGTAGTTGTTTGTGAGAATCTGTCGAATTATAGTATGTTCAAGAATACGAAGCAAATCAAGTCGTATTGAATTTTTCTGTGAAAAGAAAAGCGCGGGTACCACTTCCTTCCGTTTCCTTGAAGTTTACAATAGTTCATTTTCTTGTTTCGCTACTGTTCTTCTTGAGCTGCCTCCGAATGTTTGCATATTATTTCCAGAGCTCTGAAGTAGACTTCCCATATAGAATTTTTGAATTTTTTGTCGTGCAATATGCTGTTTTATACCGTAGGTAAACATGCATGCATATCAATCGCCGGCAGTAAGAACAAATTTCATTTTATTTGCGGAGTTAGCTGGTATCAAATGTGAACATCTTCTCAGTCTTCATTGAGTACCTATGTAAAAAGCGCAGACGTTTCTTTTATGCGCAGCAATATGAAATTTACACAGATATCTCTTATCTTATATTATATTATCTTATCGAAAATGAAACTGAAGTGGGTTTTTGCCCTAAATCTTTGTGTCCTTACAAGAAAATTTCTACTCGTACTTCTTCAAGTAGCTTTTTCTTCTCTTAGGTTGAGGGCTACTGGTTCTAACGTTTTAAATGAATAAATAAGTCGCACAGCATATAGTCTGCAGTATCTAATAGATTCCCTATACAATTATGGCGAAAAAAATGAACTAAAAAATGTGCTTTCAATATTCAAATTCGCGATAGAGATAATTTCGTTATAAAGAGTTTCGACTGAACCTAATATCTCCCCGCAGAGGGAATCATTTTTGATTTTCGGGATTGGCAAACACGCGGACCCTACACTGAAAAAAATTATAGCACCATGTGCTTTATTTTGTTAGCGCTAAGTGCTATAACCATAGTAGAAAATGGGATAGTAGAGAGTTGTTACTGCGTCTGCTATATTTTATACGAATCCTGTATGCTGGGCGAACGTCTTAACCATTACGCTAAACGAGCGAATTTAATGTCTTGGTCAAAATGCTCACTTGAGTTTATGGTTGCTCAGTTCTTGGGAAACGTGCTTTAAGAATTTTTTCACTCCAAAAATTTTTTACTTGAAAATGAACCAATTACAAAAAAAAAAAAAAGAATAATAATAAAACCTTAAAAATTTAGGGGAACATTGTTGTCTTCCCAAACAACTGAACTTTGACAAAAAAAAAACCCCGAACCCCGAACCTCTCGACTGTCGAGTCACAGTTTGCACCACTGAGCTATCGAATACTTATCGGGCAATTGATCAGAATGCAAATTCAAAGCAGACTATAGGAAGGAGCAGGTATAAGGGAGCATGGCGAAAATCACAGCACATTTCAAGGCGTAGCAGAGAGCGAGAGAGAGTGAGCGAGAGCGAATTTGAATAGAGAGAGATTGAAATGTATATCATTTACTCATTTATAGCTGCATATGCTATGCAAATAGCTGCAGATGCTTTAAAATCATTCTCCTACAGCTACATATATTCATTTACTAACAAATTTTAGCTATGTTGGCTATGTTTGTTTAACTCAACATTTCGTTAGCTGCATATTCATATGCAAAATAGCGCAAGATGCTTTAATAATCATTCTCTACAGCTAATAGTATTATTTAGCAAGCAAGTTAGTATGTTGGCTATGTTTGTTTGCAGATCTAGCCAAACGTCCACCACCTCTTCGATTAGCTGAATTCATGGGGTCAAATATAGCAAATTGCAGGTAATACACCGTTGGCGGATAGTGTTATAGCAGAGTAAGTCAGTATGTTCTAGTTATGGTTGTATTCTAGCATACGTCCACCACCTCTTGATTGGGTACTGGGAGCCCCAGAATGAATTAGTTCTCTACTGTGAACCATTTGGCGGAATGCACGCAGAGTAAGTCACTATTCCTACTATACGTTGTCAATCTGGCACATGGTTTTCCACGGACTGGAGCTCTCTGAATAGTGTACGCTATAGTTCCTCGATAAATGTGAAATCGGGAATTTATGACACTAGGTATACGCCTATCTCGTACTCTATTTTACGGTCAATTTCGCTTGCACTGTTTTCCAATTACCTTGCTCTGTACGATGTACTGCTATATTCTCGATAAATATGAAATGGAATTTATAGACACATAGTATAAATGGTATTTGATCTTAAATTTCGTTGACGTCTCAAGTACATTTTGACATTACTGGAAAATTGAAACAAAAAAGTTTTTCATTTCATTATTTTGAAACCTCAAATGCGTCTAAAGGTTTAGCATACCATTATGAGATCACAATTTAGCGTTCAAAGCTGGTGAAGTTAACACGTTAGTTCTGGAATACATCATCGTATTGTGTTTGCTTAAAGCAGAATGTCATACAAAAACTCCTTTAATGTAACAAGCGAAATTATTAAATATTTTCAACAGGTCCAACAAGTAAAGCTCCCGTTTCCACATCCACATCCACATATAGTAAATTAACGAATGAGTGCTTGGCAACTCCGTATTGCATTATCACGAAACAAATGACAATGTGCACTTCAGATCCATTTCCTTTCCATAAATACTATATAATGACCAATTCAGCTCGTTTCCATTGCTCCCGAACGCTTTATTTTCAGCTCAAAGGCGGACATTCGAACTTTAGTTCAAAGGCGAATTTCATCCGAAATCGCATTTAATCGCATAATCAGCATAATTAAAATGCTTTGCATGAGGAAAATGGAACAACTTGTATCCAAAGCCAAAAATGAGGTCGTGATTTGCGGTTATATTCTGGTCAGTTAAACTTTTAGTAGACGGAGATGTGAAATTCTTTTTCGTATCATGCTATATTGCTGAGTAATGAGCTTTCAAATATTAGCTATAAAAATGATGAATTTATAGATGCTTGTTACCTGTGTCAATTAATTTGTTCAAAAAGTTAAAAGAAAAGCATGTTCAAAAAACATCTGAGTTTGTGGGCGTAGCAGTGGGCGGAAAGTGATCATTTTTCCCACATACCTTTCTTGCACCATGGCGAATCTATACTTTAAACTTGATGCATTTACGCCCTTCCGGAAGTTGCGTTAAACTTGTATATCTTGTGCAAGATTGAGTGGGCGTGATTATAGGAAAGAGAATCCAATTTTTTTTAGGCATAAATATCGATCAAAAGTGCTGATTGATGCTTGAGCTATTAATATTTTTCTCTGTACGCATTTATGTAATACGTGGGAGCAGAAGTGGGCAGACCACGAACATCTACTCTTATCTCTTGTTCCCAACTAGTCCCCGTACCAAGTTTTGGTTCAGGACATACTGCTTCAAATCAGCTTTGCTCCTTGATCGAAAGTTTATGTGTGGTATAGCTAAATACATAATTGCGGGTCTTTGTTCTATCTTACAAACAAAATTCACGCGTACCTTATATATTCTGCTGATGCTGGGTATAAGAACTTCGAAAATTAAGTTAATAGCAAAAAGGACAACATGCACTACAAGAAAGGCTGCAAAGCTCCCGCCTCAATTTTTGTCATCAAACTTTCATTTGCAAACTTTTGATAATTATCTCATCTGCAAGGCCCTTTGCATTGATTCTGTTATTGAAGAAATTCCACTTAGACTATTAAACTTTATAATTTTCGACTATTTGGAGAGCTTCTAATTCGAAATTCATACTCTCTTCGAACGATTGCGATTGCTATCAAGTGTCTGTGAAAAGTTTTGGAATTGTTTCTTTAGCGACAACGAGCAAGCTCACAAAATGCATAATGCGAACGACTGCACTTTAAGCTATTCTAAGTCCTTTTGCCATTCTGTAATAGCTTAATGCAATTAGAAACTTTGAAATTTTGGCTGGCCGAGTTTTTGAAGTAACACGAACGGCACGACTCCTCTACGAATGACAAATGGTTTTATGTTAAGGGCCTTAAAGCTCTACGCCTCGATGATGAAATAAAAGAGCTCAAGCACAAAACTACAAAAACAATTGCAATTGACAACTGAATGCATTGAATACGAATGGAGGAACTAAAAATAAATATTTCTCAAAAGTTTGAAGGATATTTTTCGGTGAACCTTTAGGGAAATTCAAAGTGTATTTTTGCACTTCAATGTAAAAAAAAAAAAAGCGTTTTCAAATATCAGATATCATAAAAATATCTCTTTTTGCGATCTTAGAACACTTTTCATAATTCTGGAGGTACCCCCAAAAATGATTCAAAGAAGCCCACTCTGGAACTTGATTTTACTCACGTATCCGCCAACTTGTATACCAAATTTCAGCAGGATAACTCAACCGCTTCGATACGAAAACTGTCTGAAGACAGACGGACAGACATGGCTAAATCGAATCTCCTGGCGATGTGGATCATTTTTCTACATGGTCACATTTTTTATGGTCTATGTTGAACGATTCTGGTCATATCATACGCCTTCGCCGTGCATCCCAGGCAATGCGAGCAACCCAGACACAGGTATGGCAATCCATCAATGTGGATCTTTCGGTTATAACCTCCGAGAGATTAGAGAATACACTTCGACATATTTCATTGAAGGGATTCTTAAGTTGCATCACATTTGGTATCTTGTGAGGTCTCATAGCCGCAGCGAAGGAACTCGACTAAGGGCAAAATTATAGAAGGGTATCTCAGGAAAGGATTTTAGAAGTCATTTGGGCGCATGAGGTTTGAGTATGAGGAGATAATTTGCGCCTTAGAGACTTTAACTACCAAATCTCAACCTTTTATATGAGGTCGTATTAGGGGTTCAACCAATCATGTAAGAAATAACAATCAATACCTCGGAGCGCGTCATATGATGGTCCTATGTTTTAATTATATGCTAAATAGTGAAATAAAAATTCCTCACGCTTCACCTCCCGCTGTTTCACACTTTTCACTAATTAGCTTTACCATTGCTTCGACTCCAACAACCATGATACCATTGCATAGCTGACCACAGCACGCGTGGTTGTTTTGATGAAAATGGGTGCAAAAAAGTGCATATCGCACATGTACTTCAAGAATGTCACAACTCAAAATTTTCAACTTTTCAAAAAGCTTAATTTTCTGGGAAACTAAAAATTCACGCGATTTTCAGTGATGAGAGGCAAACGCTTCTGGCTTGTATCAAGACTCGAACACTGTAAGGCATTTTCATTTGAATTTTGATCTGAATACTGATAACCACTAAATTTTTGCATGAAGCACACATAGAGGTTGGCCGCTCCAAAGGGGTATTCGGCTATTGAGGAATTTTGGCTCAATAGCCAAAGTTTGTATCTTGCTTGAATTTTGAGACATTGGCGTATATGTATGTATGTATGTACTTATGTTATTGCAATAACATGCTAATATCCACAACACAGTTCAAACAAAATATTTACACAGGACAGGGAACTAACATCAATAATCAAGTTCATCGCACAAGCCTTGATGCTTGTCTTAGGTACGGCCTTTGCATTTTGGGCAAATATCTCTCACAAATTTGGCTGTGGTTGGACGGAAATAACAGCTAAACACGCAACGTACTATACTCACTTGATTAACTCGCACCAAAGGCGTCTAAATATTGGTTCAGCTACAAGAAAGAGGCAAGCTTGAGATGAGACACTGCGGCCATGGCGTCTAATGAAATACACAAGATCAAGGCAAGATGTTTTACTTAAAAATTGAATTTTAATTTCAATTTTAAAGATTTCTTCACAATTCATTACTATCCGTTGACCCTTTGCCGCACAGGATAATATGATTGCTTGAGCCTCAAAAATGTAGAACAAAACTCCTTAGAATTGGTTTCCGTTCTTCTGTCAATTTCAGTTGAATGATGAATTGTTTCTAAAGATACATTGTGTTGTGATATTTTGGCCTGCTATCATATCCGAGCAACGAACGTAATGCATTCTTCATTGATACCTCATCGGTGGTGAGATAATGAAAATCAATTTCGGAACTCATTACCTCCTGATTAAAATTTTTCAATACTCAAGGGTTGCATAACCGTTCCTTTATTTGCAACAAGCAACGAAACCCAGCGTGGCTTAGGTTAAAAAACATAACATGTTTAATGGTATAAAAATATGTAAGGATCTATTCCTTATCGAAGATATTGTAGGTTTCTATCTTAGATATAGAAACTTAATCGACCATTTAACATACGGTGTATATACTAAATTAGGTATATCTTATAAAAAAACTACACTTACTGTGACTTCTTTAATCATCAGTTCGTATGTTGAGTTTTTTTTGTTGCTTTTTTCAACAAAAAAGCTCTTATACCAACCAAGTTAGAAATTTTATTTTGCAATTTTTCAAACTCAAGATGTGATCGTCCTGGAAAACCATTGCAAAATAAGTCTGAACGCCCTAGGGCAAGTAAAATCTTGTAAGCGAGCGAAGGGAATGTCGAGCCATAGTACTTTTTGTTGTTTTTTGACATTCGATTTAAACGAAACACCTGCCATCGTATTATCTCAGTTTTATCTGATTTTTTCACTACCGGTCGAACCGATGAGACGTATTTTGTGCTCTCTACGATTTTAAGTGATTTTTGAAATTTAAAAGGATTTTTTTTTTTGTTTTGTACAATTTTAAAAACTCGTTGATTTTTCAATATTTTTGCGTAAAACCAAGCCGGTATTTTTAAAATAATTGTTTTAATATATATATTTTTTTGGATGTTCTGTGACTCATGGGGGGCTATATTGTAGAACAAAGCTTGGCGGGAACCAAACGCAACTTACACAATTCGGATAGCGCTTTGAAGCTTCTCGTTCTAAAATTTCTCCAATCATCATTTTGAAAGGAGTTAGTTTTGCGAAAAGTAAGTTTGTATTTCACTGAAATTCGAATATTTTAAACTCAAAAATGACGTTTAATAGTAAGTTTCCATTTCGAAATTCAAACTCAAATTGAAATTTAAGTCAGCTGTTTATGCCGTCAGGGTTGCTCGCAATATGTTTATGATACATTTTTTTCCTCGGCAAAATAGCCTAGGAATTTCCGCAGGTATTTCTTATAGCATTGACAAACATATGGTGTAAAGTCTACAGACTTCACACTACAATGAAAGAAGTCTATGTTAGGGTGACACACTAAAATTGATTGTGGATTTCTATTGTGGACTTCTTTAAAACAGCTCATAATTGAAAATTAAAACAACAAAAAAACAATAAAAACATTTTGGTAGCATTTAGCCTCGATTATATCTCAAAAGAATCCATGAAATTATCGTTTGTTTGTTATATAAATCCATACGATGGAATTAATTTCATGCATTTCGTATAAATTACTTGAAATTAGAAATTTAGACATCTGGTTTCCCATAAAATAATCGATATTTCGTTTAATTTTGCTCAGCGTTGCCATATCAATATAAGAAGTCCACAATAATTCCTCCCTTTCAATGTAGTGTGAAGTCTATAAGAAGTCTATGGTGGCTAAGGTAGACTTTTGAGAAATACCTATATTTGTCACCTAGACTTCACACCATCATGGTGTAAAATACCAATGTCTGTCAGTGGTATTACAGAACTGCAGCTAATGCCCTTTTAAGACTATTGCATTTAACTGAGTTTAGCTGTTATAGTAGCATTTATCGTTGAATTTAACCTGAATTTAGCCTCTCTAAATTCAGAAAAAAAGTAATGAGTTTAGCCGTTTTATATCGCAACCCTTACCTTTTACTTTCTTTTTTTCACCATTGATCAGCGCAAATTTCGGAGCGCTCCGAATTATACGTCTGAAGAGAGCCTAATGTTAGAGCGTTTTATGAGTCAACACATAAAATTGAGCGTTTTCGGAGCATCTTAAATCCTCTTTAAGCACGGGCTCAGAAAAAGCTTCGTTAGGAGGGTGAAAGCAACTTTATCTCTGTCCGAAAAGAGTATCCGAAAGCGCTTATATTGCTTGCTGGGTAATATTAAAACGCGTGTTTTGATTACTGTATAGAATTGCAGCATGTTGAATGTTGTTCAAAATTGATGTTAGCAAACTAATTATTAACATCATTCCGGTTGCTTTCATTTTCTGCAATTTGTGATGTCTCAACAATAACATGCTTAACATTTTTTTCTGCTCATTTTCCATTTTGCAGCTTTTGAATAAAACAAATGCTCCAGACTGTGAAAAGTTTTTGGAAAATCAATCCAAAACAAAAAACAGCTGTTTGAAGTCGAAAATTCAGAAATGGACAGTCTGAAAGGGTTTTTGATAAATTCAACTTAAGGAGCTAATTTCAGATTTTAAATTTATAGTCTGAAAAGCCTATAAGGCTTTAGCAAAAAATATTTTGATACAAAAAAAGTATTTTTAAACAAAAAAAAAAAATATTTTCTACTCAAAAAAAAAAAATATTTCAAAGCAAATTATTTAATTTTTTTCGTACATATTTTCTGTTGCCCTAGTTATGAGTTAAAATCAAATTCCCTAATCTCTCCTACGTCGAATTATGCATGAAAATGTTATTATTTTGTGTAAACAGAATTTTTAATTTTTGTTACAACATCTCCTAACATAGATATGCACATGCAAAAATCGGTGATAGTTAATTAATAATAAAAGTAATATTGGTATAAAAATAGGAAATAAGTACCTACAAAACCTCTTTCTCTCCCGTCGTTACTACGTCATTTTCACTCTCTGAGAGAATTCTACAAAATAGTATCACACGAATTGGCACTATTGTTTATACAATATCATGTCATTGCTGTTGGCTTAGCTCTTAAGCTTGCAATAACGAAGTTATTAAGTTCTTATTATTCGCCTTTTGGATTATTCCCGAAGTCATTTGTTTATGAATAAGGATCACCCTAATAGACATAAGTTTAAACCATTTTTGCATTTGCTGTTTATAATCGTCATTGAACGGTTTCCATTTACAAACAAAATAAACAAAGTTTCCCAAATTTAAGAAAGCACCTTGGCCAGCTTTGCAGCTACTAGCGAATTTTTGTCCACCGCAGACTTTGAGCATTGCCTTCTTCTTTTTGGATTGGTTTATTATTTTTCCTTTGGACATACTCACTCAATTACTTCCGCTTAATCTCACTTTTTCACTTGGACTTTGTTATTTTGAACTTTTTCACTTTTAACCCCAATTTTCCACCGCATTGTTCAGCGGAATGACACGGCTTATTTGAAAAACACAATTTGTCATGAATGTCACCAAAACACTTGGTTGTCTTCGACTCGCAACATTTGAAAAGGGTATAGCCGCCTGCAATACCCTCAAAGGGATCTTAAAGTTTTGATAATTTTTGCGCGATAAGCCTCTCATGTGCCCGCCGGATCTATCTAATCAAGGCAATCACGAGCTATGAAGAGATTTTACATCATTTTTTTAATTTCGCTCCCGTAGTTGTTATGAAAATTGTCATTGCGCCCGTACTTCGAAAAAAGCCTCTGGATAGGACTAGAATAACTGTCAAATTTTCGATCTTACGACAGTGTCTTAAACAAACCTGTAATGATCTGAATAGACATGTACCTACCCGTCGTATGATCAACGTTAATTCCAATGAGCTGCCC
Organism: Chlorops oryzae; assembly: GCA_020466095.1. NCBI lineage: Eukaryota > Metazoa > Arthropoda > Insecta > Diptera > Chloropidae > Chlorops > Chlorops oryzae. The sequence goes on from CM035807.1 coordinate 84,055,686, forward strand.
AATTGTTAAAATAAGCACGCATGCCCGTAGTACTCATGATTCATGGCTTCCCCTGTTGTAAAATAAGAATGCATGCCACTAGAATTCATGACCTATGCGTTCATGATCATGCACGATTCAGGAATATTTGAAAACACATGAAACATTTCTTCTTCAGTTGTAAAACAAGAACGCATGCTCGTAGTATTCATGATTAATGCGTTCATGATCCTGTTTTGTTCATGAATCCTTGAAAACGTTGAATTTCTTAAGAACATCGCAAATCCATCCAAAATAATATGTGTGTTATAAAGATACCGTACATACATACGAGGCGTCTGCAGTTCGGTTTTTTCGAACGTTAATATAATATATTAAATCTAGCACTCGCGAATGAGATCTCTCGGTAGCGTAATAGTAGCGTGTTGCGATTTGTAACCTGGAGGGCTCGAGTTCGAGGAAAAATTGGGACTTAGAAAGATGCAAAGTAAATTTGCAAATTTTTGGTAAAGTTTGACCCAATTAGGCGGGCGGGGGGTAGAAAGCAAGTTGGCAGTTATAAAGTGAAGTTTCCTTTCCAGTCGTCAGACACGTCACCCATGCAACAAGTGCTTACAAATTTTTTTTTATTTTTCCATTAATGTTTGGATGAAAGCAAGTTATTCCTCAAAGTTTTGAAATATATTGAAATTTTATATTATTATCTACCTAAGTATTCACCAAAAAAAAAAAAAAGAAATTTCGCTCGCCGCAGCGGGGATTGAACCCGCCTACATCGGATTGTTACTGCTTGTTTAGGCGAACGAATTCCAGCAATTGGATTGTTGTGTTCTCAGGATCATGGATTCATGCATGGTAGGGAAGATATGTTTCATGGGTTCTCAAGCATTAATCAAACAGTTTTTGTCTATGCATGATTTCCTATGACAAGCCTGTATAAAAAAGAAATGAAGAGGCATGGAAGGTTGGCATCCATGCAAAGCACCCTTAAGAGGCATGATTCATGCATCTTTCATGAACATATTTCCAACTGGGTTTGAAGGTAAACATTACGTATACGTTTTATTTTCAATGTGTATATAGTACATAATAACACATAAAATTTACCTACCTACCAGAGCTGTAAATGAGTGACTCATTTTTGTTTTTTAATTCAAATGAGTTTTAGAATTTTGAGTTAACTCTTTTCAACACAAGATGCGAGTTGAGTTAAAATTTGATTGCATTCTTTTGAATGAAAAAATTTGAATGAATTCAATTCGAGAAAAAAAATTTAAAGACTTCAAATTTGAGTTCACTCCCTGACGAATTTAAAAATTTGAATGCACTCCTTTCTAAAAAAAATTTGAATGAATTAAAATTTGAGTTCAGTCATCAATGAATTTAAAAAAGAAATTGAACTAATTTTTCCCATTCACTACTTGCTAGATTTATCAACTAGTAGGCTTAAACTCGTCTTCAAATATAATATATTATATAGAAAAGAAATAGAAATAGCGAAAGATGCTGTGGTTACAATAGCTTGGATGAATATCAACTTACTTCAATTTCTCTCTAACTGGTAGGAGTTTTAGTATTTTGTTCAAAAATTAGATGCTATAGATTTTCCTCAAATATTTTTTTAGAAACTTGTGAAGAAAAAATACCTGGATCAGTATCTGATGGTGAATTTTTGGCTTATTTAGCAGATAAGTCGAAATCCTTATCTATGCTGGAAAAATATCCACTTGTAAAAAAGCTTTCCTTAAATACAATGCCCCACTACCGTCGTCAACTGCCGTGGAAAGGCTTTTTTCGTACGTATCAATGCTCAATGCACCAAAGCGTGGGTCAAATTCAGATGATAATTTTCAAAAATTATTACTACTTAAAGTAAATAATGCTTTAAAATAGATTCAGGCATGTTTTGAATCGATTTTATTAAAAAACAAATTAAACGCTAACAACCTAAGAAGTTTATTTTATTCTTTATTCCGATGGATGCATATTTTTTTTTACCGATAATTGGAGATTCTTTTGCACCAAAATGTAGTAGATTTTAATAACCATACATACAGGGTGTCCCGTTAGGTAGTACATCCTTTACAGGGGTGGTAGGGGAGTCCAAGATGAACAAAAAATCGTACGTGAAGTGGGGGTCCCAAATGCATCCCTGAGGAGTTATAGGGCCTTAAAGTTTTTTGGCACTAAGTCCAGAAAAACAATTCTCCCACGCTAGTGGCTTACTGTAGAAAAAAAAATGTAATGCGGTTTGAAAGCCAATTGTACAGGCTTTTGGGCAAAATTGAATTGATGGTCAAAGCTGCAGTTATTGTGTGAAAAATAAACGCTCAAAGTCAAAAATTCTGAAAAAATTTTCAATTATTTTACTTTAGGAGCCATTTTGGTGTGAAAAAGGTCCAATTAACACATGCTTTTTTAATTTTTTTTTAAATCTTCGATCAATTTACTTCAAATTTGTCGTACATTTGTCATACCTTATTAGCGGTTTAATCTCGGGAAAAAATGGATTTAAAAACGAACTTAAACTTTTCTTAAAATCAATTTCAATAATCTCACCAAAAAATTACCAATTTTTCCAGTTAAAGTTCGTATAATTTTAAACCAAAATTTGTCTTAAATAAGAAATTGCTGGCTGGCCATTGCAAGCCAAAGATTGCTCTTTTAAGAATTTCATAACATGAAAAAAAGTTCAAGTTCGTTTTTAAATCCCATTTTTTCGATGGTTAAACCGCAAATAAGGTATAACAAATGTACCACAGATTTGAAGTAAATTGATCGAAGATTTTAAAAAAAATTAAAAAAGCATGTCTTAATTGGACCTTTTCCATACCAAAATGGCTCCCAAAGTAAAATAATTGAAAATTTTTTCAGAATTTTTGACTTTGAGCGTTTATTTTTCACACAATAACTGCAATTTTGACCATCAATTCAATTTTGCCCAAAAGCCTGTACAATTGGCTTTCAAACCGCATTACATTTTTTTTTCTACAGTAAGCCACTAGCGTGGGAGAATTGTTTTTCTGGACTTAGTGCCAAAAGATTTTGTACATAATTTTATACCAAACTGGTCATTAATTAAATTTCAAAAATTTATTAATTAATAATTTAAAAATATTGGTTTAAATGAATAATACAAAAACCTTCCTCCTCTAAGTATTTTACTTTCGAGGATCAAATTTTTACCAATTGGGATTTTTATCAAAATGTATGTTTTACTCTAAGTTCGTAGAGTAATCTTTAGGGTTGGATTCCAAGTAATGATAAGGCCCAATGCATTTAATTTGCTTGTTTTTTGCATTAAGTTCCAAAAACAATTAACAGTTTCCCAAATTTAAGAAAGCACCTTGGCCAGCTTTGCAGCTACCTCGATAGCGAATTTTTGTCCACCGCAGACTTTGAGCATTGCCTTCATTCTTTTTGAGATTAAGGCATTTATTATTTTTCCTTTGGACATACTCACTCGAATTACTTCCGCTTAGATCTCCTTTTTCACTTGGACTTTGTTATTTTGAACTTTTTTACTTTTAACCCCAATTTTCCACCGCATTGTTCAGCGGAATGACATCGGCTTATTTGAAAAACACAATTTGTCATGAATGTCACCAAAACACTTGGTTGTCTTCGACTCGCAACATTTGAAAAGGGTATAGCCGACTGCAATACCCTCAAAGGGATCTTAAAGTTTTGATAATTTTTGCGCGATAAGCTTCTCATGTGCCCGCCGGATCTATCTAATCAAGGCAAACACGAGCTATGAAAAGATTTTACATCATTTTTTTAAATTCGCTCCCGAAGCTGTTATGAAAATTGCCATTGCGCCCGTATTTCAAAAAAGGCCCCTGGATAGGACCAGAATAACTGTAAAATTTTCGATCTTACGACAGTGTCTTAAACAAACCTGTAATGATCTGAATAGACATGTACCTACCCGTCGTATTATCAACGTTAATTCCAATGAGCTGTCCAGTTGTAAAAAAAAGCACGCATGCCCGTAGTACTCATGATTAATGCGTTCATGATCCTGTTTTATTCATGAATCCTTGAAAACGTTGAATTTTTTAAGAACATCGCAAATCCATCCAAAATAATATGTGTGTTATAAAGATATCGTACATACATACGAGGCCCCTACAGTTCGATTTTTTCGAACGTTAATATATTAAATCTAGCACTCGCGAATGAGATCTCTCGGTAGCGTAATCGGAGCGTGTTGCGATTTGTACCCTGGAGGGCTCGAGTTCGATTCCTGTCGCAGGCGGAAAAATTGGGACTTAGAAAGATGCAAAGTAAATTTTCAAATTTGTGGTAAAGTTTGACCCAATTAGGGGGGCGGGGGGTAGAAAGCAAGTTGGCAGTTATAAAGTGAAGTTTCCTATCCAGTCGTCAGACACGTCATCCATGCAACAAGTGCTTACAAATTTTTTTTGTATTTTTTCATTAATGTTTGGATGAAAGCAAGTTATTCCTCTAAGTTTTGAAATATTTTGAAATGTTATATTATTATCTACCTAAGTATTCACCAAAATAAAAAAAGAAATTTCGCTCGCCGCAGCGGGGATTGAACCCGCCAACATCGGATTGTTACTGCTTGATTAGGCGAACGAATTCCAGCAATTGGATTGTTGTGTTCTCAGGATCATTGATTCATGCATGGTAGGGAAGATATGTTTCATGGGTTCTCAAGCATTAATCAAACAGTTTTTGTCTATGCATGATTTCCTATGACAAGCCTGTATAAGAAAGATATTAAGAGGCATGGAAGGTTGGCATGCATGCAAAGCACCCTTAAGAGGCATGTTCATGCATCTTTCATGAATATTTTTACAACTGGGTGTGAAGGTAAACATTACGTAAACGTATTATTTTCAATGTGTATGTAGTACATAATAACACCTAAAATTTATCTACCTACTCGTATTTCAATGAATGATTTTTTTATTTGAACACCTCCAACTGAGAATTTGAATATCTAGTTTAAACATACCTTAAAGTAATGCATTGATCCACATAAGTCAAAGAATGACAGACTGCCATGATTACCTATAACGAATCTTCCGGTGATCATTTCTACCTCGACCAGCTCTTCTCAAAGCAAAAATTTTCCATAAAACTATTTCCTTATATTTCAAATTAATTATGTACTCCAAGTAAATCAGCCTGCTAGCCTTATTTGCTTTAAGAGTCCCTTAACTAACTTCAATTCGTTCAAAATGAATATATCTTCCTTGTACACAGTTTTTAAAGACTTGCATTTAAAAGCCACTCTAACAACGTTACTGCCGCAATAAAAATGATTGTGGCTGTAAGGCGGAAGGAGGAAGCAGTTCAAAGACAAAGCCGAGTTACAAAACTATTGAAGCAACATTTCCCAACATCCCAGAGCAATCAAGTAAATGGTTTCAAGGCAATTACAATACGTATAATCGATGGTGACTGTTGACTTAGAAATTCTAGATACATTCATAGCTATGTGAAAAACCATGACAAAAAAGCTTGAGTTATTAAAAATGGCTTCGTTGAAGCAATCAAGTGTAAAAAGCTATAAGCATTCAGTGTGCTTCATATTTTGGTTTTGAATAAAGTTGGTTTTAGACATTCCCCATTTAATTGGAGTTTAATATCGTTTTTAAAGGAATAATATAATTTTGGGACATACAAAAAAAGCTGCACATTTACGCACTGAAATTTTTCTATCCAAGCTTTTGACTGTTTGCGACCAAAATTATTGCACTTGACATCAAACAATCAAATAAAGAGTGGAAATTTTGAATAAGTACTATACTTCCTATTTTAGGACTTTGATTTTGCCGCTTTGAATTTTGCCTTTTAATTTCTTAAACCAATTAAATGTCGCCTTTTCTTCATAGTAATGCTCAGTTATAGTAAATGTTGTGATATCTTCCATTAATTTTCTATTCCCTCGCTAAAGCCACTCCGTTCCTCCTTCGCATGCTCCTTCGCGTTGCTCTACGCATCATTTCCATCAGCAATCAAAAGCGGGATCGCCATCAGCACCTGCATCACCACCTTTAACCTCTCGAGCACAACCAGTAACATCAGCAGCGCCCCTAACCAAATCATCATCAGAATCATCAGCAACATCAAAGGCAAGCATCTCATCGACATACAAAGTACGTGGTCCTTTCATTATTTTCTCGTAATCACGAAAATATGGGAAAAAGTCGGTACGCGCACCTTACCAAAAAATAATTTCTTAGGATGCGCGTAGAGTTGATTTCAAAACCACTTCATTCCTAAAATATTATTGTTCTCTTACCGGACACACTTCGTGTTGAAAAAATATTACGTTTATGCGGTTTTGTGTAACACTCGGAAACAGTCGAGATAGACAATAAAAAACGTATATAGAAAGGATCAGCTTCATCAGGTGATCCGATTAAGCCATGGCCGTTTGTCTGCCTGTCTGTCCGTATGCAGTTTTCTTGAGCTACATTTTCGAAATTTTATATGCGTCATATGGCAAGACGAAGCTCGAGAATGAGCCCGATCGGACAATTTTTAAGGGTACCTCCAGTACACGGGCTCGTAATAAATATCATAAAAACTTATCTAAATCCAAAAGTTTTTTGACATAGCTTTATGACATGTGATTGTTGAATATTCTTTACGGCTTTAAAAGTAATTTCCAGAAATTGGAAAAACGTTGTTTTTGGAAAATAATCTCTTACACCTGACATTAAATTGGGGCTTCCTCTAAAGTCATTAACTCCCTCTTTTTTTTTAATATTCACTTATTTCCAATCTTTCAATATATATTATAAAATATGTATATATTCGCAGCAAAAAGTCATCTGAAAATGTTCCCATTTCAAACGTGCATTTGAAATAGTTCTCAATTTTCGCATTTTAGTGCGTCATTTTGCAGTCTTAACTGTAGTCGAAATCCTTTGAAACAGTATCTTCTCAAGTTGCAGTCCATTTACTCCTAACACTTGATTTCCTTGCTGAATTCCCACGCTGTTTTCGTTATCTCTGGCTTCACCTGTTTATGCTCTCAGGCAATATTTTTCCATACCATTTTTTTTTTTGTTGGTTTTTTTGTCCACCTTTTGCTCTTTGAACCATTGACGCGTGCTTTGAAATATGATTGCACCTGCTCAACAACACTTTTAGTTGCACAGTACATAGTACAAAGAACACGAGTGTATAGCAATTGACATCGTACTTAAGTTTTTTTCTCTCTCTCAAAAGACCATTTTACAACTATGAACGTTATCATATTTGGTAATCTCAACAGTTTGAAATATTCGTTTTTGGAAGCAAAAAGAGTTTCAGAAACTGCAACTGAAACTGAACTGATATTCTTTAGTTTGTTTCAGAAAAATGCTTTATATTAAATATCTGATCTTTCCTGAAATATCTAGGTTTCTTAAACAAATGCAAATTTTTTATACTTATGCATTTATGTTTTTTTTTTTTTTTCAATCAAATGAATATAAAATACCAAAATCATTTAAAAGAAGTTTAACCCCAAAATCGTTGGAATCGTTTCTGAAACGTTTATATTATACATATATGTACTTCATTACGTAATAATTTCACGAATTCTGTGCTTAAGCTGCCGTTTAAAAGTTTTCTTTAGATGTGTCTTTCTTCGTTTTTTTTTTCGCTGGGAACTGAAAATTTTATTATGTTAAAAACGATAAATTCAAGTAAAAGCCATACTTACGGGCATTGGAAGAGTTTTATTTGCTAAAATCCATAGGACATGCCGTATGAGTGATACCTTTTCTATGATATTTCGGACATTTGCACCGCATGCGCACGATTACCGCTGCATATCAATCTCTCAGTATTGATCAATGTGCACTTGCATTTTTTTCAATATAACACTGTTGCGCCATCCGATTTAAATATTTTTTATACCCAGCGTAAGCGGGGTATATTAGTTTTGTGCGAATCTTGTAACAGGGAGAATTAAGCTCCGGAGATATAGACAAATATATATGGAAATGATCAGGATCAAAAACTGGATCGATTTAGACATGTCCGTCCGTCCGTGGTCGGATCTCCTCCGAAACGGATTAACCACTGAAGTCGGAATTTGGTACACATGTCTATCGGGATCCGAGTATGGTCCTAAGTAAAAATGGGAAACATCCGCCCACTGCCACACCCACAAATGAATATAATGTGTTTTCAGTAAAATGCTTGTAAATTGCGAACCACTCAACACATTCTATTGATATTTGGTGTACTGGTAAACTACAAAAAGGGACATATCCTGAAAAAAAATATCCTCGAGCCACGCCCACAAATAAGCCCACAAATAAGGATTTCTCGTTACTTGTGAAGTAAAAGGCGTAGAAGCTTCAAATTCGCAGCATAGGTTGACCAAGGCGAATGAAAGGTGTAAGGAAAAATTTTTTGAGGCCCGCCCACTTCCACGCCCACAAATGGAGATTTTTCGTTACTTCCGAAGTTTAAGGCGTAGAAGCTTCAAATTCGCAACATAGGTTGACCAAGGTGAATGAAAGGTGTAGCATAATAGTTTATGTGGCCCGCCCACTGCCACGCTCACAAATGGAGATTTTTCGTGACATAGAGCGCCAATAATGTCGGAACGCTGGTCATTTCAAAGTTGGGCTTGACCGACTTTAGCTTTCTTACTTGTTTTTTTTTTTATGAAATTATATACAAGGGGTATATTTAAAAAAAAATAATAGAACGGCGCGAAACTGGGAATACACTGAAAAAAATAATTAAAACTTTCCTTTTTGTTTTGTGAAAAAAATTTTCTCAGTGTAAAATAATACAATTGTTTTTTTTTTTTTGGATTCCCAGTTTTATTGGAAAACAGCCAACGTTTGTTTTGTCTTTCTAGCATTAAGTATATGCTGTATTATATTAAAACTTCGTTTCATTTAATACGAACGAAATGGCATCCTACACATACATATGTATGTATGTTTCATTTACAATGCACTAATGATTTTCTGTGTTTTGCAGTTGAAGTGTTTCCAGAAAATTTATTAATGACATAACCAGCATCGTTATAAGTGTTCCCTGCTGAAAGCCATCACAACTGTTTGCCCTGCGATTTCTCAACCTACTGCTATTTCTATTTAAGGTTCTATCTGCATATTGATTTAATTGTTTCACTATCTCAAACAAATGCAGCTACGCATAAGAAAATTAAGAAGCCTTCACCGACTCTAACCCACGTTTCATGGTTTCATTCATCCGCAGTTACCGTTGGCTTCATTTCGAATACTTTCGTACGTCGTTGAATGACTTCAGTTTATTTATTGATCCCTTGAGTGATATTATTCATTTCAATTTAATTCAGGTGTCAGATGAGTTTCGATTTGCAACCTGGATATAAAATCGATTCCGCTTGCCGGCATGAAACTATTCAGGATAATTTTCCTGAAAATGTTTTCCAAAAACGAGGTCTTATTAAACTGATCGACTTTGCTCCGCACATTTTGCCCCAAGCAGATTCATTGTTTACGATTAGCTTTATTTTAAACGCACAAAAGTCCTTAAGTTAAGTTGAAAGAGGGTAATATTCATATATCGTAACATTTAGCTCGGGGAAACTTGCATGTGTCAAGCTTATCTTAGGAGATTTTTCCAACCTCAAAGGATTGATACAAATTTTATTTTAGAATTCAATGATAAATTGCAAAAGGACTTTTTAATGTGACAAAATAAATTTCTGTTAAAATTGGAATTTAGACTTTTTACAACCGAAAGGCCCACAAAGCAAGGCTGTCAAGATCGACTTGTCGAGTTAAAACCAACCAAAATGATTCCAAAAGTTATGCTCTTATTATTTGGAATATAAACGTACACTAATACAAAATCTCGGTTAACTTGACTAAACTTATTAACTTTATTAAACGGATGTTTATAATTATCTACTTACTCCCGATAAAATTATCGTGTCTAATCAGAAAACAACCGCATTTCTGATTATTTTAAGCAGACTAAATTAAGAAAGATTGAAGAAATTCTAACTCGGGTCAAACGAAAGAATTGTCAAAATGTTAAACTTAAGTTATAAAAATTAGGGCCGGTCTTCTAAAGCCTGGTTAATAATAACCCTTGGGTATTTCCAGTGTTAACCATAGATTGTGTCTTTTAAGCTCTGAGTAGATTAAAAAAGAGTGGTTTGGTTAACTAACCAAGGGAATTATTACCTAGTCGAATTTTGACGGTTAAGGAAATTTAAAAAGGGATCTTAGGAAATTCTGTCTTTTGAATCAAAAGATTTTAAATTTGATTATATTATAATTTTTCTCTCGGCTTAGCCGATTTTCATCAAAATATAAAAAAATGAAAAATCACTACCCTTCACCATGGCAAATGGATGTCATGGTGAAATTGTTACCGTTATGAGGCTGCGAAATGTATACCGCAACTCCTTCGGTCAGTTACAAACTCCAAGATATTTATCAAAAAATTATTTTGTTTTGGAACAATTTTTTGAATTTCAAATTATGAGATATGTATGTATATTTAATTTAATTGGTTAATTTGACAGTTAGACTGGAAAAATATTGGAGTTCTTGATTAACTTACTGTTTGTTAACTAAACCCGAAAAATGTTGACACAAAAGACACAATTTCTTAACCTTTGAATCATAAACACTGATTAGACAAAATCTTTGGTAACGAGATTTTATCAGACCTTAAAAGACCGGCCCTTAGTGTTTAACAATTTCATCAACTCTCTTCATGTTTATTTAAGTTACTTTAAGTTGCCCTATGGTGCCCAACGAAAACTGGGCTACAACGATGCTTTGAAAATGTAAGCCAAAGTAAACAAAATGCTTGGCTTCCGAATTTTTTCTTCGAAGCTTACGTACATACAAGCATTATTGATTTCGAAGATGATTTTGCATGTTACTAGGACACGATAAAATTTATGGGCAGCAATGGAATTATAAGCATATTCATTAAATTGAAATGAAACCTTAAAACTAGTACACGTGCCAATTAACTTTAGAAATCAAACAAAGTGTACTAAAAGATGAGGAATTGAAGAGAACGTAGACTTTTTTTTGGGGAACGTATTAAGAATCACCTATTTCTTTGGCACTGAGCTAAGAGCAAATAAGACATGCGATTTTTCCCGACATTTATATTTATTAATTTAGTAAACAAAGCTAGTAAGGTGAGGATACAGCAAATTCTTATTATAACTCATCTAATGGGAAGACGGGGTCCTAATTTAGATAAACGCTGTTGACGTTATTAATGTACATTACCTTATTTTAATCTCTGAAAATTCGTCGAAAGTGTTAGTGGTCCACGTAGTTGGCGGGAGCAGGTCGCACAGTGTTGCAAGTGTGGCCACAAAAAGTAGTTTGTAAACGTTTTTTTTTGGTAGATGCTTAAGAATAAATAAAAACTGTCAGATTTTCTCAGTTTCATGCAAAGAAACGTCCATGCCAAATCTCATTGGTTTGCGGCAACTTCATCTATTTCTGTCTAAGGAATGTATGAGTTGGCATTGGCAACAAGTTACATTATGTAATGGTGGCTGCCCCCTATACGAGTGGCACTTTTGGGTAGAATATCGGCCCGTTGTGATACCACCAAGAAAGACCCATTGTTTTCCATTTGCTCACCGATTCTGCTTTTTCCTGAGATCTGAAATAGTACACTCCAAAGTCTTCAGCTTGTCACCCTATCAGACTATGACCTGGGGTAGGTAGGAAGAGGTAGGTTGAGGGAGAGACAAAGGGGCAGTGATATGAAGAGAGAGAGAGAGAGAGGGAGATGCAGAGAGAGAGAGAGATAGAGAGGGTGAGACATGGAGAGACAGGAAGAGAGAAGTGACGGACTAATCGGAATAATCGAATCTGAGATTTAAGCAATAAAAGGAATTTCCGTTCCCAGATGTCAGAGAACACATAATTTTGTTTTGATTTTGTTTTCGGAACAATCATTAACCCATGACCAAGTTTTGTATTTGGTTTCCCAGGGCATTTGTTAAATTGAGAACAACGACTTCAAAGTGCTGAAAAAGCGAAGGAGAAAAGTGATAACAGAGCTGTTCTCATTTAACACGTAATTAAATTTGGAATTTTCAATTATAAATTCACAAGTTTTTATTGCTGCTGACACTTTACAGCTTTAAGGAATTTCGCTCATGCCGCTGGCTTAGACACAGCAATAGTTTTGCGCTCAGAAATGAATGCAGATATTCGCACTCATGTAACGACAATCCAGGCAGCGATGCGGCGCAATGGAATTTTAAATGCAGTCTGAGAATGCATAGCGCTGTGTAATGGTAAAATGAATAAAATAACATGGAAAACAAAACAGTTATTTTATATTAATCAATGACTGGTGTGCTGCATTCAGACTTACTTTAACTTTTTGGATATTCAATTGAAAAATTTGAGCTCTGAAGTTCTGTTAGTATTCTTATCGAAGAAGTTAAGTTATCTTGACAATATTTGATATGCGTGCTCACAGGCACATGAGTAAAATTACGTTCAAGAATGGACCTGATCGGACCATTTTTAGGGGTACCTCCACTACTAGGGTCTGTTACGAAAATCACAAGAACTGCTCTAAAATCGAAGCTTTTCCAGAAATTTTGATGAAGTTTGATATTTGAACATGTCTAAAGGCAAGTAATATGATTCTCAAAAATTGGAACAGTGGGCGTGGCAGAAGGGTTTTTTCGAAAATTGTCTCCTACTCCCGAAATGCATATATGACTTGAAAGTTGGCACTTGCACTTTCTTTGTAGCCATTAACATCCTTGCCAAAGTTTTCCTTGATCGGACCATTATTAAGGGTAGCTCCAGTACTAGGGTCAGTCACAAGGATTCCAAAACTGGCCCAAAATCGGACTTTTTCGTAATATTTGAATGAAACTTAGAATTTGAGCGTAAATTTAAGCCTCTGATTAGAATTCAAAAAAATTTGAATAGGGGCGTGACAAAGAAATTTTATCAAAGGTCGGTATATGGCCTTAAAAAGTCTCTAAAATATTCTATCTTCTTAATGGTCCTGTTTTTTGGGCGCGGATTAAAAATTATTTAGATATGTGTAGCTGTGTCGGGTATTTTATTGTCAGGCTCGCCTGACTATGTTATATTACCCCTTCTTGTTTCTGTAGGTATATATTTTGTATGTTCTATTTCGACTGGTTCTGGGTGTTACAACCACACATCGACACAGAGTTTGTCGGATATAATTAATCCCGAGTAGGGAAGTCACAGCTGATACGACAATCCAGAAACAAGATTCAAAAACCTTTTTTAAGTTACCAGACTGTGAAAATGAACGAAATGATACCACACGTCAGAAAACATATCGTTTGAGTTTTTACAATTTTCCATTACAAAGCGGTAAAAAGTCTCAGGTGTAATTATTCTCCTCTCTATGAAAGTAATGCAAAAACGGCAAGAAACTCTTTTAAGAATGCTTGTGTTTCAACAAGATTGGAATAAACAGCGCTGCCGGATCGTCAAAACCAGCAAAATCTGTGAAAAAAGTGGCATCATCTGGCGCATATATTGCAATTAGACTCCGAAGCTTCGCTTGGGTACACCGCTATCTTGCCTCGAAATTCGTTACAATATCGCAAAAACCGGTACAGTTGGTCACGTAATGCATAATGAAATATTGACGATTCATTGCTATTTCGATATTGGGCAGTACTGTTCATGGGTAATGACCAGAGTGAATAAATGCTTGTTTTTGCATACGGCATACTATTTTTGCATATTTTAGTAGTACGAGCTACTTTTTACTATTTTTGCATATTTTAGTAGTACGAGCTATTTTCTTGCCAAAAACTATTTTTTGTGCATATTTCCGATATTTTTGGTTAATTGTACTATTTTAAATGCCTTTTCCTACCTAATTTCCGAAAAAAATCAACAATGTTGAGCTGTTTTGATTTCTGCTTTATTGCTTTCCTTTGTCAATGACTCTTTTAAGGGCTGTGTCCAATGCTGGCGTATACGTTCGATGGCGTGTTTACGTTTGAGTGTGTTTTAAAATTTTGCTCCCTTACCTCTTCAGACGTTGAAGGATCTTTTTCATAGTATAAAATCCTTTTAGACGAGAAGCGCCAACATTTTTTGTTTGAAAATGTAAAACAACTTCTAGTCATATATTTTAATAAGTCCACTGAATAAAAAATAAATTTTAACTGCATATTTTTCGGACTATTTTCCTTGTTTTTTCGAGCTTTTTATAGCGCTTATTTTTGGGTTTTTGTCGGGCTTTTTTTACTCACTCTGGTAATGACAATCTGGTGGTAGCAATAGTGTGACATTCTCGTACTGAACTTTATTGCCTTTTGTGCGTTGGTCAAAAAAATCCCTGGAAAATACTTAGGTTACAAAAAATATTACCTCGAGCTCTCATTTGGCACGTGAAACTGCAAAGCTTTTAGTTCAAAAATTCTAAATTGATGAATAAACAACAACAAAAAAAATAACCAAAATAACTTCAATCGAATGTATACAAATAAAATTTAATAATTGATTTCCCTATTTTTATCAGGTAAAATTTTATTTATGATGATGATAATTTTTTGAATAAATAAGCAGAGCCAATGGATGTTAATAAATCAAGGTAAACAAGAGCATGTTTGTAATTTTGAATTCATGTTCAAACATGTACAAAACAGCACAAATATTGACAAACGAGAGGTTAAAAAAGCATTTTAATTTAATCTATCTTCATACCACTTACTATTTTTCAAACTTTTTTTACTTCATGCATACAATAAAATACTAATTGCTTTTAAAACTTGAGGCATTCTAAAAAAAACCTCTAATAAGCCACGAGAATCGACGCGTTGCACAGTGGGTCGCTCTATACATCGGGCGCCCAAAAATTAAATGGAGTGTTCCCTTCATTATAAAAATTGGTACACGTGGTTGTATTGAGATAATTAAGTCGTAATTGGTCCAAACCATAGGTGCCCCTCAAAGACCCGTACCTGTAGTATTGTATGTCATCTATATCTAAATTTCATCCGATTTAAATAAATATTTGTCAGAATGGTATCTATGCTATTTATTAAACGTGTGCCAAAAATGTTTAAAATCTGACAGTCCCTGGGGGTACCTCTCCTGGATCTATGAAAATTTTGTTTACCACTCAGGATTTTTTTTTTCAGATTTCAGCATATACTTTTTCACTTATCACATCCTTAACAATTTAAACCAATTCAAAAGTATTTTTATTGGGTTGGCGACTTGTTAAAATTTTGTTAGGATCGGAACTTACACAACCCTAAACTTATGCAACACTTTTTTCCAAATATCCTAACATTTTCGCGAGAATTTTTTTTAATTAAAATGGATTTTTTAATGAATCTTTTGAAGAGACTCTAGCCTTTAATTTTTTATTCACTCGAAGACCTAGCACAACGGAGCATATAAATTTTTTGTCTATTGATCGAAAAATGCCTCTAAAAGTTGAGGTAAAATTTTTGATAGTCTACATCCATCTTCTTCGATTAAAGGCCAAATTTTTAATTCATTTTGAAAATCAAACTCCTAATTTTAATAAAAAAAATCATTAAAAGCAACTATGTTGGATTTATAAGGAAAAAATTTCTCACCAATTTGATAAAAGTTTTTGCCATCGTTCGAAGAAAAAAATTTTCTACCTTCAGCTTAATGTTTTGGATAAAAAATAATGTTTTTTTGAAAAAACAGTAGGTAATGGATTTTTCTTACATATGTAGATATTTCTATGTTGTTTGAAGTCTTTAAATCATAAAAATAGGATGGTCGAAAAATCTTATTTTTTCCGTTGAAAGCCCACTGTGCATCGCGACGTATTGACGAATGGTCATACCCGCCCAGTCCTGCAGGATGCGGTTGTGCTATGGTATTTTTTTCCATAAATGAAGTAGGTATATTCCGCAGCGTCAAAACAACAAATCTTCTGGTTAGAATGTAAACCTACTAACTGCGATTAAAAAAATTTTTCAGGGCAGACAAAGAACGTAAAATCTCAATATTAACATTTCGCCGACATCTCGGGGGCCGAGAATCTACTCAAATTTTCTTAAAAGTTTCAAATATTTTACGGTATACTCGTACGTCACTGCAAACTGGAACACTTATGCTAGGATCCCAGTATCTGCGCAAATAGCACAATCTGCGCCGATTTTCATCGGGCCAGATCGGCAAAAATTTCAAATTTTTACATTGACTTTTTAGTCTCAAATTAGTGTCGTGTATTATCAAAATTATAGCGGGGAGCAATAAAATTTAGTCAAAAATCATTCCAGACGATCACTCTGGTCAGCATCAGAGGCCAAAACTTTCGTTCACACTATCCGTGCATGTATTGCAGCAAAAATCGGCGCATTGCGCAGATAGTGGGATTCAGGCTTTAGTAAAAAAAAAAGGGGAAAAACAACTTATAAGTAGAATAAATAACTGACAACTATGCTCAAAATCTCTCCTAAGACTCAACTAAATAAATAAACTGCTCTTCTGAGGGAAAATTCAATTCGAGGCACTAAACAAATAATTTTAAATAAGTAAAAAGAAAGTCCTCAAAAGTTTAAAATGAATTCAGATCAAATCAAGAAATCGTGTCCTTCCTTCAAAAATCATTTTATAAGAATTTGCTCCATAGGTACTTAATTTTGTGAAAACGAAGCAAGTGGTTTTATATGGAAAACCAAAATCGTGTTATTTCATTTTCCTTTATCTCTGAATTTCACTGAATTACTAACATTCACATGTGCAGGAAATAGATTTCTTGCTCGTAGGAATGGAAACATTTTATAACCGTATCCTTTGAAAAATAAAAATTTCTTGCGAGTAAATTTAAATTTGATAAAGAGACAGCCTGCAACGAAAAAGTTCGAATTTCCAAAACCCTCGAAAAAAAGTTAATTGATTCCTTTCAATCATGTAAGACATGAGTAATCGATTAAGTGTTTGGAATTTGCATAGACATTGAAATATTAGAAGGATATACATATCTATATATCGAGCATAAAACGCCAAAAAGACGTATGCGTTATGGTTATGGACCGCGCAATAAAAAAAAAAACGTTCGTGGTATCTGCTGATGTCTAATTTAAATTGTTGATGCGATTGAACTGTGAAAGCAGAAATCTATCTTTCCATCTACAAATTTCTCCTTGGAAACAAAAAAGCATTCGCGCAATCTACTATAGTAACGGCTTCCTGCATATTGCAAGCTGATTTCCATTTGCACTGTTCACTTACCTCGAATAATAGGTTTCCCGATAAATTTTAGACAATGAAGTGTAATTTCCGGTGAATGCTTTATGGCAGCAATTTCCGTTTGCCAACGACATTTTTGGTGTACAATTTGGTTTTGGGATGCAGTGTAATTATAATTGCAGAATGATTGCAGGAAAAAAGCATTTTGTAAAATCCTAGATTGTAAAACAGATAGCGTAGTTTAAAAAAAAAATTTTTTTTTTTTTAGATTTACCGCGAAATAAAAAATACTAAGTTGTTGTAGCCCCATTGCTACCAAATACTTAATTCAGAGAAGTAAAAATTGAAATGTTCTTCTATCAAAACTTCTCATGTTTATTTTTATTATCACTTGTGCAGAATTCTGTCGTGTTACGATAACAAAAAGGAATAATTGACTGAAGTCCCATGGTATAAATACTGAATCCACTAAATCTTCTAGGACTTCTGATGGTTACAATAAGGGAATAGTTACCCAGCGGCGATGAACCGCAACAGTTTTCGCAGGCCAAAGGCGGTTATGCATACGACCGCATATACCATCCTAGTATACTTTTGTTCGAGAGTGACCGATTTGTAGAGTGAACGCCTATCACCACCACATAAAGTAAGCTATTGGTAAGCAGGTCGTTTACAGTCTCGTATACTTTGTAGGCGGTAGGCACAGTTCGTCGCTGGGTATACTGGGGAACTTCACAAAGATTTTCGTTTGACTACTTCCCTTTTTTTTTTATACCCGACACACTCTGTGTCGAGGGTATATTGCGTTTGTGTGGTTGTGTGTAACACCCAGAACCAGTTGAGATGTACCATACAAAATATTGGTGTAGTAAAAAGAAATCCATTATTTTTGCATTAAATTGAGGGCTTTATTTAAGATAGTTAGAATGACCCGATTTAGGTCAAATATGCGCCGTTTTGTTCGATAACTTGTTGCCATTTTAAAGGTAATTTCATTATGCCTCTCTCATAGAAGCCCTCGTTCCTATTAGCAAAAAATTGAGACAGTCGAATTTCAGAAGCCTCTCTTGAAGCGAATGTTTCACCAGCAAAATTGTTCGCCATGGACAGGAACAGATGGTAATCACTTGGTGCCAGGTCCGGACTATAAGGTGGATGCAGAAGAACCTCCCAACCAAACTCCCGGAGCTTCTGGCGAGTCACTATCGATGTGTGTGGCCTGGCGTTGTTTTGATGGAACATAATTCCTCTCCTATTGGCCAAAGCTGGCCGCTTATGGGTGATTGCTTCCTTCAGACGGTCCAATTGTTGACAGTAGAGTTCCGAGTTAAGAGTTTTGCCGTATGGGAGCAGCTCATAGTAGATAATTCCCTGCCAATCCCACCAAACACACAGCAAAACCTTCCTGGCCGTCAATCCTGGCTTGGCCACCGTTTCCGCCGGTTCACCGTGTTTCGACCACGACCGTTTTCGCTTGACGTTGTCGTAAGTGACCCACTTTTCATCACCAGTCACCAACCGCTTCAGAAATGGGTCGATTTTGTTGCGGTTCAGCAGCGATTCGCAGATGGAAATTCGGTCTATGAGGTTTTTTTGCGTTAACTCGTGTGGCACCCATACATCGAGCTTCTTTGTGTATCCAGCCTTATTCAAATGGTTCCAAACGGTTTTTTGTGCAATCTTTAGCTCTTTTGCAATCGAAACAGTGCTAACATGACGGTCGGACTCGATAATTTCCATGATTTTATCGACATTTTCGACAATTGGCCTTCCAGTGCGTGGTGCATCCTTGACATCGAAGTTACCGGAACGGAATCGACGAAACCAAAATTGCGCATGATTGGCTGTTACAGTATCAGGTCCATAAACGCTATTCACATTTTCAGCCGCCTGGCTTGCGTTTTCTCCCTTATCGAAGAAAAACTGTAAAATGTAGCGAATTTTCTCTTTGCTGATGTCCATCTTTGACAAGCTCTCAAACAAAACTGAATCAATCAATCAAAAAAGTGTCAAAAAAGCTTTTTTAGTAGGAACTGTCATCTTTCTAATGCCCCCTAGCAGAACACGATCGGACTTATACAACGCGAGATGCAGATAAATAACGCCATCTATTAGAAAAATAATGAATTTCTTTTTACTACACCTAATATATACAGCCCGATTCTGAATATTCCCGGGGCACGAATTCCGGGGGAAATTACTTTTCTAGGGAGTAAATTTTTTCTTTTTTTAATATTTTGGGGAATAAATTTGATGGGTAATGGGTATTTGACCCGGATCCATAATTTTCCTTACCTTATCTATTTAAAAAAGAATCATTTATGTCTCGAGAAATGTAAATTTGTTCCCCGGGAATATTCATAATCGGGCTGATATAGAAATGATCAGCGTCACGAGGAGATTCGTCCGGATGTCCGTCTGTCTGTCGTGCTCATGGGGACATGAGTAAGAACAAGTTCGACCCAATCGGTCCATTATTAAAGGTACCTCCAGTACTAGGGTCTGTTACGAAAATCAAAAAAACTGCTCTAAGATCGAAGTCTTTCAAGATATCTTAATGAAATTTGATATTTGATCATATTTAAAGGCCAGTAATATGCATGGGCGTAGCCAGGAATTTTTTTAGGTCTTTTTTCGAGGACAATTTCTCAAAAATCAATGAAAAAACGAGGAAATTTTTTTGAAAAAAAAAGTAGGACACATTTATTAACAATATAATATTGAGAGATACTTTAAAAGTATCATTTTTTGGTTTCTGAAAGTAGAGAAATATCGTTAGTATATGAAATGAATCAAATCGATTTTATAAATTTTTACCATTGATTTCGCGTTTTATAAATAGCAAGGTGTCATTTTTTCGATTTTTTCAAAATCGTCCGACAAATATGAAATCACATTTTTTTTAAAGAAAAATCTTCAGTCCTCAATTAAAAAAAAAGAAATTTTTTTTTCCATGTGTAGAAGAAGATATGGAGCTATATATGTAGCTTTTTCGGGAAAATTTATTTTATTTATGTGTCGTTTGCATACAAAGTAATTAATTAACGGGGGTTATGTTGATGTTTTTTCATGTGATTGATAAGTCTCTAAAAAAAAAATATAAATATTAAATATATCAATAAGGTTCTGGTCTGTATAGCTTTAAAACCGTCGAAATTCGGAAATGCTCATTTTGGAAATCGTTTGCCTCACCCTAAAATAAACTCGATTTAATTGTTAGTCCCCATTTCGGAAAGACCTTCAATTACCTTTCAAAATTTTTATACGCTTACTCTTTATAGCTATCTACAACAGGAAAAAAGTTCGTAACTGACAGAAAATTTCAAGTCTTCATAAACCACAATTTCTATTTCTCCTAGACTCCCTCCGTCCTCCTTCGAGCCGAAAGGAGGAGGCAGCTTTTTTCCCCCTGAGCGTGCTGATAGTTCATTCTGGCAACTCTGTTTCTAGATGTTAGAAAAATCCTTTGAAAAGTCCTCGCACAGAGCAAAAAGTCCACCTAAAATACCCTATAATCTAGAACAAAATTTAGATGATTTCTCTATAGTTTTTATCCAAGAAGACTTCCGACTTAATTTTAGGTGGAATTCCGTCTCAATTAAATTTAGATGATTTCTAGTAAAAATAAGAGGAAAATCTTTTCAATTAAATTAAGAAAAAATTTTGTTTTTTTTTCTCTTTTTATTTATTTCTAAATTTTTTATTTTTATTAATTATAGTTATTTTATTAATTTATTTCATTTTTCTCAATTTTTTGTCTTCCTAATTTGTCTTCAATTTGCTTTGCTTCGCTCGACTTTCGAACCCACGACATGTCGCGACATCCAGCGTGCTAGGCGAACGCTTTAACCATTAGGCTAAACAAACAAACCCCATTCGTTCGTCAAAATGCTCTTTTGAGCTTATGGTTATTCAGATTTTGGGAAACGTGCGTAAAGAACTTTTCACTCCAAAATTTTTTTTACTTGAAAATGAAACATTAAAAAAAATATAGTAAAAAAAAAAATTATTTTACAAAAGGAAAATAAATAATAAATTTTTCATTATTTCCACATTATCTCCGTAAATACGATTCTCGGGATTTTAATATTATATTATATTTAATATATATACATCCCAGCCTATTGAAATTTGGTGTGGGTATAGCTACTATGTAGACTTAAGCTTTGGCTCATCACACACATTAGAAAAAACCCTCTTTCTCTTATTCCCATATCTGTATATAAAACTGTTTTTTTTTTTTTTTTTTTTTTTTGCATCTGATTGTGTATTTAGCCGTCAAATAAAGTCGTCACTTATGGTTAAATTTTAAACATGACCACAATTCGAAATTCGCAAAAATTTGATCTTCACTATTTTGAATTGAGTATTTTTCAGCTAGACTTAATGCCCTCTTACGGTAACATTTTGACAATGATTAACATCCGCGAAATTTGCAAAAATTTGATATTGACTGGACAACACAAGAATTTACCCAATGCACACATTTTTTTTTTTTGCCCGACTGCAACAGAAGAAGGGTAATGTTTTAACATATTTTAGGCTGAGGAAAAGGTATGTGTGCAATCGGCTTAGCCGATGTAAATTTCTTTACTTGTTTCTTCTAATAACTATATAAAGTGCATTGCCACGCGTATTTATGCAGTAATAAGCTTGAAAACTAGTAGGGTACTGTACGGTCAAGCTTGCCCCACAGTACCACTCTCACTTGTTTTTTCTAGATTTTCAATGAAATTACGATGACCACCCTATTAAAAAAAAAACGGGGAACTCCGTCTCAATAAAATTAAGATGATTTCTAGTAAAAACAAGATAAAAATCTTCTCAATTAAATTAAGATGATTTCTAGTAAAAATAAGAGGGAATTTCTTTTCAATAAAATTAAGATGACACCCCATAAAAACTAGAAGTTTTGCAACTGAATAATTTTACGATGATAATCGGTTAGAAACAACCAGTTTTGCCTCTCATTTGTACTTTTTATGACATAAAAAAGAGAAGAAGAAGAGAGAATAAGAAGTTTCCCCCTTATTTTTACTAGATTTCCTTTTCAATAAAATTAAGATGATTTGTAAGCTAAAATTAAGATGACTTTCTACTAAATATTTCTTCACTCTTTTCCCCTGTCACTCTCCTTGGTCGACATGCAATTTAAGATGGAAATCCTCTTAAATTTAGGGGACATTTTTCGCTCTGTGCGTTTTTCTGCAATTTTGCGAATTGTCCTCATTTTTTATAAATATTTTCATTGATACTCCTTTTTTTCCGCTTTTTTCCTAAATTGTCCTCGTTTTTTACGAGAATACTCTTTGAAAAGTCCTCGTTGTTTCAGCATTTTCTCCAAATCTCCTCGAGGACAAAGATTAATTTTTTCTTAAAAAACGCAGAATTTTTCGAGGACATTTGGCTTAGGTTGGGGCATTTGCCCCTACCTGTCCCCCCCTGGCTACGCCCATGGTAATATGTATTTCGAAAATTGGAAAAGTGGGAGTGGCAGAAGGGCGGTTTTCTAAAATTGTCTCCTACATCCGAAATTCAAATGGGACGTGAACGAAATTTGGCACTTATGCTTCCTTTGTAGCCATAAACATCCTTCCAAAAAATTTTCTTAATCGGTCTGTAATTAAGGGTACCTCCAGTACTAGGGTTTGCCACAAAACTCCCAAAACTGCCTTAAAAGTGAACTTTTTCGAACAATTTTAATGAAACTTACTTGAGCGTATATTTAAGCTTCCGATTATAAATAAACAAAAATTAGAAAAGTGGGCGTGGAAAAGGGGCGATTTTCATGAAGAAATTTAACAAAAGTTGGTATATGGGGCCCCTTATGGCCTTAAATAACTCTTGATATGAAAAACTATTTGAAGATGTGTGTCTGTGTCGGGTATTCTATTGTCAGGCTCGCCTGACTATAACACCCTTACTTGTTTTTTACTTTATTTACTGGTTGCTAATGGTATCTCATGTATTTAATGTTTCATATATTAAAAGATTATTTGTTGCTAGAAATTCACTTTCAGTGATACGGAAATGACTGCTGAATCCTTTTTATAGCTCAAATTTAGGGTCTTCTTGAATCATATAAAGTTGGTCTGTGAATAAATCTGTGAAAACAAAAGTTTTACGATCAAATGCACTCAAACTTAAGATACGTAGCGAAAGGGAGGATACTCAAAAGTATGCTTTTGAAAAGCTTAAGCTTGAAGCTGAACTTTCAACTCCCACAAACTAACAATAGCCGAAGAATGTGTCTTCTTAATTTTTGAAAAATGTAAAATAAACCGCAACACTCGCAACATGGAACGCATAGAAATATGCATTTTTGAACGACATAATCTATAAGCTTTATTTGTTTATTTTTGCCTTTTGCTTTGCAACCACATCCCCCTCCCGCCCCCGAATGCCGCAAAGAATCTTTCCAGTATCATCTGCACGAAGCCAACAAGTAAACATCCCTCGAAAGGAAATCCTATTAAATTGTTTACTGTGGTGTTATTATTTCAGCTTTGACTGACAAACAGGGGGGTCCTTCGTAGAAAAGTTTCCACCATCCCATGAGCTTTATTTTATGATTCTCATTTATGCCGCTTCACCATTACATAATGAATTCTACGAAGCACATTAATTTTGTAGTTAAATTTTTAGATATTTCCTGCCTCTTTAAAACGCAAACAACACAGAAATACTTAGAAGAAAACCATTGTAAAGAATGGGCGGTTTTCCTTCCAACTTGACGACAACGAGCTCTTAAGGAAGTTGGAATTAAATGATTGTGCTTAATTGCACCACATTAAACAGTTCCGTTTTTATCGAACTTTTTGAAACCGTCTTCAAGTTGTGTTGCTACAGGACGGAAGTAACAATTTGCAAAGTATTTGAGCAAAAAAATAAAAATCTAATTAATAAGATAGATTAGGTTGAAAGTTCCTTTGGGAGCGCGGTTCATTAAAAAAATACAACAAAACAAAAAAAAAAACGGTGTTTTTGCCAAAAGAAAAACGTTTTCGTATTAAAAACTTTTCATGTTCAAAGATTCTAACCAAATCCTTAACTTTAAACTGATTCCATTTCGAGTGAAGCCACACAAGAAATTTACTTAAACGAATTCTTTTCAGTTCAAATCAGAGAAACTCTTTTGACAACAATTAAACAGTAAATTCATTCATTAACTTAAGTCTTAAGACAATGAAAAGCAACAAAAAAAGTTCCATCGAAACCCGCAGCACTTGTGTGCTCCACTTTCCAAATCGAATTTAAGGCAACCCGAAAACAATATTCATTTTCGGTTATCCTGGGGAAAAACTTTTGACAGCAAAAAATGCTGAACGAAGCGAACGCACGAGTATCACTTACCAAACCAAACAACTGTGAGTTCTAAAAAGTGCAAATTACATTTTAACAGTGCCGTGATTGATTAAATGACACGAAAGGATCCGAATGGAAAAAAGGGGCGAAGGAAAACATGTGGCGACAGGAGTAAACAGTACGCATAAAAGGTTCGATAAGGACTCGACAAGCGAAGAGCTGTAAACGAAAGCGGCAGCAATCAGCAATTTCCCGCAAATTGACAGAATCTCATGAAATTTTCGAAAATTGAGCGAACGTAGGATCCCTGCCCTTACCTACGCAATGGAATCATCGCATACCATACATTGAACGTAAGGAAAGTAAGCAAGCAAAACTTCATACCCCTACCACGTAACGCCATGTAATGACATTTCCATCAGCAGCTACGTCAAATAATCGATCCACAAAACTGATGATAAAGAACCGTTAAATGATATTTACATAACAAATAGAAAGAGATAGAGAGAGAGAGAGAGGAGAGAGAGAGAGAGAGAGAGAGTGAACTGACAAGCTGTCGAGGAAGAGCTAGTAGAAGGGCCATACTTTGCTAGGGCTCTTTCGTACAGCGAGTTTCAATCCACAACCACAATCAATTTTTATCAATTTGAATCAATTATACATTGATTCGACAACGGAGTTAAGCGTGCGAGAGCTTTTGTGTGTGCGTATTGCCCGCTCCCCATCGCAATGGAATAAATTCGAGCCAACAGCGTGAAAATGGCACGGAAATCAATCAAAAAAGCGAGCACATGTAAGTGAGAATCTCATAGAGTCAGCCAGTTGGATGTTCCTAGAAGGGATGTAATTACTTTAGACAGCCCCATTCTTTCGGGCGGGTCTGTCCAACCTTAGGTGATTTCCGATTGTTAATTTCTTTTTGAAATTGAATGTTTTTCTTCCGATACAAAAGCGTACTGCTCGAGCCAAAATATATATATTATATATTTAAGAATTGTCCCAGTAATAACTGTCCGTTTGATTTTTTATTTATTAAACACAAACCAGTGATGTATTTTATAAAATTATTTTTTTGGTCCAAAACTTTCTAAAATTCCTAAAATTTGTTTGGGTTAATGTCTCAAAATTGTTCAATATTCCACTGTGGTCAATATCACCACTACCAAAGCACTCTTTCTTTATCTACGACCCTGACCGAGGGCTGAGCCAGCGTAAGGCAAGACAATCAATGGTCACACTTCATGTGCACGAAGGATAATACACCATCCTTTACTTAAATCTTTCACTAAACGATGCCAATCAAAATGAGAAATACTTTTTGACCAGATTCGATAATTAAGCTTTTTTGAACTCCAATTTTCTTTAAAAACAATTTCTTTTTTTCGCCCAAATATTTTCCTTTCAATATGATGCTTCTGAGTGAACTAAAAGTAAAGTTCAATAATATTATTTGTTCAAAATATTTTCCAACTAAGTGGTGGCTTCAACTGTTTGGCGTCAGAGTGTTATGTGTGCGCAAAATTATAAATGAAAGCTCATGCCCATCCTTCCATGCTTGAAAACTTAAACAAAACATTTTTGAGTGGTTTTTCAAGATTTATTTTATAAAACAAAAACAATCATATACTCTCAGTCGCTCCCTCGTTAAAAATTTTTTGTCCATTAACTTTCGCCATTATTCGTCTTCAAGGACAAAAAACAAAAAAAAAAAGTAAGGGTTTATAGTCAGGCAGCCGACAATGAATACCCGACATCTACACACAGTCAAAGTTTTTTAATTGCAAGAGGGTTTAAGCTAAGGGGCCCAATACCGACTTGTTATTTCCTTTATGAGAACTGCCCTTGCCAGCCACTTTTCCAATTTTTTGGAATTCAATAGTTGTATCCTCAAATTCCAAGTTTCATGAAATATTGGAAAAATCCATTTTGAGGCAGTTTTAATTTTTTGACAGACCTGTTTTGGTCCCTTAATAATGGACCGATTATGGAAGTTTACTTTGGAATTTTATGTACAAAAGAAGTAGTCCACTTTCGTTATAGTCCCATTTAAGTTCGAGTGTAGGGGACAATTTTTAAAAAGCCTTTTCCACCCACTTAATAATTTTGGAATCATATTACTTGCCTTGAAAATGTTCAAATACCAAATTTCATCAAGAATGTTGAAAAACTTCGAGTTTGAGCAGTTTTTGGATTTGTACGACCCTATATAAGTACCTAAAATGTCCAATGGGTCCATTTCGAACTTGTTCTACTATGTCCTGTGATAGCATACCAAATTTTTCAAATAATCAATGCTTCGATAAGTAATGTTATATCATAGACAGACTACAACGGCAGACGGACTGGACGGACAGTACGGACGGACGTATCGACGAGACGTGACGGACATGTCTAAATCGAATCTCCTGGTGACGCTGATCATTTCTATATCATTTTGTATGGTCTATCTCGACTGGTTCTGGGTGTTACACACAACCATCACAAACGCAATATACCCTCGACACAGAGTGTGTCGGTATAACAAGTAAGGGTGTTATAGTCAGGCGAGCCTGACAATAAAATACCCTGGACACAGACACACATGTTCAAATAATTTTTATATCAAGAGGTGTTTAAGACCATAAGGGGCACTCATATACCGAACTTTTCTTAGATTTCTATTATGAAAACTGCCCCTTTGCCACGCCCACTTTTCCAATATTTTGATCTGAACTATAAATCGTAGGCTTAAATATACGCTAAAATTTTAAATTTCATTAAAATATTTCGAAAATGTCTGAATTTAAGGCAGTTTTGGGATTTTTGTGACAGACCCTAGTACTGGAGGTACCCTTAAAAATGGCCCGATCAAGGAAATTTTTTGGGAGGATGTTAAAGGCTACAAAGGAAGCATAAGTGCCAAATTTCGTTAAAGTCCCATTTGAATTTCGGGTGTAGGAGACAATTTTCGAAAACCGCCCTTCTGCCACGCCCACTTTTTCAATTTTTGGAAATAATATTACTGGCCTTTAAATATGATCAAATATCCAATTTCATCAAAATATGTTGAAAAACTTCGCTTTTAGAGCAGTTTTTGTGATTTTCGTAACAGACCCTAGTACTGGAGGTACCCCTAAAAATGGTCCGATCGGGTCCATTCTCGAACTTGTTCTTACTCATGTCCCCGTGAGCACGCATACCAAATTTTGTCGAGATATCTCAACTCCTTCGATAAGATAACTGTATACAAACAGACGGACAGACGGACAGACGGACGGACATGTCTAAATCGAATCTCCTGGTGACACTGATCATTTCTATATATATTTTGTATGGTCTATCTCGACTGGTTCTGGGTGTTACACACAACCACACAAACGCAATATACCCTCGACACAGAGTGTGTCGGGTATAAAAACTTATTCTTTCACGCACGCATGAAGCTTCAGAAGTGCTTAAAAGCAAAGTTTTCTTTTGCAAGTTTGGTTACAATAGAAGTTGTTTGGGTTCGCATTATGTAGGTATTTCAAGAACTAATTTTTTCTTTGTTTCAACATTCCAGGTTCGAATTCTCGTTCCAAACAGACTCAATTTCTGTTTTCTCCCTTAAACAAAATTATGCACAGTTACCTGATTATTTTCAAAGTGTCCTTGTTATGCAGTGCCACATCAAGTCCACATGAGAGACAAAAACTTATTCAAAATAATTGGTCAAAGTGAATATTATGTTAGAGCCACTCAAGAATGTTTGTGGCCCTTTCAGCATATGGTTATATATATATAAATATATGTATATATTACCTAGGTATAACATAACATAAATATTTATCAATGCCAAAGTAATTTTTTCATAGCATGATACTTTTCAGCATTTCGTGTTAGTAAGGCAATCACATTTGTGTGCGAAAAACATTTATTTATTTTATTCATTTATTTATATCTTTTAAACAATATCCTGGCGCAATGAGAAAAGTTCTAATAATATGTGCTAGTCAGTATCTACAATTAATTAAGTCACATGGAACAGAGAGAAAGAGAAAAAATTTGAATGTGTATAATGCAGTGCAATCATAGACAAGAAAATTTCATATTCATATTTAAATTCAATTCTCTATTTAATATTTCTGATCTACATATAAAATTTTAAATATTAAATTTTCTTTCTTAATCTATATACAAAAGTGTTGCCTTAAGCGCATTCTAGAAAATCTCAAGTTGCACCGAAAAAAAACCGCCTGATCCGAAGATTGATAAACCCGTATCAATCCTCGTATAAATTGAAAAATATCAATTTTGCATTAAAAAATATCAGACTGATATTTATAATATAAAGTTAATATTTTTTAATATTCCTCTGATACGAAAATCATCAAATTGATACGGAAATGTTTTACACTTGCGTATCAATTTTTCGTATTAATCTTACATTTTCAATATCCGTGCAATTCTGGTGATAAATTACATTTTTAATATCTTTTCCATATTAGATCAGTATCAAAACTATATTTTGCGTATCAATATCTCATAAATCTTATCAAATTGTCCTTTTTAGTATCAATTTGAAATTTTTTCATTTCAAATATTGTCATGCATTCATGTCAAAATTACTTTTTTTCGTATCAAGCTTGACAAATAAAAAGTATAGAATTGATACGACAGGTAGTATAATTTTAATAATATTGCGTATCGGCTCACATTTGTAGGTGAAAAATATCAATATTATGACGATTTCGTATACATTTTTTTTTCGGTGTGCTAATAGTTTTCAATGTGTTTGGTAACACATTCCAATGGCGAATTGCCTATACAAAAAATTGTCTTTCAGACGTCAAGGCTTTGTATTTGATTGGGACCATATTAGGTATTGTTTTTAGAAGAGCGAGATACTTAGTTCTATCTTTTTTAAATTGCCACAGAATGTTAAATGAAATCCTTCCCATATATTAGCCGACTATAATGAGAGATACTATGCTATACTATTCAATCGTTTGCGATGAAACACATAGCAGGCTATGCTATTGAAAACTACCCCAGCCGAAAATGTCCCCCTGAAATCATCGATAAATCAGGGTGACTTTGGAGCCGGAACGCATGCGATTTCATAGGACATTTTGCATGACATTTGTACAGGAGCTGGACAGTGAATTCACCAGTGACTTGTCATCGTGGGATTAGAAAATGTCACTGGTGACTCCTTGCATGACATGCCATTCTATGTGGTGCGATAGCGAAAAAAGCATTCGGGAGCAGCACATTTTCTTATCTCTCTAAATAACAACTTATAGAAACCAGTTGAGAGCTCTTTTCTTTGTCTTCTCTTTTAATATTTCGCAAAATCTTAAAATTCTATTTTCAACAATTTTTGTTTGCCTGAGCCTGGGATCGAACCCGCGATCTTCGCATTCTGAGTCGAGCATTCATCATCTACGCCACTTCATGACAACGCGCAACTGACGCTAAAACCTTATTTAAATTTCAGTAGCCAATGAGATTCAAGCACATGAACAGCACCTCTTTACGATGACATGTCCCTTAAGGTGTCATGCATGATACTGTCACCTATATGTCATCGATGATATCACTGATGACTTTGTCTGAGAAGAGATAATTTCCCCCTGGGATATTTAATATATGTCTGTATGTATGAATCACAATGCCGCATGCCGTAAACTTTTCCCATTCTTGACGACAAATGATCGTTCCAGGTTAGGGTTCTATTAAAAGTTATACCAAGATTTTTGGCACGGACAGCATATTCGATGAATTGCCTAATATTTGGTAGAGATAAGAGCTCGAAGGTTTTTCTGCTTAATACTTAAGTAAAAACTTTTTAAAAAATCTTAATCATTGGTAAGTGATGAAATACTCTAGATGAACTTAAGAAATAAGAAATTGTGATTTTTCTAAAACATCGTACATCCGAACGACAATCGAGTGTAGAACAATTAATAAATGTTTGAAACTGGTCGAGAAAGTCCTTCTTTGTGAAAAAAAACTTTAAAGCTTAACGCATTGCTTGCATATAAAAAACTTTAATTTTCAACTTTCAATGGATCGTCAACAATGGTCCAAGGTTTAAGTTTGTCATGGAATACATACATATGTACATCTGAGATAGCCGAGTTCCATGAAGGCGAAAAATGAAATAAGAAGGTTACACTCAACCAAAAAAAAAAAAAACTACACAAATGCCGCCATACATGAATATTATTTCGTAACAGACCCTTGTACCGGGGGAGACCCTAAATATGTTCGAATCGAGTCCATGTTCAAACCTCTTCTGGCTCATCTCGACTCTAAGACGTGCACAGAGTTTCAAAATTGCTCCACTCCTTCGATAACAAAACTGTATACGAGCAGATGGACAGAAGTGCAGGCAGGGCTAAAGAATGGTGACGCTGGTGCTTCCTATACACATTTTTTATGGTCTACCATCAGTTGTTCTGGCCGATACCTACGTAAAGTACTCTCAAACGTAATTTGCTCTCGACACAGTGTGTCGGGCATTAAAATTCTTTTTTTTTTTTCAATATTTTATTTGTGGCTCCAGTCGTGATACTTGCGAATATTCCTCATATAATGGAGCTTTAATTATATTTAGAATGCAATCTCAAACAATTTGAATTAGAAAATGCAATGCAATACTAAACTGAAAAAGATAATTGAATCCATTAGGCAACAGCCGATTGCTCTGTCTGTGTGATTCCAGTACTCCTAACGCCACTTTTGTGGTTTCACAAATTTAATACGTAGCTAATTAGTAAAACTGGCCACGCCAGAATCCTTCTCGAAAACCAATACAAATTATAGATGCAAAATGATGTGCTTGAGCACATCCTTTCCGGCTTATTGAGCTTAGTGAGCCCAATTAAAACAAACAGACATCTCAAATCAGACGATATAATAATGATTTAAATAATTGAAGCTAATTGTATAAGCACCGTTAACCTTTCACAGCCTTTTAGTGAATATCTCCTGCTTCTCAGGGATAAAAAGTTAAGAGAAATCACAAGTGGTTGTACGCAAAAAATGAAGTGGCTGCAAAAGTGAATTGTTCTATGGTTTTTACATCCTCTAATGCTAACGGTTCGACTTATTGCATCACATTTACTGTAATCGAAATAAAAATCAGTCCTTGTCGGATGAAAGCCGATGAAACTTTAATTTTCACTACGGCGCGGCGCCTTCGCGTTGTAATTTGGCGTGAAATAGGATTTTACGAGGTGCGTTCGCTTCCGCAAGGAACAGCTACTGCCACGCAGATGTCGAACGCTCGAGCTTGTATGACTTGTGGAGCAACAGTTTTTTTTTTTTTTTTTCTCAGGAAAAGGCCACAGAACGTAGCTGCAGTAACCGCAGCAAACGACGTGGCAAACACAATTGCCTCGAACGACTTGGACGAAAATCGTTTTCTACACGTGGTGCAGCATGTTCACTGCACAGAATCATCACAGCCATTGCGTATGTGACTATGAAGCAGTGCAAACGCGTCGTTAATCCTTTCGCGGTTGCTCTTTTCTTTAAGCCGCAAGCACCGTCGGAGTCCGTAAGCGAATTGAGCAGCGCATGGAATGCTAATTAAATATAAAATGTTTTTTTTTATTTTTTTTATTTCGATACCAGGAATGAAACCAAACGTAAACAGTATTAAATTTAAAGCTTTCCAGAATTGTACTGAGAAACATATCTTGCGTCCGTCCTCCTGCTTCGCTGGCTGTGTGAATCTTTGATTTTTTTCGGTTCATTTCACTTCGACTTTCAACTCGATTCTTCCCCTCAACGATGAATATATCATTCGCTACATCATTTTTCAAAAAGGTTATTTTAATTTATCGCAACACTACCATATGGAAATATATCCTGAAAAAGTAACATTTTTGTCACGTCCGTATATATCCGATTTCCCTTCGAATCTGCATAGAAATTTTGATATTATTGAAAAGACGGCATGAGCTGCATGAAAGTGTTTAGAAACAAACGTACCGAATTCGTGAATTCGGGACTTAAAATTGTTCACGCAAGTGTCGCGTCCGTTTGGAAATGCCCATATGGGGCATTTCACGTCAAGTGTACCCGCTCAAAAATCTTCATACCTGGGATTTCGATGAAACTTGGTGGAAATGTTGCGCTATGAGAGTACATGAATTGTGCAAAAGGAGGAGGGGAAATATTGACCAGGTGCCTAGATACAGGGTGTTAAACTTTCGGTCCTTTTTGTATTAAAAAAAGTCTACGTCTCGCAAATTGGGAAATGAAAAAAAATGTGATAAAGGACTTTTATAGATTTTTGTCTGCTCTTTCCGAAAAAAAATATTACAATTCCCAGAAATTATTATTGATGCACAAAAAAACGGTTTTTATTTTTATAAGCAATTTTTTGCCGAATGCGACATTTTTAATATTTTTTAAAATAATTTTAAACGAAAGCTGAGCTTTTTTTTCTATAAAATGACATCTTAAACAGGATGGGATCTCCAAACCTAACAACTCAATGGAGGTGTAGAACCCAGCGCGACCCACGCGCCAAGCACGCAGAAGCCGCTATTCAGCTGTGGCTGCAGAACTTTTCTAGTTGATAAAGCTGAATAGCGGCTTCTGCGTGCTTGGCGCGTGGGTCGCGCTGGGTTCTACACCTCCATTGAGTTGTTAGTTTTGGAGATCCCATCCTGTTTAAGATGTCATTTAAATGGCTATAATGCTGTTTATATACAGTAGCCGTAAAATATTCTTTCGGTTCGTCTTTCGAATATCCAGTCTCATAGCATCTTAAATGAACAAACCCACTCAATGATATAACAACAACTCCTTCTTAAGCGGACACCTACGTGATCGAAATATATATCCGCTTAAGAGAGTTGTCAACAACGGGAGAGTACACTGTTAATGAAAACTTTGTTAGTGGTAGCACATCGGTCTTATCAAATTAATATCCTTTCAGTATCTGTCTGCCTCAATCAAATCGCGAAGAATACTCAAAGCATGTCAACGTTTATTGTCGTCACAGTGAAAAATAGAACTGAATATTTCAAAACTATAAACAAGTGAAATAGAATAGGCCGTTATAGTCGGACGAGCCTGAGAATGCAATACCCGACACAGATAAACGGCCCACAATATACATATGTATGTATGAATATGTATGTATGTACTGTCCAATTACTTTCTGAAATCCGCGCTTTTGCTTCGCGGGTCAATTTGATTTGACATATCTCTTTAAAAAAATCATATTTAGTAGCTGTTTTCATGATGTTCATTACAGACCGTAGTGTTGCAGATAACCTTAAAAGTGTATCGTTCAATTTTTGTAAAGGCGGACTATTCATATGAAGCACGTTTATATGCCAACTTTAATTCAAGGTCTATTTGAATTTTCGGTGTCAGACAGAATTTTCGGCTAACGTCCTTTTTCCGCACCCACATTTACAGTTTTCGTTATCTTAAATTAGATGCCTTAATATTCTATCAAGTTTGATAAAAAAAAATTAGGCCTTAAAGTAGTTTTTAGGATACGCATAACGGGCCAGAGTACTGGAGGTATCATTCAAATGGGACCATTCTCGAACTTATTCTTATTCATACCTCTGCCAATACCGGACCTCGTGAAGATTGTTCAAGTCCTCCTATATGTCGTGCTTACGAAAAGACAGACAGACCCACAGACGAACGGACATGACTAAATCGAAGCTTCTGGTGGCGCTGATCAGTGCTATACACATTTTTTATGGTCAATGTTGAACGATACTGGATGTTTACACACAACCGCACAAACACAAATACACCCACGACACAGAATGTGTTGGGTATAAAAACTTCTTTCCACAAAGCATTCCAATTAAATTATGCCAATTGCTTGTCTGAGCATCAGCGTTAATATCATGTGCAGCAGTAATAAAACTCGATTTTCCCAGCTCTGTGGCACACAATAACATTCCTACACTACACTTCAATTCATGGAACATTTTCTGCTCTTTGAGTTGGGGACCATATTGTTGCGAACTGCAATCGTCACAAAACGCTGTCAGATTTTACGCAACGTGACAGTTTTGCTCTACACTCCGTGATTTTGTCGCCTGCGCTCTGATGCGCTAGTATCGGTTTATTTGTTGGAAATGCTATCAACTTGTTGACTACATGTCAAAATTTGCTAGCAGAATGGATTTATTTGATTTTATGAGCAATTGTTGATGAATTTTCGGTAAATTCATTTATCTTCAGCAATTCGATTTCTATTTGTGCTTTCAACTTTCATGTTTGCGGTGCAAAGATTCAATGACCAATTTTAAAAGCTTGAATACTTTATGCAATATTTCGATGATGGGTTTGACAGATGGGGCATTTTTATTTAATAACGGCACACATCCTTAAAATTATATTTCGACCAGTGGTAAAAATGAGAGTGGTATAAAAGTAAATTTCGAAGCTTATTAAGTTGCCGAGGGTCGAGGCCCTTTTGTCCGCTTATGGGATCTGTCCGCAAGTAGAGCTTTCACTGTCTTTTTGCCTTTCAGTGAATTAACTGAACATAACACAAGCACAAAAAAAAGTCCTGTAACATAATGGTGACGGATCCATTCCTGGGTTTTTTTTTGGGGTGTCAAAACGAATCTGAAGTAAGATTTCACCTTCAGTTTTCGGCCCAACACCCCACAACATCCCGCAATGGATGGAGTTTCTAGAATACATCAAAAAGAGAATAACCTATCCCACCGTACGAAATTTCGTGACAACCTAAGGTCAGAATTTACCCACGATCCTTGTCTTAGGCTCAACAAACCTCAGCTTATACCCCCTCCTCCTACCACCGAAGGGATCATTTTCAAAATGAATAAGAAATCGATCAGCCAGTCGATCAGTATCGACCGCTTTCTTCTACTTCGATCTACAACGCCACGCGAAGCTTTCTTCTTTCGAACTGCAACGCTTTCTTTGTCTCTTCTTTCGGTGCTAAATGCAAGCAGAAATTAGCTCAACTCTCTCGCTAAGAACACTGTATACGGACAGATGAATAGTCTCACAGACACATTTTATCCCGAATTGTTCTTGATATAACGCACAACCGTACAACCGCTAATTATATTGGAAAGAAACAGTTATTTAAGTTATTATGCAAGAGCAAAGAGCAGCTATCTGCACTAGCGTTTTAATGAATATCTCAAAAAGCTATCTTTTAAGTTTAATGAGCTTTCTTAATGAAATGTAATTCTCAGAGGCTATGCAGAAAAAAGCTGGAGAAGTGGAAAGTATAATTGAAATTTTATTTTACTTGTGGAAAACTTGTTTCATTTTTTAAATCATTTTGTTTTATCAGCAATTAGTTGCCGTTGGTTTCATCTTTCTATCATTATCAGTAATTATGTATTTTAGTAGTTATTATTTTAAGGTCTTACTTAAAATCATTTTTTCAAGGATTTTTCAAGAATATTTTTTTTTTTTTTGTAGCAATTCTATGTAGTTTAAAAAATCAAAAATATTTAAAATCTGAGTGTTTTTAAAATTATTTAAACATGTTTGTCTCTGTCGGGTATTTTATTGTTGACTATAACACCCTTACTTGTTTCTCTTCTAAAAATCTAACTGAGAAAAAATCATGTTTCAATGTTTCGACTTAAGCGTTCAATAGTCTCAGCTGTCGCTGAAATAATTCAAGCAATTTTGTCCGCATATTTAAGGAATCCAAAGGGATAAAGAGGCGTTTTGGTTGAAGATGTCTTTACATAGGAAAGCCGCAGAACCATAAATCTTTTTAAGAGTCCTTGTGCCTTTGAAACCAATTTCTGCAATGGACGATATCATGAGCTATTCAGGCAGAAAAACAATTCATTTTGATCCAAGCTAAAGCCATAAAAAATAGTTAAGTGAATTATTTCCTTCGATGTCCTTTTTTTTACATCATGTTCTTCGTTTCTGTCCTCAAACGAATTGCACGCCTAAAGTTTTCTCATCAAAAGCAATATTTGAAGACATGGGTTAAACTTTACGTGTATATTCAAAATTTTGTTCTTTTGGCTTGATGCTAGAATTTGTTGCAAAATTTTTCTCCATCTTGTGAATGAGATATGTGAAAATTCGTGGGAAACGAAAACTGAAACTTTTTCGCGCGACAAATGTTGCCCAAAACGAATGGACCTTACAATAATAGCAAAAGGGATTCCGCAGTTCCACTACTTGCTAACATATCTGTGCTCAATATTTGACAATTTTGAATTATTTTTTCAAAATGAGCCTACTGTATGTTCAAAACAGGCATTGGTAGGGCGCGTCGGGATATGTGAGCAGAGGACCCACGCATGGGTCGGTGGGTTACAAGGAAAGCTTTCAATGCTTTTAGGTAGAGAAGGAGTTGCTCCTTTGGCTTTAATAGTTTTCGCGATTGAGTATGTACGTATGTATGGTATCTGAATATAAATAATTGCAAACAGCATTGTGGGTGATACAGTGGCGCAGTTCGATCTCTTAAAAGAAAAAATGTAAAGTTTTCTTACACAATGAATAAAAATATTTTCTCGTATGAAATTTAGTGACCACATTTAATGTTTTTTTTTTTTTTAAATGCTCTGTCAAATCCAAAAATCAATCTGATTATTCCAAGAACATTCCATGGACATTTAAGAGACATTAACCAAACACATAGGTATATTGCAAAATTTTCAAGAATTTCGTGAAGTGAAATTATGAAATCACAGTAAGGCTGCATGTACACCGAATTAAACGAAACGTTTTTGTTTCGTGAGTCAAGAAAAGTTATTTTCTTTCTAAGTCAAACCCGTTTCGTTTTGACTAACCTGGTGTATTCGCTCTCATAAGGCACAATGTACTGTTGTTTTTGAAAACCGTTTGTTTTGGTTTCGTTTCGTTTCGTTTGATCCGGTGTGCACGCAGCCTAAGTTCTTGCATTTTCTCACGATCATCTCCATTTTCAAGGAAAGTCCAGTGATCTACCGGCTAGTGAACAATGCTTCACAAAATACGGTTTGTCTGGCAATGCTGCTGTAAAGCCCACTCAGATTTGCTACAATTACGTTCATTTAATTTTTAATCAAAATGAAAATGTTAAATGGTAATGTCCTTGTTCCATTCAATCTGAGCTGCCATTGTCGAAACAATGAATAATAATTCCTCAAAAAATTTAATTCTCTATTTACTCTAAGAACTTGTCTGTCACGCAAAACGAAAGGATCGAAATCGCAAACGATTATCTACAGAACTTTGGATACTTTATAAATCAGACCTTAGTTGAAATGCATCGGTGCTTTAACACGTTAAAGTGGAATACTTTCTTGCAGTTGTGTTTTTTTTTCTCATTCATAAATAGCTTCTACGGTTACAAGTGACCCAAATGCAATTTTACCATTTGATTGAGTCATCAGATATATATTTTTTTTATCAAAGCATTTGAAAAAAGTTGAACTCTCTGTAGTGAGTTTTCTATTTTCTCTGCATCATTCTTGCCTATCGAATAATTTCCTGCTCAGCAAGAACGCAGTCGCGACAAAAAGTCAACATGAACAGCTCACATCGTTACACATCGTACCATGACAGCCACCACTCAAGAGACGTATAAGAAAATAGTAACAAAAAAAAAAATAAAATAAAATAGAATACCTAGCTGTGATGGAACAAAAGAACGTGGAAGGCATTGTTTCAGGTTTGTTCAAGTCAACGTCAAAAGCAGACGAAATTGCAGGAAACTGCATATGGGTGCACATGTTCACATATGAGTGTACGCATGTATGAGTGTGTTGTACGGCTTCACAGTTTCCTATATTTATCCAAAACGTTGACAAATAAGCCTTAAATTAAGTATAAAATGTAACATCTTATCGTGCGACAAACGCGTTCAGATGTCACATCTATGTCAGACACTAGACGTTAAAGATTTATTTCAGAAGGAATTCCATTTAATTTACAAAAGATTCTTGAAGAGAATGTGGAGAAGGGGTTCTTTATGGTTGTTGAAAATTACAAGAGAATGCTGCGATTCTATAAGTAGTCCATTTTAAGTCGAGGGCATATATTTTATAACAAACTTACATTGGTCCAGCCGCTTGCTCTAAAGCCTTTCGATAAATTCGCCATCCAAAAAATTGCGGATTTTTACGTTTAAGAAATCGTAATGCCTGTTGTGAGATGTGTGAAAGAGATCGATCGCTACCTCATTAAGCAGCCAGATCTTATAAAGTTTCGCATATATAGACGCCTTTTTACGAAATTGACTTTTTGATGCAAAATTTTCCCTAGAGCCTTCAACTTCTCGTCTTGCAAAATATTATAGCCCTAAGCACTGTAGTCATGGAATTGATGCCGAATCAGTTTTAGCTTATTCACAGGCGGATATGGAAAAAAATTGAAGCAACAACGCTCTCCTATAAAATTCAGTTTTTGTAACATACGATAATTTCGCGAAAAGTGGTCGATATATTTTCTTGATCAGAATCGAAACTAGAATCGATTTAGACATGCCCACTTGTCTGTCCGTCTGTGGTCGGATCTCCTTTCAAACGGTTGGACCAATCACATCGAAATTTGCCACACGGGTAAAGCGTGCCCCGAAGATGATCTTAATTGGAAATGTTGCCACGCCAAAATAGAATAAATGTGCATTGAGTAGAATTTCTATAACTCGAGAACCACTTAACTAATTTAATTGATATGTTAGACTGGTAAAGAACTTGGAGATGTATGTCTTCGAAAGAAAGTGGTGTGGTCCTCTTACAGTCCAGCCCACACCCGCGCTTTGAAATATTGTTGTATCTTTGCGGTGGTTGGGAAGAAAGCGTGTTCTCTAATTTCGTGGGGGAGCTCGGAAAATCAAAACATTAGAAAACAGGTATCCTTGAAAGAATTGGCTTCGCCCTCATTCAGCCACGTGATTAAATGGGCCCACAAAAATTCGTTTCTCAAACCTAAGGTATGAAACGCCGTAGTAGCTTCAAAATTTAAATATATAGTGTATGTATGGTTCGCCCACAAATAGAAGCGAAGAAAAAAGCGTAGAAGTTTCATGTTTGAAATATTGGAATTTTTGGGAAGCTTAATATATCTAAGCAGGGCTTGACCGACTTAATCTTCCTTACTTGGTTTTTGTTTTTGATCAACCTGGGAGGGATTTGAACCGCGGAAATCTCTTTCTTGTAACTTGAATTGACACCGCGTTTGTTTCAGTCCATCTATTTTTAGGCATCAAAATACCTCCAAAAAGACTCATGAAGATAATTCCTTTCAAAACAATCTAGAGCTCGTATGATACAAATATCCTTAAATATGATTTCATTCCAAAGTTGAATGAATAAAACTCAGGCTCCCTCAGACTGTTCTTTTCCCGGACATTTCTAGAATAATTTATACAGTGTCCATGAAAAATATTGCTCAATACGTTTGTCTAAAAGTGTGTTTTATTGATTTAGAAATAAGAAATATATAAAATATGCTTAGATGCATAAAAGTAGAACAAACAAGTTGCTAATACTGCATCACTTGATTGAATAAACTTTGCAAAGGCCACCGATGATTTTACGTACAATCGAAGCAGATGAAATTGCGGTCACGTTTTCGATTACTCTTATAACTAACTAATCCGCAGTAAGCACCTGTCGTGACCCGACCTTGACTATGGTGTTGCGAAAGTTTTTATTGGACAAGACAATCAAGAAGAGGCAAGCAATCTCAAAATCATCAACACCAACGACGGTCATTATTCCGACCAGTTTCCCCGAAAACAAGGTAAGAGCCTTGCAAACAAAACACCACCGCATCAATAAAAATGAAAATATCCGCGCTCATCGACACTTTTATTTTCATATCCGAGCTGCAACTTTTCGGCATCGCGTGCCCGTCGACTTCGCCCACTTTAATCTGGCTCACGTAGGAACATCTCCAACGGTAGGACAAGTCAGTTCCACGCGAGTTGTTTCCCGCACAGCAGGAACTTGCTGAATGGGGCGATAGACTTTATTGAATTATGACAAAAACTTATTCAGAGAAGCTGTAGTGAAATAGCAGGTAGAATGACTTCTGAAAGTGACCTGAAGGTGTTGAAAAGTCCTTCCCATTTTTTATTTTGCATTTTTTTTTTTCAAAGAAGAGCATGAATTTTCCAATTCGTTTTGTGATAATGGCTTTTATTTATCAGCTTAAGCTTGCCATTAAATGTAGTTTATGCTAACTCGTGATCTCCATTTTAAAGTTAAATAGCCAATGCGTCATGTGCGGTAGAAGCCCCAACAAGCTGACACTGCGTCTTTGTTACTTCTTATGCTTTGGTCTCTCAAGAAGTGTCACAAACAGTTTCGGTCGCCATCGTGAGCGCCATAGAGTTTACCTATAAGAGTCGCTGTGCCTTATTTGGTGTTTGTTTTTTTTTTTTCTTTGCCTCAAGTGTCTGCTCAGAGCACTTAAGGTGTTCGTACGGAGAGTGCTTTTACACGGAAATTGGCAAAATGTTCTTGAATATCAATGGATTTGGGCTATGCTTTGTGGCCTATTGGATACGAAGACTTCCGCAACATTAGAATTTTCTATTGCTGGAAAAATTCTCGAGGTTTTTCATGTTTTTTTTTTCATTTTCATTTTGTCAGGATATTGGTGATGATTGGACAAGTGTTCCGGAGGTGTGAAGTGTTAACTGGTAAGCTTTTTTTAATGTGCAATGTGGAAGAATAAACGATGAGCAACACTTTATTTGATGCATGCTACACAAAAAAAGGTTTTTCATTTAGTGGAAATCCGAAAAAAACCAATTTGGCGTTGTACACATTCAAGACCCGAGCAATGTTAAATTCCCGATGAAAGAGTTCAAATTAATGTCCTTATTATTGCGATTTGAGCATTATGGAAAATTTTAGTTCAAATTGTTAGGGAAAGTACTTTAGGTTTGTCATAACATTCGCAGATAAAGATAGGCCCGAAAATAAAAGAAATTAATATGATTCGATTTTTATAGTTATCTTTGAATAACTAAACGTAAAGCTTAAATACTTTTTGAGAATTTCATATCTGCAGAAGAGTGAGAGTGCACTTTAAATTCGCTTCAAAACTAC
Source organism: Chlorops oryzae (assembly GCA_020466095.1). NCBI lineage: Eukaryota > Metazoa > Arthropoda > Insecta > Diptera > Chloropidae > Chlorops > Chlorops oryzae. The sequence goes on from CM035807.1 coordinate 84,097,150, forward strand.
GCTCGTGTCTGCAACGGTCTCAGTATTTATGAGTGCAGCGAAACACCTCTTTGTAGGTATACAAAGGTATGAAGCAACAAAGATAGAAGGCGCTTAAGTACTTTCGGAAAAAAAAAATTTGAATGAATAAAGAAAACGCTGGAATAAGCAAAATGCCATAAAGGGGAAGATTATGTGCTTTTCTCAAGCATACACAAGTCAAGTGGAAGAGGCGAAATATCAACGGAAGACGAAGAATGGCATAAATGTCGGCAAACTTCAAAGTTAATGGAGCAGCCAGACGCGGTGTCTTTATGAGTTATGGAAACTTTAACACTTTCAAAAAAAAATAAATAAATAAATAAATAAAAATAAAAAATAATTCATAGAACTTTTTAGCGCATAAGAACACTTGGTGCAACGGTCGAAAGTGATCCAATGATTCTGAAAAAAAAAAACCTTATGACAGCCTGAATATTTGAAAGTGTGAGAATTACTCAAAATAATATTATTACGTAACGTTAAAGCGTGAAACTTTCATCAGCTTGATGAGACGGAAATTCAAATTTGAATTCAAGTTGGTTCGATAGGCCGCGACATTGTTACAAAGTTCGCGGATTTACTTAAGCCATGCGGATCGAGAAAGTTCTTCTTCACTCTTTTCATTAACCACTTTCAAAATAAAAAGCAAACAAATCGATAAACACCTTTACTTAACAGAACAAAGCAAAGTAATTACCGTTTTTGATTGAGTTTACTTAAGCATTAATGAAAAACAAATTGAATCTCATTACAAGCTCTGAGCTCTCAATGCTGCATACAAACGCATAAGTAACTGTAGGCGAAAAGGAAAGGGCGAAGAGGCGAAAGGGCGAAGAGGCGAAAGGGCGAAAGGGCGAAAGGGAAGGAAGGTGGTGGGTCCGCTTGGCTGCTTCTTTGTACGACAAATAAATACGAGTATGGAAAAGCGCTAGGCTGGAACGAACATTAAGTTGATATTGGCCTTGATTGGCTTTCCTTTCCGTACCGGGAATCTCAAAGGCGTGGTAATGAACATAATGTTTTATTTTAATGGGTCAATAATACTATTTGAATGGTGCCTACGCCTTTAATTATTTTCGGCTCATGTTATCCCAGGTTTTCACATGGCTCGGGCGCTGCGAAAATTTGCAATTTCGTTCGTACCTACTCTAGTGGCACTAATAATAAAACACACTAGGAATTCCATTGCAATTAATAAAAATTTGTGGTTATTTTCTTCTTCTTATAGTTCTTCCAATTACTGTGAGTGGTATTTGCTATTTACTACAAGAGCAAGAATCCTCCGTAGGTTCGTTCTCGCACCTCTTAGGAATAGACAATTTCTAATCTGCATTGTAAACAGATGCTGTCCGAAAATGAAGATAAATTGTATAATTAGGCATGTAGTGCTGGCTCTTGTACTCACTTAACTTGTAATTGTTTTGTTGTAACATGTATGTATGTGTAACAAAAATTTATTGCCAGTTGTTTCGGTTCATGGAATAAGCAAATAGCGTAGGAGAGACAGTCGAAAAAGTGGGCTTCGATTTTATCGCTGACTTAGAAACAATTTATTAAAGTACCATAAAGGTCTGTGTTGCACAGAAGTATGATGAAGGCTCCAGTGAAATGTGCTAATTTAATGGTCGTACATTTCAAGATGATCTAAACTAAATTCCACAAGAACTCTGCACAAGATTGTAGAAAAAATTAAGTCGATGAATGGAGACTTTGGAAGCTATGCAGCCCGATTCGAAATATGCGTGGGGAATTTTGCCCGGCGGATTTGAAAAAACAATTCTCCCATTCTAAGCACATTGGTAAGGGAATATGAAAGGAGCAAGAATTGCGAACATTTTTAAGCAAAAATCGTTACATTCTTCCTTTTATTGACGGCTAAAAACACTTCCTTTTTCCGCAGAGAAAAATTTATAGTAGAAAAAATATCGGGGAATATTCACTTAGATAGGGTTGATGGAAGGAGATGATCTATACACTGAGCGAACTTAACCATGATTTTTTTTTAAATGCGCATTGTTATTCACAGTCCTTTTGATTTTCAAGCAGAACAAAAATTTCAAAAGACAAATGGTTGAGTCAACAACATTTTTGGTTGATTTGAAAGGAAATATGTTTAATTACATTTCTTTTCGTTCGGTATAATTCTCATTTGTTTTATAAAATAGGACATATAAGACATTCATTCATCTTAGAACTTTTTAAGCATTGCGAAAGCAGTCACGACAACGTAGTGACAAAATCTGATGAAGTCCATCCCATGGCTAGTTTTTGGGGTTATGTTCAGCAGAGGGTTCTGTGGCCATTTTTTATAGGTATTTTTTTTCTTTGATTTTTTTATTTTAAAAATTATCTTGTTATTTCAATTATGTCCAAGGTTAGTTCAACAATTTAAATTTAAATCCATTTTTGAAAATTATCATTTCAATTCAACTTGAAATATGGTTGATTCAAAAGGAAATCTTTATTTTTTTCAACAAGAAAAATTGTTAAAATTAAAAATATTCCTTGTTGAAGCCGTTTTGTATGTTTTTCCTTTTGATAAAACCAGTTTTCTGGTTGATTTTTTCTCTGTGTAGGAAAACTTGGCTGCAGCAACCACACACTGGTCCAGAATGCAACCATGGGGGAAAACATAAATGTCAAAAACGACACAAAATAGTTGAATTTTTCTACTCTAAAACTAATGGCTAGGAATGGGAAGAAGCAAACTAATGCCATGTTTCCATACAGTATTTTAGCTTGAGTTGCTTAAGTAAAATTCGTGTGCTTTAATTTCAACTAAGGTGTCCAAATTTTTAATAAGTCCATGCGGGACACCCAATCCTATCTACAACAAGACTCAGAATTTGTTGGAATTGTTGGTGGTCTATTTGAGCTAGAAGCTAACAACACTACTGCTGATTCAAAATTTGTTTTAAAAAAAAATATGAGTGACATTTTGTAAGAAGTTCTGTGTTTTGGTTTGCGGCAGCATGGGGGACGGTTGGCCGTCTTAATTTCAACTGAATTGAATTTTTGTTTCGAATTTGTTTTTCAGTAGAAGTTAAGTGAAAAGCGAAGTAATGAGCAAAATTGTTATGGCAGCGAAAAACAAATTTTTGGCTCTACTTTTTGCCACAACATTGAATGGGAAGAAAAGAAGACTGCAGCTACAAATGGCTCAAAACCTTAACAATATCAGAGCCCGCCATTTCGTTTGAAATACATTTGAAATTTTGGATTTGTTTTTATTATCAATTATCTTATCGATTATTTTAGAGATGTAGATTTTTAAGATGTGTTTTAATGATGTATATTGGTAAAACACCTTGGCAGCGTGTTTTAACTTTGTATGGTATAACACGTTAAATTGTATGTGTTTTAGCTCTAACCCTTTCTTTCGGAAAAGGTATAACTTAACTTAAGGACTGATAGTGCATTGAATTTAAGTATTTTAAGTATCAGTAATTAATTACCAATAAAAATTCAGATGAAATGTCGGTAGCACTAAACCAATACTGGTAATTGAAATGTTTAATGCACTCTAATTATACTGCAATATGCCTATGTGTGATATAATTCCAATCCAACACGCGATTTTTAAAAGACATCAAAAGCTTTTGGAATCTTTAACGTACGAAAATTATTTTCCCGTCTATGTCCCGTCGTATGCAACTTCACATGAAAATTGTTGTGCATTTTGCTGACAGGCTTTTCACATTAGCCCGAAAAGCTGAGGTATTTTGGAGTCTTAAACAAATAATGTCTCTTTGGGAAAGTGATGCTTTTTCAGCTGATTTAATCTATGAACACACTGCACATGATGTTAGCTTCCCGAAATCCCACATTTAAAACATATGAAATGTCTTTGCGACAAGTCTAAGATGAGAAGAAAAAAAAAAGCTTTGTCAAACTCTTTTAATGGAATCACTTTTCTATGCAAACAACTGCCATCTGCATCGAGCAACAGGAAGCGAACAGATGACAAAATGCTATAAATTGCAGGTAAAACGACCGAAATTCCGATAAATTTGCAAAGAGAACGTGCGTAAGCATATTTTTACACATTTCCAATGGTTCATACATGCATTGATGTACACCCGTCGCATACATACTCGTACAAATGTATCCATTTATTTGCGGTACGTTTGAAAAGATGAATTTCAAAACTAAGCACGTTGTATTTGTTCTTGTGAGTGGCATACAAAATATGCAATTTGTGTGCAATTGATGTGAAGACACGACAGCAATCGAAATGAATTGATAAAACAAAGAAAACCTACCTCGAAAGAAATATTCTTGAACCGATGGAATGAGATGAGCGACTGAATTTTAGCTTTTGTTAAGCTTCGTTGAAATCCGATTAAATGATAAAGCCGCTTTAAGGCAATGAAAGTTTTTGAGCCGATTGCTGTAAATGCTTCTCCTTTTAAAACAACATTAGTCCTCCAACTAACATTTGTCGTTTCAAAACATGAACTCGCAACATTTATAAAATAAGTTCATGAGAAAGGCAAAAAAAAAAAAAAATTCTTTCAATTTACACTTTATTGTTGCTAGAATTTTTCCATATTATTCAAAGGTATTTTGTAAAAGCAGCCAGAAAGTGTTGCAAAGCCAAAAATACGCTGGAAATTGATTTAATTTTTATTTTATTTTTTGGGCAAAAAATTTTCTCAGTGCTAAATTTAAAAAATTCTTACTTTAGATTTCTTGTTCAATTAACTATCAGTCGTCATTTGTTTCATCTTTCGATCTTAATTAGTTTTCGAGATACACTGTTAAAACTTAAGTTTAAATTTAATACCAATTTTGGTGTTTACATATAACAATGCCAAAAAGGAATTAAATTAAAACATTTTTGGTTTAAATAAATAGAGAGAAAATTGAGATTTTTTTGAATGAATTATTAAAACAAGTAAAGAAGTTAACATCGGCAAAGCCGATTGCACACATACCTTTTTCTCAGCCTAAAATATGTTAAAACATTACCTTAACGAAAATTCCTGCCGTTTTCGTTGTTCTAGCTTGGATATCTATTTATACCTTATCTGTACTTCGATTTAGCTTCTAAAACTTGAGATTATTATTAAGCAAAAAATTTCGCGAATGGTGGTCATGGTCAAATTTTACCCGTTAGAGGACATTTTGTTTAGCTGCGAAATACTCAATTCAAAATAGTGTAAATCAATTTTTTGCGAATTTCGCGAATGGTAGTCTTGATAAATTTTTAACCCTTAGAGGACATTTTGTTTAGCTGCGAAATACTCAATTCAAAATAGTGAAAATCAAATTTTTGCGAATTTCGCGAATGGTGGTCATGGTCAAATTTTAACCTTAAGTGACGACTTTATTTAGCGGCAAAATACACAATCGGAAGAAGCAAAAAAAAAAAATCATTTTTGTATACAGATATGAGAATAAGAGAAAAAGTGTTTTTTTCTTATATGTAGGATGAGGACCATAGTTATAGCGATGTCGCAATTTTTTTTCAGCGAAAGCTTAAGTCTACATGGTAGCTATACACACACCAAATTTCAATAAGCTGGGATGTTTAGTAAAAAAGTTATCCAGGAAAAACCTTAGAAATCGTGATTTTTGAAACTTCTGAACCACTTCCCACGACCCACAGTGCTTCGACCCATAGACAAAAATCAAAAAAAAAATTGTTTTAATATATTGATGAAATATATATTTTCGGAAAGATAATAAAACAGCTAATATAATTATAGAAAAATATTTATGGTTTGATTCTTTAGATCACCACTAGAGGGCGCTGAAGTTAGACGATTTTAAGCAAAACTGCTTTAACAAAAAAATCGCTCAAGTCGATTCACTAAAAATAATCTCAAAAATTTATTTTTTCGTGAAATTACTTCAAACTTAATTTTTTGACTTCTTCAATATATAAGTAATAAATAAAAAATAAATTTTAAAGCAAAGGGGCTTAATGTCATTTTGGTTTTTTGCTTTGAAAAACACAAATTTTTGGTTGGTTATTCAAAAATTACAAAACTTTAATGGAGTAAAAAAAAAAATACGGAAAAACGGGTATTTTTTTATTCCTATTTTTAATACCTTATATATTCTTCTAATAAGATATGAAAAAATCAGACTTCTATCGAACCAACAATTGAGAAAAAAATCATTTTTCCCATAAGCGTTTTTCTTGATTTATGAAACACTTGTTTCAAGCTGTTTCGCAAGAAATTGCCACAAATACATTTTTTCCTTAATAGACTTACGGTTTGTTGTTTTAACTTTTCAAATATATGAGAAGTACATTAAAAATATGCTTTTAGGCAAAGGAGCTTAATATTATTTTGCTTTTCTGCTTGAAAAAGGCACACATTTTTTTTCATAGTAAAAAATATCGAATCTTTAATGGAGTAAAAAAAAAAAAATACGGAAAAACGGGTATTTTTTTATTCCTATTTTTAGTACCTTATATATTCCTCTAATAAGTTATGAAAAAATCAGACTTTTATCGAACCAACAAATAAAGAAAAATTTAGATTTTAAAAATGTATATTTTCATGATTTATACTAAAGTTTTCTTTGTAAATAAACATTATTAAATGCAGCCAAAAAGTATGCTTTTCAATATTTATGAAATGTGCATGCATTTATAAGTCTTTACCTTCGTTGTTTTTCGTTGCAATTTTAGAAAAATGTGGCTGATTATTGAGTCTTAAGTCCTTGCTTTATCTCTCTCGTTTTTTTAACAGAACTGTCTGCGAAAAGACTTAAGACGCGAACGTGAAAACAGTAATAAAAATCTTACGAAATTAATGGAGGAAATATTATTTTTTGATAAGATCGCATATGTATATACTCTTCTCCCAATTTTTAAGAATTTTTTGGCAAAATATCCATTTTTATAGCCGAAAATAACTTTGGGTGGTACGGGCGGTGGGTGGTGGGAGCGGTCAATTTTGATGAAACTTCGAAAATTTCTTAATTAAGCCATATTAGGGACTTGTGCCAAATTTCATTGCCCTACGACACTTCTTTCTATTTTTGTCCATCGAATGTATGGGATCGAAGCACTGTGCGACCCAAGGAGGGACTACGAAAACAATTTTTATGCAGTTTTTTGGACATTTACCTGGTTCATGTCCATGCCGAATTTCAATATGATATCTTTCATGGCTGAGGAGTTAATTACGAAAAGCTAAAGTGTGACCGACAGACAGACAGACAGACAGACAGACAGACAGACAGACAGACAGACAGACAGACAGACAGACAGACAGACAGACAGACAGACATGGCTAGATCGACTCCTCTTGTCACCCTGATCAAGAATATATATATATGTCTATATCTATCGCGACTCCTTTGGTACGTTACATACTCCGAGCCAAACTTAATATACCCTTTCCTTCGGAAAAGGTATAAAAAAAAATAAAAATTATTAATAGAGCAAAAAGAAATGAGAGACATTGCCTTACAACCTGATGTCGGCGAGTTCAATCCCCGTGCAGGAGAGCGTCAAATTTTTTTGAGTTTTTGTTTTTTGGATAAATAAGTAGATAGTAATAATATATTGTACTAAAAAGCTTGCCGCTAAACTTTATATGGAAAAAAAAATAAAACGAAAGATATCAGCAGAAGTCATAGGAATTTTTGAAACAGCATGACATGATGACACACGTTCTTGAAGGCAGGAACAATACTTCACTTTATGGCTGGCAACTATGTGTTCTCTTTCCTGAGTAGACCAATTTTTCTTTTTTCCAAGTTCAAAATTTATTTTACCTTTTTCAAGCCCCAATTTTTCCACACACGCTTCCAGTACGCTACCAAGCGAATTTTACATTTCCAACTTGTGTTTTGTTATACATACGAATCTCCTAATTGAGATGTTTGTTTATTTTTTTCAAAAAAAGACAAAAATTACGATATTTTTCAAGTCCATGAAGAGTTTCAAAAGTCAGTTAAGTCGAGTTCAGTAAAAGTAGTTATAAATTTATGAATTGGTGAGTTCTTTGTTTTAAAATCCAAAATAAAAAAACCCGCATGTTTGCGCAAATTTAAGAAAATAAATTTTTTGTGAAACAAATCGCATAAAAAAAAATTATTTCTTGCATTAAATTGCTTTACTCCTATGAGACGTATGGGACGTATACGTAATGCAACTGCCTACAATTTTTCTGTAAATAACATTGCTCATACGTCAATTGGTAAAAATGTTAATTATTATATATTTTCGTCAAGAAATAATTACATATTGTCAGAAAGTGGGTTTTTAAAGTAAGTTGTACATAACTAAAAATACAAAAATTCTAAAATATCGCTTAAATTTTCCTCTAATTTAATCCTTGTTTTAGGGCCTGTTCAACCCACTGTGGGACGATTGCCTTCCTGAGTCGGCAAGACCCTTTAGGTTTTATATCAGAAATACAAAATTTTTTATTAAAAAATGGTAGAAATTTTAAGGATGAGGAATTTTGAACAGCTGATTTCCAATAACAAAAAAAGGCAACTAACATATGAGTGTGCTATTAGGTAGACAGGTGGACAGCAATTACCGATTCACCAAAACTTTAAGGCTACCCCTATATGGCACATGAGTTATACCTTGTTCACAAATATACAATTAAGAATTTTATAATCTTTAGGTGCAAAACAAAATCTTGGAACAATATCTAAGCAGAAATAAAAGAAAATAAATTATCTTGAATAATCGCAGAAAATTTCCATAGCAAAATTGATCGGTAAACTGATATCTGTTATCGTTGGTCTGAATTTTCCAAACATTCTATGTCATGATGCTCTCCCTATATCTCCATACGTTGGCATGTACACATAAACAATTTTTTCTCACTTTTTTTTTGTCGAGAGAAAAACTTTTGCGAAAGTACTTAAAAAGTCAACCTTTGCAGCTTGATTAAATAAAGGCAAGAAGTTTTTCCAAAGTGGATTTATGTGCTGAAGCTCTAACTGTAACTTAAAGTTTTTTGATCTATTTAGCTTGGGTTAGCTCAAACATGAGTGCGTTCAGTGATTTTCCCCGTCACTGCAATCTGCACTCGCTTCCATTTTTCCAACCTGCAAGTTTCGCTCACTTTATTTCGCTCCTCTTATATTCCGACTACAACTGGCACATCAAAGTTTTGCTTCATTTAACTACGTAGTTCCTCTCCACTTGCATCTAAAAAGAAAATACAAAATACGGTGAATTGAAATGGGTTTATCTACGACTAGCATTATTTATTCAAGAGATGAATTTTCTTCACAGAGCATTTCACAGTAAATTCAATATAGAATTTCGAGTAAATGTATCTCGACGAAGCAGAGAAAACAAAATATATTAGATCTCCAAGTAATATATTCGTCGAAGGTCAAAGTACGAAAACTGTCCTCTTACATCATGATTATGTCTTTTATTTGTAAATTCGATAAAATCGCTTAATAACGAACATGTGCAAACATTATTCTTGCAGAATGTCATCATAAAGTTAAAACGAAATATTGTATGCTTAAAGCATCGACGAAATGGAACAGAGGCACGCGCATCCAGTCCATGTCGATAGCAAAGAAGCAGAAAACATATCCGATCATCTGGGGAAACATATTGCGCAGAATATAAAAACGTCATTGGATCATCATCAACTAAGGCTGTGGGAGTTCTCGAAGTAATAGGACTTCTCTTAATGCGGCACATTCAGGTCGAATCCTTCGTCAATAAATTTTTACTAGCAAGCGAAGGGGTAAGTGAAATAACAATGAGTAAACTTCCACCCTTCTCGAGAGGATTTTATACAGATTTAATGGAAATTAAAAGGTCTAGTTTATATAATGAACATTTTTTGGGCTATTTCATGACGTTCCACGTAGCAGTTTTTTGGGTGGTATGCTGTTGCATTTCTTCTTTTATAAGCTGAAAATTTCTCCAATGCTTAGGGCCGGATTGGCACAAAAAATTCATGTAAGAAGAAAAGTCGACGTACCGAAATAACTTGGGACTTGATTCCCGTAAGCTGTGTTTGTGATAACTACACAAGGGGTCGAACAGCCAACGTCGATGTTGGGAGTTCTTGAACTCAAAAGACCTGGGGCCCGGAAATGCTTCAAGGCAGTGATAGCTGGAAAAGAAATATTATTCAATAATTATTTTATTACGATTAATCAAAAGTACATAATTTTAAATTATTTAGCAAAATGTTGAAATGAACATAGACAAGACATTTAGCCAGGGAATGGAACCGTTACCGCCACCGTTAACCTTTTCTTGATTTAGCCCTTTAATTCGCCGCTACCGTTACCGCTACCTACAGAGCAAGCCGACTTGATAACGTTACCGTAACCGCTACCCAACCTAATCTCTGCCGGTAATTTTACCGGTAACGGGTTAAAGCTCTTTGGCCTAAGTTTCGCTATTTCTGTGAATTGTATCAAGTATACATATAACTATATTTGTACCTTATATACTCACGTATGTGAATTTACTTATACACTTGTCTGTGCAATAACCTGCGTTAATATGGACTGACCCGAGTGTAGCCTTCGGTGAGTCCTTCTTGTTACCAGTACTAGTATCCCCTTATAATTCCACTTCTAATGTATTCAAATGACCTTTTTAACATGGGCTTCTCACTGGAGAAGGACTAGTCCGCAAAACGGCTGACCGTAAGTCAGTTTTTTTTGGATCAATTGTCATAATATTGCCTGGTTTTAGGCCAGGAAAAGGTAAAAAATTTTCCAAATCTTTTAATTTTAAACTTTTTTTCTTTTTTTTTTCACACCAGCAGTTTTTTTAAAATTATAAGTAGAGCAAAAAGGTAACTGAGCATAGTTTTCACTGCTTTGTGAAAGAGAAAAAAAAAAAATAAATTTTTCTAAGTTGATGAAAGTGTCATTTACAGAATACCCTTAAACCAACCATTTGTTACCGACTGCCGGCTAGCCTTATTCGTTTCGAGCGAATTGCCATAATATAAGTGGAAGGATTTGGACCAGTCAAAAGGCCAGTCCTTATAAGGTACTTGACCTGCTCATTACTCCAGGGTATATTCCTTGACAAAATTGGCACCAGCAAAAGCGGATATTTTTAGAGCTTGAAATATAGGGCCTACTCTTGGGTTGTTAATTTTTTCAATTTCCAAAGCAGTTTCGGTGAAAAAATTTCCCTATGTCAAAAATTCCTTTCTACGGGCCTATTAAAAGACTTTTTAATGGAAATTGATATTGTTGGTTGTTATTTTTTATTCGATCCGTGATACATATTCTACGTTTTGGAATTCATTTCTTTATTTCTCTTTCTTCGGCGCAAACATTTCTGTTCTTAAATTTCAGTTTTTAAAATTTAATTTTTTCTGATTGCCGAGATTATAAATTGAAAAACCAAAGAATTTCATTTACAAAAAACGTATTTCGGCGATGCTCAAGGAAACCGTTAATATTGTAAGCTACTTATTAGGGCGATTCGATCAACTTTGAAAATTTCCTTCATGAATTTTATCATTGTGAGCGTTTCTATTTCATTTTTGGAAACTATCCCATTTTCCGCCCATGATCATTTTAATTAAATTTTTAAGTGCTTCGTCGTTATGATGTCTTTGACGTAACCTGTATGGATTCCTTACTCAGTTCTACGAAATAGTTTACCACGATTTTCGAACCCGAAAACAATGGGAAAAATCTTTACATATCGATAAAAATTTTCATAAAAATTTCTACAGCTGATTGCCCACATTTTTGGAAAATTTTTCTATTTTGTAATATTTATAAAAATGAATAGGGGTCTGTGCTTAAACGTGCATTTGCCTCGAAAATCGTACATTAGAAAGGCTTAGAAATTAATGAGCGAAGTTTTGTTTTAAAAATTTTACATTTGTCCGCTTTTTCGTTCTTTTAACGTTTAAGGAAAGACCCCTAATGAATGCCATTAGTTTAGTTCTTAATTTCGCATACTAATCAGGCAACCGTCACAATTGAGATTTTTCCCTGATATAGCACTGGTAAAAACGAGACCAGAAAAGGAAATCCCTGAATCCATAATTTAGCTGATTTTGGCCGCAATCGTCATTAATTGCGATCAACAATTCCATTTTCTGAGGTATGTGAGAAAAAGGCAGATTAACGACTTACTTTATTACATTTCGCAATTTGTCTTGCAGTTCGGGATAGTCCACTACACGTGCTACCTCGTCAAGGGCAGATTCAAGGTCAGAGTTGATTAGTTCAAGCACGAAATCGGTTGGAAGAAAGTCGTAACGAATCAGTTTCATGACTTGCAAGCAGTTTGTTTGCCTTTCTTTCCAATCACAGTTGAAATACCGCACACAAGCGAAAAATAACTAGAAAATTATTGCTTCATGAAATAAGTCAAGGTAAAAATTTTTAATTATTCACCTCAAGCTCTGAGTTGACAGCAATTAAGCTAGAATTCAAGGAAAACAATTAAGTCCTCGACTGGGATGTAAAGGAACTCCTCGCAAGAAACGATTGGTAGAAAAAATAATGATATTCGATTAAGCATTGCCTTTCGTATTTCAGGGACATCAAAAGCCTAAAAAAGCCCTCCAAAGGAATTAAACCAAATTTAATAAAATGCTTTTGGTTCCTCCCCGGGAAATAATCCCGGAAAAACGGGTTGCCTTTACGGCCAAATTGTCCAAAATTTTTGTTCGCAACAGGTTTTCTTTGGGACAATCCTCCCAAAAGGTTTTAAAACCTTGCCTTTTTAAATAAGTTCCTACAATACCCCTCCGGTTTTGGAAGGGAATGGGGTTTTCCTGTTTAAGATTTCCCACCTTTTCCCCAAATTAAAGAAAACGAAAGCCAAGGGTGAAAATTTCCCTCTTTAGATTTATTTCTCTTTAGAAAAATTGTTTTTCGTTTACGAATTTTGAATAAAACTTTTCAATAACCATTATTGAAACCGAACCGGAAGTAATGTTTTTCTATCAAATTGGGGTCTTAATTCCAAATCAACCAAACCCTTAAAATTTAACGGAGTTTCCTAAAACAAAACCATTTTTTTAAATTTAAGGTGGCCCTTCAACTTTATTCCCAACCTCTTGGTTTTTAAACGGAATTTTGAAGCCGAAATTCGGGGTATTCCCCAACCGAATTGCCAAAAATTGATGGTGGGATCCTTCGGATCCTTCCAAAATTCAATTTAACCGGTTCCTTTAAAAGGAAAAATTTGAGGCAGGAAGTGGGTGAAAATTTATTATACCTCAAATAACAATTAATTTTATCTTATTCCGGGCGTACTTAAAAAAAGGGCCCGCCCCTAAAAAAATTGTAAAATTTTTATTAATTGGGTATGGAATAATATTTTTTTAAATCAAAGCCTGGTGATTTGAATACCAGCCCAATATTGTTTTTTTTAAAGGGTTTAATATTGGCCAAAAACTTTCCAAAATTGGCTAAAATTGAACGATGTGAAAATATTTGTTTTCTTCTTATTGTACGCTATATGCCTGGAAGAAACTGCTAGGAAAAGCATGGGGCTCAGCCTTTCACTTACTCACGGGACATACACTGCCGTGACCAGATTCCATTCTTTTATACGGGATTATGGTTTGGAGGACGGCATTAAAGAAGAAGGTTTACTCAAGGATGCTGGGGTTCAACAGGTTGCTCCACTCAGCGCTTAAGGGGCATTGAAGACCACTTCAAGTAAAGCTCTGGAGGTACTTATGCATTTACCATCCCTGGACCTTGAAGCTTTCGCAGCAAAAAAAGCTGCCCTGCCGCTCACTGCTTCGGGACAGTTCGAGAAGAGATGCTATGGACATAGCTCTCTTGTAGACGAATTTGCGGAGGAGTTTGACTACGTCACCCCACAACCGGAACTTAAGGAGAAGATTCAAAGCTACTATTGAGATAGTACTCATGGAGTAAGAAGCCCATCAGGGTGAAGTATTCAACTTCCACACAGACGGATCAAAGATGATGATGCGAGTAGGAGTCGCTGCCTCCTGTCGCGAGCTCAACATAGAGCGATTCTTCAGACTACCTGACTACTGCAGCGTTTTTCAGGCTGAAATCTTCGCTTCTGGTGAAGCGGGAAAACTCGCACTAACTGCAGAAACTCGTAACAGTTTAATTTATATTCATATATGTAGATAGCCAAGCAGCGATCACAGCCTTAGCATCTGGTGTTATCACCTCAAAACTTGTGTTGGATTATAGGAACGCCCTCAACAGACTCGAGGAAAACGGGAAAATCCGAATTATCTGGGTTTGCCTCCATGCGGAAGTTGAGCGCAATGAGAAAGCGGACGAATTCGCTACCCTCCTGGACGTTTCGGATGCGGTGCCCCTACCATAAGTCTCCCTTAAACATGAACTTAACGAAAAACTCATTATTTCTGCCGACCAAAAATGGCGCAATACCCTAACGTGCAGACACAAGAAAATACTATGGAACTCATACTAAAGAAGTGATACAGACTTCCAATTGAAAGTCCGCGAGCGGACTGCACGATATAAGTCCAGCTGATAACTGGACACTGACTGCTAGGCGCTCACCTGTTTATTATAAACCTTGTGTCCACGGACCTCTGTCGGAAGTGTTTGGAACCAGGGGCAAAAGAAACTGTGGAACATGTACTATGTCACTGCCCGGCTCTTTTACGATCAACACATACCTTCTCTGGGGGGCCATGGCTGATTGACTTACAATGTTTGGCTGAACATAATCTATCAAAAATCTTAAATTTCGCGAAGAAATCCGTTCCAAGGTTAAACAGAAACTCCCTCCAATAACATGTTAACATACATTGGCAAAGCTAGGGACCCATGTGGTCTATGTGAATGTGGTCACCCGAACTGTGGATATGCCTTTTTTACGGATATAATAAACCTATATATGTACAGAGAAAAGCACTGCAGAATACGTCTTCTCAAAATAAAAATCCTGCTTTTATATTCCGCCATTTTTATAGTCCTTCATGGTGCTCGATCATCACACTCTGTGATAAAAGATAGAAGGAAATCACAGAAATGATGAGGAACACCAATCAATGCGGGATATTCGGGAACATCTGTTTTTAAATCAAGGATGCACGGCATTTTTGCAAATAAAATAGCATTTAACATTGCTCTCATCTTCTGTTTTACATATCCCGCATTGATAACTAAAGTGACATAACTAAAAATCCATAATTTCAAATCAACAAATGAAAAGTGTTCACAACGCACTGTGCGCTCGCCACGACCAACTATAGTAGCTTTTAACATCTCTGTTTTTTTTTTAACTCGATACATCTCTCTATATGTTTCGGCTATAAGTTTCGTCATCCATTTGCAGAAGTTCTTTCCGTTTTGCGAAAATGTGAAAATTTGATTTGTGTCACTTTAGTTGCGATGTGCGATTTTCGTATGGTTTGTATCGTATTTATTGTTTTTATGAATGTTCCCATTATTATTGAAATATTCAATTTCTCTAGAGATTTTCTTCCTTTTAACATGGTATGATATACGTCAACAATTCATGAATTCTTTTAATGCCGAAGTCTTGGATTACGAGCTCTGGCTTGCCTTTATTACTTCAATTCGCATAAAAATTTATTGCTCTTTTTTAAACTGCCGTTAATCAGGAGGCAAGGAATAATGAATAGGACTTGTTCGCTTGTGATTGTCAGGCACGTCTATGAGCGTGAATTTCGACAGTTGACATAAACAAAAAATATTTCAAATGAACAATGTGTCTGTTTTTGGAGCAAACTTCAGTTTACGTACGAATTAAATAAAGATGAATGGATTCCATCTACAAGGATTCTCTCAAACAAATGTGTAACTATCTTCAAGAATTTAATCCATACCCAATTTAAAACTTCCATCTACTCTCGCACCCAGGTTTTATTGCATTTTGTGGTTTTTAAACAAAATAATGGAGTGCCAAAAAATTAAAATTTTTCGTCCGGGTTTTTTACAAGTTTTCCTTACAAAAATTGAAAGGGACTTGACGAAATTGGTTTTGCTTTTTGGGGCCATTAAAGCCTTCCAAAAACCGATCGGACCATTTTAAGGGGTCCTCCAGTACTAGGGCCTGTACGAAAAACCCAAAATTGTTAAAAATCGGAAATATTTTAATGAAATTTGAATTTGAAAATTTAAAGGCCTAATTAGTTTCCAAAAAAATTGGAAAAGTGGGCGTGGCAAAAGGGGCGGTTGCTCAAAAAGGAAATTTAACAAAAGTTGGTATAGGCGCCCTTTTGGCCTTAAAAATCCTTTAAAAATTTTTTACTCCATTATTGGGCCCCCTTGCCAAAATTCAAAAGCCCCAAATTGGCTTTTAAATATTTCAATGAAATTAAGAATTTACCATATTAAGCCTTCCTTAAGAATTCAAAAAAATTTGGTGGGCTTTAAGGGTTCCATGAAATTTAACCAAAACAACCGCCCAAAATGGTTAAAAAAAATCTTAAAATTTGGAAAAAAGATTAGTTGCCCCCTTGGGTTCAAGGTTATTGGTTAAATTTTATTGGATGAAAAAAGAACAAAAACTAGAAGCCCTTAAAATCCATCTTTGTGTTTTACCAAGTAAATTCCAAGGCAACCAACCAAAATTAAATTTAAAAAAATTTTAACGTTTCAAAAAAAAAAAAAAAAAAAACATTGGGGTTAAATTTTTGTTACCATTATAAAAGTGGCAAAAAAGCTTAAAATTTCCATTTGCCGTTCTTAACAAGGTTCCAAGGCCTCCCAAATCTTGGAAATTTTTTAAACCTTTTGCAAAACCCTATTCTTTGCCGGCCAGTTAAATTTCCTTAGCGCAAATTTTAAGGGCATTAAAATTGGTTTCATTGCCGTTCTTAAACTTAAAAATAAAGATTTCGGAATTCAAAATTGTTGAAGGTTGCTGGTTTTCCCCAATGGCATAATCCTCGGCATATGGAGCACTTAAAATAAAGTTTGGTTAAAATTTTAACTTTTAAGGCCCGGAAGGGCCTTCCAATTTAGTTCAATTGCTTGAATTGCAAATAAGATAGATAGAGCGGAAGCATTTGGCCAAATAGCTCCCCCGTTTTATTGCTGCGCACTTAAATGCAATGCCTTCAGGTATTTTCATTTGCATGATATTTATCGAAATGATTGCAACGTGTATGCGCTCTGCTTTTTGCGATTCTACGATAGCCTTGAGCAATAACTATAGAGTATCTCGGTGATTCGAAAATAAAATATCTACGGAGATCTAACGTCCATGGAAAATGTCTTCCATCGGATGTGAAATATCTTAAAATAAATATGCAATCGACATGGCCACAAAATGTGACCTTTCTTATGCACAAGAAATTGCTTTGAAGTTCCATCACTTAGCTCGAAGCTACACAGCTCTCGAATAGTTTCCAACTTGGATTGTTACATTTGAATTAAATTTTTTCAGTCAGTCATAGTTTCATAGGTGCCAAAATTTTGAAATTTATTTAAGAAAATTTGTTTTGCGGAATTTGGGATCATATTTCGCAAATTTGGTTTGAAATTTTTAGGTCAAAATTCTTTGAAGACCAGTTAATCCTATTTTCAAAATTCCAGAAATTTGTCCTAATTTGTCTGATATATAATAATGGCCAGATCCACATGAGATATTAATCAGTTTTAAGGGTCAAAAAGATTGCAAAAATTATTAAAGTACGAATTTAAAGGTAAAACTTATGGGTTTTGAATGAACCAAATCATGAGTGATTTTCTTCGCGCATTCGGGCTGTTTGCATTAATTTGTTTAAGCATAAGTTCCTCGAGCGACTGAAAATTATTCTTATTTATTAACGGGTGCCCTCAATTAACCCAATATTAAGTTTATATATAAAGGGCTCCATTCGGTTAAACTCTCTATGGCTTTTGAACGTCAGTACCCCAAAATCTTGAGTTTCACTTATTTAACTTTCTTGCGCACATTTTGAACGCATGGAACGTCAAACGGAATGGTTATCGCTCTTTGAAGAGACTTCGAAAGTCTAAATGCAAGATTCAATAAGTCGAAACTTCTTATCCTCGAAGGGGCCTTTTGTTTTACGAACGTTTGCACAACACATATTTAAACATATTCAATTAACTAAACAAAAGTTCATTTCATCACGCCACCAACTTAATTTTAGATGTGTAACTTCACTGCTATTTTCAGAGAGATTTTATTAAAGATGGAAAATTGGTTTTTAAATTTGAAAATCTTAAATTCAATTTAAGATCCGTGAAATTGGAACGGAGTTTCTAATTTCATGGCTTCGTATTTAAATGCTTTATTTAAACTTATACGTTTTTTTTTTGCCCCAAAATAAAAACGAGTTTAGTTTTCCCCATTCGTCATAAAATGATTGCTCTTCGGTGGTTGACTTTGTGTTGTTTCTTGGCCTTGCTCACCTCCTGTCCTGCCAAGGATATAAAGCTTAAATTTGAGGTAAGATTAGATATTGACAAAATAAATATCAAACTACTAATTTTAAAATACTTTCAAGGATATCGATTCTGGCTATGTTATCAAGTGCATTTTATCTCTTGACAATCTGAGATTTATTTGTTCTAAAACAACTCAACTGAAGTATGATAAGGAAAGCAAAGAATATGAGTACTACAGTCGTTAGTCCATCGCCTTAGTTTTATTAAACACCGATCTCTTAAGCACTTCGATCCTAGATGACAGCTGCAGGAGGCGGGATAAATTTGCTTTGTGGCGTTGCCAGCAATCATAGAAAATAAATAATTAAAAATCGGTTGTCACTGTGTTTTTTTTTTTTTTGTTCAATATGGAATCAAAGGCAATCCATCCCAGCAGAAAACAAGGGATCGAATTTCGCTTTGGGCAATATTGTGTCAATATACCCAAGTAGAAGGTATGTCAACGGGTACCAAGCAGCAGTCGCCAGATCATTTCGTTTGTTTCGTTTTTCTGTTGACATTCAATACCATGCGACATACAAAATATCTATAGGAGATTGCCTTGCTTGAGCCATAGCAAGTCGTTATTCATGTTGAAAATCCGATAGAGACACGGCACCATGTCAACAGTACGACGGTCTCCTGTTGACATTTAATGAAATGTAATTGTAAATGTCTACTGCAGTAATGCATTGCCTGGGTACAAGTGGTGGCTGTATCCATTGACAAAGATAGAGAAACGCCACCGTGTCTAGAGCGACATTTTCTGCTGGGATGCGTCTGAATTAAAATTTAGCCTTAGTGACATATATGTTAAATTTCGGCTTTAATGCATTAGAGTGACCTCTAAGCTACAATAAAAAACTTAAATCCTGCTGAAATTTTCCTATTAAGTACCTTAAGTTTTTATTTAAACCCCATCGTCTTTGAAACTCAATACTTTTGTCAAGTCTAATATGACTTCCAGACTGTCAACTTAAAATCTGAATTTAGCTCCTTAAGTTGAATTTAGAAAATACCCTTTCAGACTGTAAATTCTGAGTTTACGAGCTCACACGCCTGTTCGAACTTAAATTAGATGTTTGCTTTGATTGATCGAAAGGATATCGTGGTATAGTGGATAGGACTCCGCCTTGGAACCCAAAAGGCTGAGGTTCGAATCCGGGCGCAAACAAGATTAATTGGGGAGAAAGATATTTTATTTTTTTATTATTAAAATTCAAACGAAAATTCATTTCACCTCGTAAAGATGTGTGACATAAAAGAAGCAAACAGGTAATTTAATCGTTGTCAAAAAAGGTAGTGAATTTGTAAGGGTTGCAGCAACGAAATTGCCTAAACTCATGAGTTTAATTTGTTGAATTTAAATACCCTAAACTCAGAAAATTTAAACTCACTACTAAAGTCTACTTTAGGTACTAAATTCAGTTTAACGCAATAGTCTGGAAACCATATTAAACACCCTAACGTAAAATTGACATATTTATGATTCCTTTAGAAAGCGTCCAAAAATCATACAAGATCTGCGGGGCCGTCAGAATAGCATTAATACAGCTATCTCTTCCTCAACAGGATTGATGAAATTAAGCACTAAAATTTACATTGAATTAATCCGGGAAGTTCGGCTCTTCTCACCCCATGCCCGGCGTATTGAAATAGGAATTTTTACGCCAACTACTTTTTGCGACGAAATTCCAGATATAAGTGGGATTAAAGCAGGTGTGAAATTTTTACACCGTCGCAAAATTTGAGTTTAAGCAAATTTTTTTGTATGGAAAAAAAATCCGCGGCTGGGCAAATATTGCACATCGAATTTGATGGGCAAAATTTGCGCCATGTTATCGCAAAAGTTTTGCACTCGTTCTTCGCAAGGTCGTTCATACAAACGGACAAAAGTTGCTGGAGGAAAATTTGCACACTTCAATTTCCACAGCTGCTTGAATACCACTTTTATGTGAAAAGGTACCCCCATTGTTTTTGAAAGATCTTCAAAATAGATTTATAGGACAAAAGTATCAAAGCAAGGGTCTAAAATTCAATTGAAGTAAATTGTTGCGCACGAAATCCAACACCCCTCTCAATTATCACATCCAAGGCAATAGATGATTCTTTGAGTAACATATATCATCTGAAAATTCTTGAAGGGGAATTGGAAGCATTCAATTTTCAATAAAACCCTTTCCAAAAGCCAAAAAAACTATGTTCATTTTTTATATAATCAGTGAATAGCATTGCCGTTGGAGCTCTTGTTCAAATAATCCCTTCTGACTGAAAAATGGGTGAGAAAATAATTTGGTGTACAGAATTCCAGCCAGTTCCAAAATGAGTCACTGGCAAATCGAATAGGTATGAGCTTACGCAAGATGCTTAAGATGTAAATTCTGAATGACCATAAAATCAGAGAAAATTAAGGGCATTAAAGATACCTGATAATGAGAAATATTACTATGGGAACTTTAAGAGCATTTCAAAAAACTCAATTGCCGAGTTTTTCTCTAAAATTATAATGTAAATGCCTTATTTATAAATTTCGACTACACAGTAAAAACTACGGTGCCGTGACATAACGCCCATAGACTTAAGGCCCAAAATTGGGTTTGGCCTTATGTCCGAAAATAAGAAAGACAGAAACCCCACGGGCTTTAAGTCCGTTTGAAGAAAAAAAAATTTTTTTTATGTTTTTATAAATTAAAAAAAATTTTTTTTTTTTATTATTTTTATATTATTTTCTATTTTTTATTCCATATAAACAGTAACAATTCTAGTAACCACGCGGAAAAAAAGGGATTGGACCCCTTGGACAGGGCCAAATGTTTTCTGCTAAAAAGTTACAGTTGCCGTGCCATAACGCCCATGGAGGTAACTGCAACTGTATTTTTTTTATCACAAAGCTTTAAGTCCTTGTGCACCTTTAAACGCAAAAGGATTTCAATTTTTCCTTATTTTTGGCCCTGTCCAAGGGTTCCAATCCCTTTTTTCCGCGTGATTTTTTAAAATAACCGCTAAGCCGGCCCTCAAAACAAATAAAAAATTAAGAAAGATTAACAAATACCTAAAAATTATTTTTCATTTTTAAATGCGTGACGCTATAGAAATTTTTTGTGGTGCTATTACCGTTTCTCTCACAGACATTACGCCCAAATAATTTTGGTCTTATGTCCGAGAAAATTGTGGCGTTATGTCCTTCTTGTTTTCGGACATAAGGCCAAACCCAATTTTGGGCCTTAAGTCCGCCATTACTGCGGACTTAAGGCCCGTGGGCCTTAAGTCCATGGGCGTTATGTCACGGCACCAAAAACTACAGGTTTAAAATTAAAACCAATCGGTATAAAATTAAATCATTTTAGTATTAAATTTGATTTTCAATACCAAAAAGTTTTATTTTAATACCTTTTGGTTTTAAAAGATCTCAAAAACGAACAAAATTCTCAAATTGTCAAATTGTTCTCGCGATTACATAGCTTTCGTACAAACATACGAGGCATCTATAGTTCGATTTTATCGAACGTTGATATAATAAATCTTGTTAGCGTAGTGGAAGCGTTTTTGCTTAGCATTCTGAAAGGTCCGAGTTCGAACTCTGTGTCGCAGGCGAAAGAAATTGTGGAAAAATTGGGGCTTGGAAAAGGTAAAGTAAATTTTGAACTTGGAAAAAGGAAAAATTGATGTACTCGGGAAGGAGAAAACATAGTTGCCAGCGATAAGGTTGAATTATCGATACACTACCTACAAAAACGTGTGTGTCGTCATGTCATGCTGTTTCAAGAATTCCTATGAGAGTTCTGCTGGAATCTTTCATTTTACTTTTTTTTTCATAAAAAGACTGGTTGCAAGCTTTTTATTCCTCTAAATTTTTTACTATAATTTATTATTATTAGGTACCTACATATTCCTCCAAAAAAAAAAAAAAAAAATTGCTCGCCTGACCGGGGATTGAACTCGCCGACATCAGGTTGTGATGTCATTTCTCATTTCTTTTCGCTCTACGCATAAATTTTTTTTATAATTCATACGAAAAATTCTCAATTTTCTCTCTCTTTATTTAAACCAAAAAGGTTTTAATTTAATTACTTTTTGGCATTGTTATATATAAAAACCAAAATTGGTATTAAATTTAAACTTTATTTTTTACTGTGTACGTATCCTTTTCCACCATTTGAAGACACCATTTAAACTAGCAAAAATTTCAAAATCATCCATAAAATCGTCAAGCTTGCTAATGTTGTAAGAATACATGATAAATATCATTTAACACTGCACAACATTTTAACAAAGCAGTGTCGGGCAATACCTGAAACTTCTTTCACTCTTTTCCTTTTATGCATTTCTTTTTACCAAATTCCCAACATATACAATGCAGATTTTAGACAATAAACAATTGTCTCAGTCATCAATACTTTGAACAATTGCTTACATTTAAAAACGCTCAGGCAGCAATATGCTCCGAGTGCAGGCCAGCAGTGCACCCTTGCCCTTCGTTTTTATTACGGCAAGCGGCACCAATAATACTGCAATTAAGCATACATGTTTTACATGGAAATTTGAGCCCATTACAAGTCAGTGATATTGTTTGTTTCGATGTTGATTTTACCCACGCAGCAAAATAAACCTTAAAACAAAACAGAGAGAACATATGATTCTTCAGCACTTTCAATCGCTTAAAAATTCGTATATAAACTAGAATATTTTGTAATAAAAAGAGAGACTAAGATTTCACTTCATTAAAGTAAGAAGATGGATGACGGATACTAGCTAACCCCGTATACCGGTCCTCTTCTCGTACAACCAAAAAACTTAGGCTTTTTACTATCAAAAGTTAATTCAAAAGAATTAACTTGGGATTGATCTGTGCGATTTGACGGTCGACAAAATACCGACCGTTGGGCGATTTGACGGTCAACAAAATACCGACCGTTACACTGAAATCCGTCAATAAAAAAACAGTGCACAGACAGACGGACTGACGTACATACCTAAATCGATTCTCATTTCGATGAAAGTAATTTTTTTGCGCATTATGCACGGTCCATTCAGTGTGGTTGTATGCGCTTCGCACGTACGCTCAAGAGGGAAACACCCCCCAAAAAAGTAAAAAAAAAAAATAATTCAAATACTCTGATCCAACTTGCGTTTCAGGCCAGTCGAAAATGTCGTTCGCTCAAATCGTGTTAAAAACCTTTGCATTCCTTTTATTGTTTGCCTCATGCGAACCATTATTAACCAAAACATTTACTTTTTCGGTGAGTAGACTAACAGAAATTTTTGATATGAATTTCGGTATAACTTATTTTTCGCTTTCAGCTCTTAAAGGTGTATAAAATCACTTGTGTAGCCTACTTCTTAGACTTCAGCGTCGATTGCACTGGAAGCTCTGTTTCAGACGAAGTTACAACGACACCAGCTCCGCCCGTTGATTATTATGATTATTACGACGACTAGAATGATGGACGCCTTTGTTAATTGCCCTTAAGAAAAAAAATTATAAAATCATTGCAATATTTGAGCGAAATGTTTCGTCAAATTGCTTTTAACAATGAAAAATAGATGTCTTAATTCTAAGTCTCCTTAATTCCTTCAATTTTGCTGGCATGTCCTTAAACTTAAACAATTTGGCTTTCTGCAAACGTATCCGAATACTTTATATTTTCGAAATGTTCAGAAACGTCAGTTTTTTAGACACATTTAACTTGCACTCTCTACATGAGTTCAAATGTCTGGCTGGCTGTCTTTTTCGCTGAAGACCAAGCATTTAGTGCAAGAAAAATATGTATGAATACTCGTAGATTTGAAGGAATCATTGAATCTTGAAATTACTGAATCTATTTAAACAAATAATTTCACTTGGAGTGTCCAGTTCACTGTCACATCCCCCACGTGACAGACTTGGTGTTGTGAGCATAAAGTGATTAAAAGAGAAAGGCAATTGAAATAAAACTAAGCACGATTGGTTTATTCCGTACGATGAGAAATCTTAGATAGGCTGGAGAAAAATATTTTAGAAATAAGTGTGACTACCAATAAATCAAACCCATATTTAATACTAAAGCTCTAAATCGTCGAGCTGAAACTATTATTTAAGCAACAAGAAATGTTGAAAGACCTCATTTCCGAATTCCTGATGTATGATGTTTTGCAAAAGTTCTAACCATTTTTTTTCCCACCCTGTTCCAAATTGCATCTTGTATGATCTGACTTGATTCAATAGTAATATTTCGAAGTTTTCAATCAAAAATTTATTCAATTCGAATTCCTTGTGGATGAACAACTTATCAAATATTCGGAAAAAAAAACTCCATTTGAAATTATTCATTTTGGTGTACCCGAATAATGCACAATATTTTGATCTGCTAAATTTATCAAAAAGCCCATTTGATTATCGTCGATAAAGTCCTGGGGGGGAAAAGAAATTTTATGAGTGAACTAACATAGTTTAATTGAATTAACTCACCCTGTACTCGAAAATTATGGGGCTATCCAGCCCGAATGACTGTACACTAACAAAAGCAAATACGATGCTTAGAAGAAAACAAAGTATAGTATGCAAAGCCATGATGAAATCGGAGCTGCCATAAATCGGGATCACCTATTTATAGCGCAAAATAGTTGACGAATACAAGCACATTTATGGAGGTCTTATTTACCGTATAATGAGAAACAATGTTAATTAAATGGCAACTCTCTAATTATTGCCATTGATTTTTCACAGCAAGCATTTTAAGTGTGAAATAAGCGAAGAAAATTTGAAAACGCAGGCTTCATTAAGGAAATTTCAAAAAAAAAAAATACCCCCAAACGACTGGAATGATGAAAAAATGTAGTTTCCTTAGGTCTTGAAGGAGTTTGGAACTTTAAACCAAAGCTTCTCTTGAGTTTTGTTTTTTGATAAAATCAAGAAACTCTGATATTGCCAGACATTAGTAAAAATCAAGTCAAAAACAAAATTTTTAAAGAGTGCTATCAGCCTCAAGAAGTATGCACTAACATTGTTCTTTCTAGAGGTTACCAAAAACTCTGGCGGAACCCAATATAGTCCCAAAATTTAATCCCGTAGTTAACTATTTTGAATTCACTCAACTTTTAATTACAAAGCTTTTGGAAAATCTCCATTGGACCGCAAAAATGTTGGCCGCACTACCATTTTGCCTTTCCGTACGGAAGTTACCAAAAAATCATTGTGGGCGGAGCACCCCAATATTTCCCGAATAATTTTAATTCCCCGTAGTTAACCTTATTTTCGAATTTGCAGCGTTTAAGCTTTTTATTTCGAAAGTTACGAACAAATCTCCAGTTGTTGGAGCGGCAATGGGTGGAACTTCATGCATTGATTATCCCCAGTCAATATCTTGATACATCGCCAGTGATGATAAACTATCATTTATGGGCGCACGTTTGAGCGTGGCTGTAAAAGGACGTCGCCCATCTTTTTCCAAGGATTCTTCGGCTATTTTAGTTGACTAGGTAAATGTTTGTGTGTTAAATATCAATGAAATGTGTTGAGTTCTGAGTGAACTACTGACTTTATGAAACTCATTAGTGGTGGAATATCTTTCGTTTTCACTTTGGATTATCCCCGAGGTCCAACATATCTGTGGGACGAAGTTTCCTTTGATTGATCCAACCCATTATAAGGGAATCCGGTCACAGATGGACAAACAGCCAGAAGTACATACAGAAGGGTTTGACTAAAAGGATTCAGTTTTCTAAATAAATCAAGAAGCTTAGTTATTGCTAATACAGGATCCTAAAACACCCCTGCTTACGCTGGATGTAAAAATGGATCATCAAAATAGATAGAAAAAATTGGAATTATCACAATAGATTTTCGCCAGGACAGCTTTTTTTGGGCTCATTCGCACAATATGCAACACAAATCCACATCATTACAAATCGGAGCCGTAACAACCATAATTGCACGAAAAACAAACCGAAAAAAAAAATTAGAGGTGTTGACATCTTCATCCCCCAAAAGAATGGCAAGCCAAAAAGCTTAAGAAAGCTAATAAAATTGACTTTTATTGATCTAAGTTTTACACATCAATATCAAAATTTGACTCAGGCACATTATATATCCCAAATCGTCTGTTATTCTTGAGAGGTCCCCTGTTGCAGCTCATTTCGACTCTGTCGTAACTGAATTTACAATCCAACGCCGTATCCAATTTAAAGTTCTTAGGAATACAAAAAAAGCATTGAAAAAGAAATCACTTTACATATGTTTACTTTGGCTGTTATCTCCTACCTTCAGAACGAGATTGGTTTCACTCTGAAACTGCTTTATCGCCATTTTGATTATAGCAATCATTGATTTGATGTTCAAGGTGGGCTTCAAAGCGGCCGTTGAGCCGATCGCAGTTATGAAAAGCAAAGCGATGCAGATTTGACGTGAATTCATTGCTAACTGTTGCGACAGCGAGAAAAGGAAATAGTTTTAACTGATAACAGAGAAAATATCTAATTAATTTTAAATTGGCGTAGCAAATTATTTGTTTCATTTGCCAGCTGTATGCATTACTGGAACAGGAACTTTGCAATTTAAAATTTTAAAAGGCTGAAACGAGCTTTGATGGCTCCGGCGTTCGAATTGAAAAATATCTCCAAACAGTTCAAGTCAAAACACCACTGCGAATTTTTTTTTTTTTTACTTGCCGAAAGTATCAAACACTCCTTTTAGCGTCAATGTTATAATCATTTAAACTGGTGTATGCAGAGTTAAAAGAATTTTTATTCGCTGCTAACAGCCGAGACAAAGTCATACAATATAATAACTCAGTGCGACACATTTTTGTAAACAAAAATTTAACGACTGTTTTTGAAAGTGCTCGGTGAGTATAACAACACCTCATAATCAGTTTTGTCAAGTCACCTCTACTTTGTTGTTAAATAGACTTCAAAAAGTGGGGCCGAGAATTAAATTACTCATTTACTTATAGCTATATCTCGTAATTCGTTCAATATTTTAATTTTTTTTCTATCACAATTTATAGCTCTGAACTCATTTTAAAACAGTTTTAGCACAAACCGACCCGAAAAAACTATATCTAGGCGCACATTTAAAAAATTCCTAAAATTTGACGTGTTATTTATCATATTTTATATGGTATGGCCTATAGCTTCCAAGGCAATAAACATTTTTTCAAAATGTTTTGATTCAAATATAGCGACTATAACTTAACAACTTCTTCATATACATGAACTGTATCCAAGCACTACTTGATACCGATTTACCGCTGCAAAGTTGAACAATTTTTACCAAAAATCGGAAAAAAAACGCAAAATCACCCTTTGGGTATACACGAAATTTTTCAACCCAACGCAAATTGTTCCGAACCATGAAAATAATATGTAATCAGTGTTGCACTATTTTCTTTTCTGGATAATCTGCCAAGGCAAAAAGGGATTTAGGGAGTTTTTTTCCTTGGCAGATTATCCAAAAAAGAACAGTGTTTGTGAGGGGGTGGTTTCTGAGGGGTGTTGAAGCAAATACATACAAGGGTCGTGGGTAAAATCTATCCTCAAATTCGCGTTAAGCGCACAAAAAAACGTAGGGTAGAGTTCCTCACCTTTATGTAACAGGCCATTTTTTTGTGCCTGTGTCATCGTTTAAAGGAAATTTAAAATTTCAGTATCTTAATTAAAGGGGAAAGGTCAAATGTGAAGTTTTACCTTGCGCTTTTGTAAACAAAGGTTTTCCATGCTATATTCGACTTATTTTTTTTATCGTCATTGTTGGTGAAAACATCTCAAAAAACTAATAAATAATAAGTCCAAAAAACGTAAGCCATTGAAAACAAATTTATATTTTCTTGAATAACTTTTTTAAAATTACCGATCAATGTTGATTTTTCAAGCAAAAATTTATATATTTCTGATGCGTTAAATTATGCTAAGAATCAAAAACAGAAAACTTCATTTTAAAAAGAGGTATTTTCCCTGACTGCACGAAATTACCCAAAACGGTCCAGGTTTTGGCAAACTGTATGAAAAATTGTGCAAAATTCGATAGATTTGGACAGTTTCGTGCGGTACGGGAAACAGACGTTATATTTTTGACTAGTTATATAGTGTTTTCTTATAATCATCGAGCGTCATCATTGCGCGACCCCCTCTCCCCCCTGTATGATGACGTAATATATGGACGACCCCTAGGTAGAAATTTCATGTTTTTCGGTAAAAACTTATAGCACAGTTTTAGGCATGTTTAAGATAGACCTTTTGAAAAAGCGCAAGAAAAATATTCGGTTTTGACCTATGGTTACCTATAAGCATTCCTTCTGAAAAAAAAAAATCGCAGAATCTTGTGTTACTCTGGAAATTATCATTTAATTTTTGTCGAACAAAACGATCCACTTGTATTTACATTATACAAAGAAATTATAGGTGGACTTGACGTTGATCGACATTATCAATCGTTCTGGTTTTGAATGGAAGAGGATTTTTTGAATTGCACCAATCCTTGTTGATACCGACTTACATGTTTTTCTTTCAATTTTCTGAGTTATGACTTTTCCTAGTTGGCATCTTTAACTGTCGATTTGCTCTGCAGACGAGATTGAATTGAAGTTAGAAAATACTATTCTTCAGTTTTTATTTTTTTTTTTTTTTGTAATTTTAAAGACATTCAAAGGGTTTTATTTACGGAGCACGAAAAATGAGAAATAGCCCAAAGACAAAATAACTATAAATCTGTATGCAGTTGTGTTTCTAAATTAAACTTTGTCCTTTTTCCGTGCACTGAAGAGCGTCATTGTTCTGTTTCGCTGCCAGCATTTGAGACAATAGAATCTCTCCCTAATGCCAGTTGAAAGATGTCGTCCAACCTATTTCTTGTATGCAAAGCATTAACAACTTTTTACCTGCCACAT
The DNA here is from genome assembly GCA_020466095.1 of Chlorops oryzae. Classification (NCBI taxonomy): domain Eukaryota; kingdom Metazoa; phylum Arthropoda; class Insecta; order Diptera; family Chloropidae; genus Chlorops; species Chlorops oryzae. The sequence continues at coordinate 84,126,351 of CM035807.1, forward strand.
TTCGGCTTACGTTTCATTACTTCTTGTCCATTGTTCTCTTACGCTTTTTGCACTCTTATTATAGCAATTGTTTTGCTTTGTTTCTGCAAATTTTGCAAAATAATTTTTCGCAGCAAACGAAAGCTAGGGGACGGGACGAGATACAATATGTTTTTGTGCACCCACAATTTAATGCCGAAAGTTTTTTCGTTGGCATATGCAATGAATCTAATGGCTGTCACGTTTGATAGAAGTTAGGAACGACCGCACACCGTAAGAGGATTCTGCAGTGATAAAAAAACCATCGGGCAAAATGATGACCAAGCATGTTCATACGAAACCATGTTATCCTTTACTTCTCGGTTCCTTTGTCTGCTTTTTTTTTGTGCTATAATTTTCGTGCTGTACTTCCATCCGTTCTGCTTTGTTTTTAATATTATAAAACTACCTATTTATGTATTTTTATTATACTTTTTTTTTTTTTTTGCATTCAAGTTTGTTTTATTATTATTTCAGTGTTTATGAGAAAAGTGGAAACTAGCTACACTGGCGATAAAATTAAAGCACAAAGTTTTGCGAACAGTAAATGGGAGGAACTGAAAAAAAAAACCAAAACAAAAACAAAAAAAAACAGAAGAAATACGCGAAAAACGTTCCAGAAGCAGAAAAACTTTGAGTTAATCTTGCGGAACGCTGCGTAATTTACGCAACTTCGCGGCAAATTTTCATGGACTTGAGTAGGTTTTGAATGTTTTGTGGCGGTTATACTGCAATACTTAAAAGTGCTGGAACGTGATAAGGGGAAACTTCATTTTGGGTGCGGAGGACGATTGTGACTTATATACATGTTCATAGCATCTCCATCACTGACTTATCTTTTAGAAGTTGCATAACGGTTGAATAAAATTTTTGAAAGCATTCTCAAAGGGGTCCTTAAACTTGATCCACTTCAAAAGTACCCCAACGAATTAAACACTGATTTCGATATCTTTGAGGTGGAACTCTGAAGTTGAAAGCAAAAAATACTTGTCTTACCCAAATATGTATGTCTTCGGATATGCAACAGGTATACAGGTATATGGTACAGGTATATGAACAGGTATATGAAAGACTTCAGAGAATTTCTCGAAGTGGATTTTTCTCAAACCTTTTTTTGCAACGAGATTTTTTCCAAAACACAAAATGAATATGGCAAATGTCAAAATCGGCAAGATTCTCCATTTTATATTTCATAACTACCCATGCGCTATGCTTTCATTATAACATACATATATACCTGTATTGATCTGACAAGACATTTGACGTAAATCTTGACACAAACTTAAAGTTTAACGGCTTTGGTTCCAATATGGCGTTAATGATAAATATCTCCAGAATTACAGATAATGGTTTACATCACACTGTGACACATTTTTGAGGTCATCGAATTTTAAGAAAAAAATGAGTGCAGTTTCTGAAAGTACTCGGTGAATATAGCAACTCCCTGCATTAAGTTAAGTCAGATCTCCGAAGTTTCGTTTGTAAATCGATCGCAAAAATTGTGGACGAGCATTAAGTAGCGCACTTCCTTTATGGCTATATCTCGTAATGCGTTCTATATTTCTCTTTTATATTTTTGACAAATTTTTTGCCGTGAAATCATTTAGAGTAGTTGTGGTACTAACTGGCTCCAAAAAAACTCCGTCTTTTTAACTTTTCTGGTCCATAGTTCCCAAGCCAATAAGAATATTTCGAAAACGCTTTCATTTCAATATGAAAAATTTATTACTAAAGAACTTTTTTAAGTACACGAATTGTATTTGAGGGCTCATTCATACCGTTTTGTCACCGCGAAGCTAAATAATATTAACCAAAATCAAAATAAAAAATTCAAAATTACCCTTTCGAATGTGTTCGAAGTTTATCAATCCTTCGCAAATGGTTCATAGAACATCATTGATTATAGGCCACTGAGGATTTGATGTATTGTAGTCGTCTGCTCCAGTGATTCGTGTGCACTAATTTAATTACATTTCCTTTTGGGTACCTACTAACAAAGTAACACAAGATCCCAGCCGGAACTGTGTACAGGAAGTGCCCCATCACTGCCATAGCACCAAGTATGATGTGCAAAACACTTTGCTGATAGAAAAACTTATTCACTTTTGTTAAAAGCTGTCCTAGGCTGGTGCGGTGGTGTGATAACTGGGTTCGAAGTGGATAGCGGCTGTATATGGGCATACTTCGAATGTTTTCGTTGCTAAAGCACATTGTTGGATACAACGTGTACTTCGTGCCGTTCGGCTTTGGTTGCTTTCTTCGGTTCTGCATACTTGCTATGCACCAAGTGTATCGTCTAGTAGGCAGTCAACTATTTAATTTTTGCCTATTAACTCTTCTATACACTGAGTGCCTAGTAACTACAAGGCCCGGCTGGGATGTTTATGATTCAGATGAGATTCGGCGAGTTCTCTTTTTTTTGTGTCTTAACTCTCGCTAACCTTGACCTGGTGCGACGATATGGCTACCACCTAATTATACCCAGCTTTAGAAGGGTTTTAGTAGCTTTGTGGGGATATTGTAACAGCTAGAACTAAGATGTGCAGGAGGAGACAAATTCATACATATCAATATATGTATTTATGATAAGGATAGAAAAAGTCATCTGTCTGTTCCCCTGTGATCGGATCTCCTTCAAAAAAGCTGAACCAGTCACGTCACTCGCGAACCGCTTAAAAAATTTCATTCGTTTTTGGTAGACTGGTAAATTGACAGAAGAAACCTACCCTTAAAAATGGTTACAATGCTCAATTAATAAGGAATTATGTATGTTTTCGAAACTAGAGTTTGCAAAAACTGTATTTGTATTTTGTTTTTCATTTATTAGGGCTGCAAAAAAGCGCTGCTGTAAGTGAAATTAATTAAGTTTCGATTGATTTGGCGAATCGGAGGGAAAATTATAAATAAAAGGTAACATGACCAACCGGTTTTATTCAATAAAAAATATTTCAATGCATAGAGAACGGAAATGCCAAGCTTTCCAGCTCGAACATAATCTTGTTTATCTTATCGTCTTTCTTTCGGCAACGTTTTCAAATTGAATCCGAAGCTAAGTCGATTTAAATGGACTTCAATTTTCTGACTTAGTTTATAAGTTCACTGCGTAAATACCAGAGAGGCAAAATGCTGATGCAGCTGGTTTTGTTGTTGTGTTTCGTTTCGTTTGGTTTCGTTTCATTTCATTTTGTTTTATTTTATTTTATTTCATTTCCATTTATTTTGTTTTTCCTTCTCACAATGCTTAAGTCCATTACGTTGTTGCACCGCGCCGTGACTGTTTACAGCTGCCGCCGATTCGAGCTCATTTTGTCAGCGGTGCAGTTGTGTTAGTTTTCTTTTCGTAGCTCTTGTCCTGTCCGCCGCTTGATGCTCCGCGCTGTGCATTTTTGCAATTGTCAACACGAATCCTGGCAAGTGTCACGCTTTAACGTGATTACTGTGCGGTGAAATGAGCTTAGAAACTTTTTCAAACCCTCTCCCGCAACTCGTAGCGTCAACAACAAGGACCGTAATGCAGTTCTGAACAAGAGGCTCTTCAAACAGTAGTGAAGGAATGAAGAGATTGAAATTGTGACCACTTGATGTACATACCTACCAACAGCAAAAACAAAATGTTTCGAGGCAGCTGCAGCCTTCAAATTCTGCAATAAGAAAAGACTCTTCCATTGTATTAGTATGAGTTCAGAGAAAACACCAACCATTTTGTGTTTCGAAAATGATCTGGATAATCGATTAAATTGCAACTACAGGTTAGTTGACACCACCAAATCAATCGCTCAAAGTTTGGCCTTAATAAATAAATCATAAGTTCCGTTTAAAAAGCATGCGATTAACACTTCGTTTGCACCTACTTATTAACAAGCCAAAACAGTCCCAGCACATTTCGATGGCCTCCATTGATCAAGAATGCTGCATCAACTAACACTCTGACATTTAATCATCTCTCACATTCCAAAATGCTGTTTTCCTTTGTTTTTGTTTCCGTTCGCATGCCACTTGTCATACATACAAGCCTCCTGGACGACTTTATGTCTAGCATACACAGTCGCCGAATACGCATATGAATAATTTAAATTTATAACGATAATAACAATAAAGTGTGCATAAAAGTTTTCAACTTCCATGCTTCTTAAGGCTTATCAGGGAAGGTGCAGACATTTATGTTTATGCTTTTTAACACGTTCGTCGCCTGCTTATCCTGCTGGGACGACGAAACGCCCCTGAGCATACTCGTCACTTTTAACAGATATTAGAGAAACGCCGAAAGAAATACGAGTATTATCAAGAAACTTCTCTGGGCTTACACGTAAACCACTTTTCTGATAAGTATCCACGTTAAGGGTGCGCGTTGCGTTTCTTTCATTTAAAAGATTAAGCTGAGTCCTTGAAAATTATAATTTCCGTGTAAGAAATTTAAAAGAAGAGGAGAAAGGTTTGCGAGCAATCGGACGTTATCGGTTATTTTGACAAAACAGTATGAAAACCAAGCGTTTCAAGAAATAGCTGAAAGATATCTACACACTACGTTTGTGCGACAGCTAATGGAAATTTAAAATAAGTAAGGGTGTTATATTCAGGCGAGCCCGACCATACAATATTCGACACAGAAATTCTATATTTGAAAAATTTTTTAAAACACGCTCCAAGACTTAAAAAAAGGTATTCCGGAGAAATATCATAGAAAAAGCATCACTCATACGGCATGTAGGACGAGCGAACGCATTAACCAATATGTAATTAATGCTGTATAAGTGATGCCTTTTCTATGATATTTCCCAATAAGCACAACGAGTTCGAATCGAATTCGAATCGAATTCGTTTTGACGTGCAAACTCTTCGCGGCGAGTGTTCGCGGTGAGCTGGAATCGAATTCGAATTCGTGAGGGAGTCACCTTTTTACGCGATTCATATTTTTATCGTATTTTTTATCGTTTACGCATCGCGCGCGATTCGTATTTTGCTATCGTTTTGCTATCGCGCTTTATTCGAATATTTTATCATATTCGATTCGCCTTTTTGTCGAATTTTCGATTATATACGATTAGTAAAAAAAATTATTTAATTTTTATATTTAATGTATGATTCTAATAACAGTCTTATTATAAGACTATTTTCGGTAAAAAAAAAAAAAAAAAAAAAAAACGGTTCTAATGCTGGTAACCACACTTTTGAATCCACCGGCTGTGGGATTTGAACACCGAACCTCTTGATTTGTAGTCATACTTATTTCTAGTCTGCTTACCCATTACGCCGTCTTCGCCGAATTGAAGTGAATAACTTTTTTTCGTTTATATGTTTAGCTTGATTCTATATTTACCTCGAATGTCTTGCGATTTGGAAACAAATTAACAAAACTACTTTCGAGAATTAAAGTTTCGTATCCACTAAACACAAATATTTTAAAGAATTCGAATTGAATTCGAATCGCGGAAGGCAATTTTCGCGAGCTCGCGCTTTTATCGTATTTTGCGTTCGATTCGAGAGAAATAGCGATAAGAATTCGAACCGTTTGCAACGAGCTCGCCTTTTTATCGTGGATTTTATAAAATGCGAGCTCGCTTTTTTATCGTGGAATTCATAAGAGTCTTACCGACTACGGCACCCTGAAAGGGATTTTGAAGTTTTGTTGATATTTTGAAAAGTCCTCGAGGGCTCCCTGAAAAATGGCCCCAATGCAAAATGGCCCCAAACTGAAAATGAAAAAAGGCCCCAAAATTTGGGGTTATTGTGCATTATGAAAAATTACGTCAAATCAAAAATGAAATTTGGCCCCAAAATAAAATGAAAAAGGCCCCAAAAACAAAAAGAGGTGTTTTTAATCGATATGAAAAATGGCCCCAAACTAGAAAATAAAACGGCCGTTATAAAATTAAAAAAATTAAAAATAAATAAAAGACCCCAATTTTGCATAATGCATTATTGCCCCACTTTGAAAAATTAAAAAAGGCCCCAAAATTTGGGGTCATTTTGCGTTATAAAAAATTACCCCAAATCCAAAAATTAAAAAAGGCCCCAAAATTTGGGGTCATTTTGCGTTATAAAAAAATTACCCCAAATCCAAAAATGTAAAAAGGCCCCAAAATTTGGGGTCATTTTGCATTATAAAAAATTACCCCAAATCCAAAAATTTAAAAAGGCCCCAAAATTTGGGGTCATTTTGCGTTATAAAAAATTACCCCAAATCCAAAAATTTAAAAAGGCCCCAAAATTTGGGGTCATTTTGCGTTATAAAAAATTACCCCAAATCCAAAAATTAAAAAAGGCCCCAAAATTTGGGGTCATTTTGCGTTATAAAAAATTACCCCAAATCCAAAAATTTAAAAAGGCCCCAAAATTTGGGGTCATTTTGCATTATAAAAAATTACCCCAAATCCAAAAATTTAAAAAGGCCCCAAAATTTGGGGTCATTTTGCGTTATAAAAAATTACCCCAAATCCAAAAATTTAAAAAGGCCCCAAAATTTTGTATTGAATTTTAGGGCGATTTTTTGGGTCATTTTGCATTTTTCAAAATTTATGTTACATTTGGGGCCATGTTTCATTTTTTGATTTGGGGTAATGCAAAATGACCCCAAATTTTGGGGTCTTTTTTTCATTTTTAATTTTTTTAATTTTATAACGGCCGTTTTATTTTCTAGTTTGGGGCCATTTTTCATATCGATTAAAAACACCTCTTTTTGTTTTTGGGGCCTTTTTCATTTTATTTTGGGGCCAAATTTCATTTTTGATTTGAGGTAATTTTTCATAATGCACAATGACCCCAAATTTTGGGGCCTTTTTTCATTTTCAGTTTGGGGCCATTTTGCATTGGGGCCATTTTTCAGGGAGCCCTCGAGGACTTTTCAAAATATCAACAAAACTTCAAAATCCCTTTCAGAGTGCCGTAGTCGGTAAGACTCTTATGAATTCCACGATAAAAAAAGCGAGCTCGCATTTTATAAAATCCGCGATAAAAAAGCGAGCTCGAGGCGAGCTCGTTGCAAACGATTCGAATTCTTATCGCGTTTTGTCTTCGAATCGAATTCGAATCGAACGCAAAATACGATAAAAGCGCGAGCTCGCGTATTCTAAAATCCGCGATAAAAAAGCGAGCTCGAGGCGAGCTCGTTGCAAACGATTCGAATTCTTATCGCGTTTTGTCTTCGAATCGAATTCGAATCGAACGCAAAATACGATAAAAGCGCGAGCTCGCGAATTCTAAAATCCGCGATAAAAAAGCGAGCTCGAGGCGAGCTCGTTGCAAACGATTCGAATTCTTATCGCGTTTTGTCTTCGAATCGAATTCGAATCGAACGCAAAATACGATAAAAGCGCGAGCTCGCGTATTCTAAAATCCGCGATAAAAAAGCGAGCTCGAGGCGAGCTCGTTGCAAACGATTCGAATTCTTATCGCGTTTTGTCTTCGAATCGAATTCGAATCGAACGCAAAATACGATAAAAGCGCGATATCGCGAAAATTGCCTTCCGCGAATTCGAATCGAATTCGATTCGAATTCGTTTAATGCGATTCGCGCTCTACGAATTCGATTCGAATTCGATTCGAACACGTTATCGTTTTTGTGTTTATTGGGTTCGGACATTTGCGCCGCATACGCACGATTACCGCAGCATATCAATACTGAGAGCATGAATGTGTACTTGCATTTTTTACACCCGACACACTGTATGTCGATGGTATATTGCGTTTGTGTGAAACACCCAGAACCAGTCGAGATAGACCATACAAAATATATATAGAAATGATCAGCGTCACCAGGAGATTCGATTTAGACATGTCCGTCTGTCTGTCTGTCTGTCTGTATTCAGTTTTCTTATCGAAGGAGTTGAGCTATCTTGACAAAATTTTGTAGGCGTGCTCACAGGGACATGAGTAAGAACAAGTTCGAAAATTGACCCGATTGGACCATTGTTAGGGGTACGTCCAGTACTACGGTCTGTTATGAAAATCACAAAAACTGCTCTAAAACCGGAGTTTTTCAAGACATTTTGATTAAGTTTAATAGATGTGTGGGCGTGGCAGAAGAAAAAAGTCTGTATATGGGGCCCCTTATGGCCTTAAAAACCTGTTGAATATTCTTTCTTAGGGTTCCTGTTTCTTGGGCGTGGTTTAGAAATTATTTAAAAATGTGTGTCTGTGTCGGGTATTTTATTGTCAGGCTCGCCTGACTATAGCACCCTTACTTGTTTGAATATGACACTGTTTCGCTGGGAACTAGGAATACACTGAAAAAAATAATTAAAATATTCTTTTTAGTTTTTTGAAAAAATTGTGTGTAAAAATTAAAAAAAAATTATTTGGTTTCCTTGTTTATTATCTAACAGAATATTTTTAGATCATTTTTCTGTCTCAATTGGGTGTTGACATATTCAATTTTCAAAAAAGGCTTACAAAAAATATTTATAATAAAAAAGGATTTTCTAGGATATTTCAAGGACTATTCAAAATAAAAATCTAATAAGTGGTCTCCACCGTGATTTTAGATGGCATCTATCGAAAATTTAAAATTTCCTCTCATGATGCCGCATGCCTTTGCTCAACCATCCAGACCCTTTTTGGAAATTCAATGGCGATTTTACACTCGAGGCCCACGATATGGGCAAATCCAGCAAAAAGTAAACCAAGCGCCAAAATTTAAAATAGGATTTTTTTCATTTTTAAAAATTTGGTATAAGAATTTTTTGTTCACAGACTATTAGTAGAATGGATCTTCATCAATTTCAGTTTCTGTTCCCCGCTTGTCTTATGTGAGATTTCGGCGAATCAACGAAAATTGTCATGATTCTAAGCAATTCTGAGAATTTTTTCCTCTATTTGAAGCTCCTCGCAATGTGGTTTTTAGAACAACAACGGAGCTCAAAGCGTTCCTAAAGTTGCACTGTATTTTTATACCCAGCGTAAGCGGGGTATATTAGTTTTGTGCAAATCTTGTAACAGGGAGAATTAAGCTCCGGAGATATAGAAAAATATATATAGAAATGATCAGGATCAAAAACTTAATCGATTTAGACATGTCCGTCTGTCCGTCCGTCCGTCTGTCCGTCTGTCCGTCCGTCCGTGGTCGGATCTCCTCCGAAACGGCTGAACCAATGAAGTCAAATTTTGGTACACATGTATATCGGGATCCGAGTATGTTCCTTAGTAAAAATGGGAGACATCCGCCCACTGCCACGCCCACAAATGAATTTATTGTGTTTTCAGTAAAATGCTTGTAACTTTCGAACCACTCAACACATTCCATTGATATTTGGTGTACTGGTAAACTACGCAAAGGGACATATCCTGTAAAAAAAGGGGCGCCGTCTTCCTCGAGCCACGCCCACAAATAAGCCCACAAATAAGGGCTTATCGTAACCTGTGAATTAAAAGGCGTAGAAGCTTCAAATTCGCAAAATAGGTTGACCAAGGCAAATGAAAGGTGTAGGAACAAAAGTTTATGTATCCCGCCCACTGCCACGCCCACAAATGAAGATTTTTTGTAACTTCCGAAGTAAAATTCGTAGAAGCTTCGAATTCGCAACATAGGTCCACCAAGGCGAATGAAAGGTGTAGGGAAATAATTTATGTGGCCCTCCCACTGCCACGCCCACAAATACAGAAGCAAATCATAGTGCGCTCATAATGTCGGGACGCTGGGTATTTCAAAGTCGGGCCTGACCGACTTTAGCTTTCTTACTTGTGTCCCTCACGCAGCGTCTTAAACACCTATTTTACTAAATAATTAGACGAATACATCAAAAGTTTAGTATCCGTTGATGTTTATGCAAACTTTGAATGTTCCTTGATTATAATTATTAAGTCCATAAAATTTTTTTTTTTTGTAAGATTGCTAATTTCACGGAATTCGAAGATTTTTAACAGTAATCTAGAAAACACTTCAATTTATTGCAGCGCCCGCCACGCCGATTCTTTCGACTGAGGTATTCTTATTTGTTAGAATTATAATTTCTATCCCTATATTTTCAATAAACCTGATCTTTACCTGAAGTTGAACTTATTCTTTTCCAATTGAAAACTTGCCTTCAAGTGTATGAAAGCAGCGTCCCTAACATCTGGGTTTGCCCATATGTGACTTCAATATTTAAGTTGAGTTGAAAAGTTTTATAGAAATAAAGTAAATATAACTTATTTTATGATCAATAACGGAGCAGCTTTTGGTTCATGGGACGAAAGTATTGCATGAAAAGTCAGTTCAAAGGTCGAGGTTTATATGGTGCAATTAAATAGCTCTATCTTTTTTAAAAAATTTCGCATCCATAACCTGTATACATAATTTCATGCTATGTCACTGAACGTAATACAGTATTACTTATTCTAGAATATTAAATTTGGAAAGAAATTAGTTGAAAAAATTCCAGTTGTCTGTTGTGTCTTTCAAATGTACAACAAGACAGTTTATGGGTCTGTCGAAATAATTGTTTCTCTCTTCCTTTGGCTGAAGATGCTCTCAAAAAGCCTGATTCAAAGACGCAGTTGTTTAAATCTTCAAGAAACGTTATTTCGAAGTAATTTGCAAACGCTTTGCCGCGCCTGAAGCGCCAACTTTGAGAACATTATGAGTACAATGAAAGAGCATGGAATCCTTTGACAAAATTAGAGATACAAAAAATCAACTGAAATGAAAAGTAACTTGGGTGAATAAGTTTCTTCTCATTTAAGCTGCTTTTTTGTATCTCTAACTTTATGAAAGAATTCCACTGAAACCAAAATAACTGCATTAAATGTTAATTTGTCTCATATCATAAGCTCAAAATACAACGAAGTAAACCCGATTTCTTTGCACAATATAATTCCAATTTTTTCAAATCATCTGTCTCGTTTAATGGGGTTTATTGTGGCTCATAAGATCCAATGTAGGTACCTTTCTTGAATTTTCAATACAAAAACAAAACTGTTTTGACTCATATATTGTATTGTCAACCAAATTTTACAAAAATAAATCAATTTAAAAAACTACTGCCGCAAGAAGTCGTCCGGACACAAGCCAGCTGAACGAATTAAATGTGTAACAAAAATTCTAATTCTTCAATTATTTGCTCATCCATATCTTTTCAAGTTCCGCCCTATGCTCTGACTAACAGCTTCAGAATGGGTGTTTTATAGATTTAAGAATAAATATGTGTAAATAGATAATTCTGGAAAGGAAATAATAATAATATTAATATCTTTTCAGGTTCTACTTATGACGTTTTTTTACACTGTAAGACATTTTGTTAAGAAAACGATAAGAAAATGCGACGGAATCATATAATACATAGAACAAATAGTGGACTACAGTTCATGGCAGCAGCAAGTCACGGTAAGTGAACATCTTTTCTCAAAGTATTAAAATTTTAGCATCAGAATGTTCCTTAGCTGGCAATATTGCCGATAAGGATTGTAGCAGCATTTAAGTATCTTCTTAGGGTTTATTCCCATTTAAATGCATAAAATTCACCTCCTTCTTTGAATTGTTTTTTTTCATAAGGGTCTCTCTACAGTTCTGTCAAAAATGATACAGAAATGAAAAAATTAAATTAGGAAATGTCAAAATCAGCTCACGTTTATTTGATTTTTTTTTTTTTTCAAATACAAAAATTGCAAATTTCGTTCAAAGCTTTAAGCGTTCCAAAATCAATACAAAGTTTTGACTGTTCCGATTTGAAAAAAAGGACGAAGAAGAGCAGTTCCTCTTGCCACCACCTTTTTAAATACACCTTGTGAAAAGTTTCATATCAAAAACCACTTCAGCAAATTTCTGATTCATTTCTGAAGCGTTTTTTTTTTTATATGAAGCTTTTCATTTCTGATAGATCTGGAACAGCCCCTAATACGCCTTCCAGACGTATAATGAAAACTCAGGATTTCAGAACAAAATTGAAGTCGCCTGGATTTCAAATGTAAAATTTGTAAATCAATGATTTAATTTTTTTTTTATATGTTTTTATGTGGTGCTTAAACTGCATAATAGATATTTTCGATACAAGTGTCGAAATGAAGCTTTTTTTTTGCACGAGTGGTAAATGTTGTAAAACGAGGCGCAGCACAGTGGGACCGCTCCATATATTTTTTGGAAAAAAATAGAAGGAGTGGTCGTAGAGCATTGAAATTTTGCAGAAACACTTCTGTGGGCTTAATTAAGATATTTTGAAAAAATCTGGGAAATCCGCCCACTGCCACGCTCACCTCCCATATAAATGCTCAAGTCAAAACTTTTGTTTTTGAACCTAGGGACTTGAAATTAAGGACGCTTCTTAATTGAGTTCTCCTCGAATAAAAAAGCTTAAAATATTGCGGCTGCTACGCCTACTTTGGGTTTAACGCCCATATAAAGTTGCAGATTTTACATGTTTTTGTTTCCTATCTAGAATTATATGGAATTTTCACATAAATTAAAGAATTTTATTTTTTTCCAAAAGCTTAAATCTTGATTGTCTCCATTCGAAAAAGATTATACCCTCAACATCCTTCCGCGAACCATATTAGCCTTCGAAATCACCGAAAATATCTCACAAATGCATTCCGCTTTTCTAGTAAAGCATCCCAAATTAAAGTGTGTCATAGAAAGAAATTGATGTTAAATATGTTTTTGTTTACATTGAAATGTCATTAAATTTCGTTACGCCTACAAATTCGTAAAAAAAATAATGTTTCATTTATAAATCGTTCCATGTTTTAATTACGTAAGACCTAAAAGTATGCCCCATTTTTTGTCTTATTGAGCATTTGTATGAAATATTACTGTGACTTTTGAAATTCAAATCGATGCTACTTACAGAAATGGTATTAGAAGGTGAATTTTTTTGTTTAGATTGAAAGTATAGACTCGTACCTTTCATTTTTTATAGTAAGAGGGCTAAGCAAGGCAAAGCACATAAAGTTTTTTTGCAACAAAAAATGAGTAGTTGATATTTTTACTCTAATTCCTGGCAAATTATAATAATTATTCTACTTTTCCAATTAAAAAAATTTTTTTTTTCATGAAAGAGCAATAGCTATATTTCCACCAAAAAATAAAACAAAAGCATTGGATTTGGATTTTCACATAAAAATTGTTCTCTATTTGGACTACAATTTTAATCTGAAATTTAATGAAAAACATTCCCTTGACTTTTGTTAATTTTTTGAATAAAAAAGTTCAACTTTCATAAAAAAGAATGTCGAATTTCTCATATCCAATCATTTGTTTACAAAAGTGAATCATTAAAATTTTGAAATTCAAGAGTTGAAAAATCCTATTTTTTCCACCGATGTGCGCAGCCGAGTTTTACAATACCACGAGTGCCAAAAAAAGCTGAGTTTCGACACGAGTGTCGAACATTATTTTATGAAATAAGATTTCAAATTGGATTTTAACCTAAATTTAAGAAAACGTTATTTTTTTTTTTTTTGTTTTGTGAAGAAATTTTTTATTTTGATTTGACAGATTCATAATTTGAAATTCTTTATTATACAACTTCGTAGTATGCCCTGCTTATTTTTTCCTTGTATTTTTTGAAACGCTTGTTTTTAGAAATTTATTATTGTACGCCTTAAGCCGAAAATCCAATATTGCGAGAGCCCGATACGAGAGCCCGAGACGAGACGCACACAAATTTCAATACATGCAATAATATGGTTCAAGCTCCAATGTATCGCACTGCGAGACCTCGTAGCGAGAAAATTTGGAAAAATAGAATATTTCTCGTTGCGAGGCAATTTGACAGGTTAATGATGTAGCTATTTTTTCAGTACTCGCTATTGGGTACTCGTTTAAATAAATAAAACAAATGCTGTTCACTGTTCCGTGAAAAAGAGCTTTTGAAATATTTCGTGAGATTTGAAAGTTTTTTGAAAATTTTTGAAAATTTTTAATTCAAATTTTAGCTGAAGTGATAACGTATAAATTTTATGAGTACTCGGTACTCGTTAGATTGGTATTTGGTTCAAATATTGCATTACTAGAAGCGAAATTATGCTGTCATCTGCGTGACGCAAAAATCTCATTGGAGATTTAAATGCGTCCACAAAACATTTTCGTGACGTCGCGCACTCTCGCATCGGGCTCTCGCAATATTGGATTTTGGGCTTTATTCTTACAAACCATGTAGTATGCCATGCTTTTTGGTTGTATAAACAATTTCTTATACTTTCTCAGAACTAGTGTCATAATATGCTTCATTATGATTTTGAAATCGACATCATAATAGGCTCATTATGATGTCGTATTGCATAAAAATATTTTTGTGCATTGTAAATATATTTTTTAAGTCAAATTGTAGACTAAAAAAAGTAGGTCGTCAGACAACTCGGTAGAGGCTGTTCAGTCCCTAACAGAATAATAAAATTCTATATGAAATAAAATGGCGGAGTGCCAAAAAATGCGTAAAAATCGTCCTTTATTTTGCAAAAAATCGTTAAAAAAAACTATTATTGTTTTTCAAAAAAAATATAATTCCGGTACCTACGAGAACTACTAATAAGTAGAAGAATATATTACAATTTGAAAGCAATCGGATGGATAGTTTGATTTGTAGGGCGTTCCCCGTGCCAGAAACTTACGTTTCAAAATGCGTTTTTAGTTTCAAAAACAGAGCAAGTTGCTCAAGGCGCGTCGGAGATTATAAGCTTTGTCTTCTAAAATACTTGAATTTTCAGTCTAATTTTCCTAAAGCGTGTTTTCAATTGGTTAAACTATCGAAACATGCAAACAATTGATTTTTTAAAGGGGTTCCATAATAATAACCCCTTAAGTCTCTTTCACTTTTTTATACCTGGGAAATTCCATGAATAATGTCCCACACGTGACACCTATTTTTTTTAGGTTTTAGCTCACTTTAATGAAGAAAAAGGACAAGATTTCAAAACATTTTAGTTTTTGAAAGCCCCTAAAACTAGATTGGCACTAAAATTACGAAATTTTTGCTCGGAATGACTGTCGCGGTTGTCACGGGTGGGACCGCTTCTCGTGGAATTGCTCACCTTTTTCTTCATTTCTATTTTGACCCGGGTCCAAAGTTTGACGGTGATCAAAAGAGTGTGATTCCGTAAGGATGTTTTGTTATTTAAGTCAAGAAATTATTGCCTATTGAAAAAGAGGATTTTGCATAAGCTTTCCTGAGTGACATCGCTTTTGTACGTAATTAGGCAAAACAATCGGGATTAGAATTGAATAAAACTCAAAAATGACAAGAGAAAGCTTTTCAAAGTACATCGTTTTAAACTTTATTATAATTAGCTGACTTTAAAAGTTAAAAATAAAATTTAATGACCCCTCTTCGAGCCCAGCTATCGTTCAGGAGCGTACCGTTGAATAGCCGCACAATTGAATTGCTTCGAAACTTATTTTCTCTCATACTCCACGGCAGCTAAAATTGACATCTTCAGGGATTGTTTGTTCGAAAATTGAATCAATTTGCCATTCCGGCGCTCGCAAAAATTAATTATTTGTCCGCGCCGGAGTGTATTGCCAATGCGACAAAAGATATTTCCGATGGTTGCGTTTGCGTTACCAAACTTTGAAGGCGGATTGCGATGTAGATGGCTTTTATTTTACAATAGCTCAGTGAAAACTAAGCCTTTTGAAACTTTGCAAACGGTAGACAGATTTTCAATACCTAAAGGCTTTGATTTAGCTTGTATGAATACCCATTAATTGCTAATTATGGAGAATTTTGTTCGTAAGCCGACAAATGTACATCGATATGGAAACAACAGTTAATGGAAAAGTTACTTTAAGCTTTTTGCAATTGTCGTACAGCATCATTGCGTGTCAACTTCGTACAATAGAGAGCCTGTAGAAAGGACCGGCCTTACAAGGATGTCCCGCTTGAAATGTATGAAAACAACGTATTTGCCAAATACCCACTCCATCACCGCTTAACTCATACATATTTTAATCACCCCGATAAGGGTCGAAAATCCATTAACGCGAAAACCGCAAATTTATTCGCAACAACTTATCAAGCTTTTTACCTTAGCCACATTCAAGCGCCGAGCTCGCTGTCCAGATCTCGAAGTCTGCGCTGGAGTTTGGCTCCGATTCAGTTCCTACATTCCATTGCACTGCGTCAGAACTGTCGATGCCGCGCGACCACTGCCTGCGGTAAAACTCAATGTTTCAGTTCGTTTTAGGTCGAAACGTTGGCCGCGGAAGCCAATAAAAAACACGGAGAGGAGAAATCGACGGACAAAGTTACATGGTGAAAAGTTAAAAGTCGGAAATGAAAAGCAAAGTACCCGCAAACTTGAAAATTTTCGCTTTTATTAGTGACTCGTGCACGAGGGGGACAGACTGACGTAGAACTCGAAGGAATGGCAATTTCGGTAATGCTGTAAAGTTTTCTGAAAAATGAATAGCGAGGTCAATGTTGGCGGCAGTATTTATGGTTTCGATTGAATTACTGGGCTTAAAACGTAGGTAGATACTCATGTTATGATCCGAAAAAAAAAAACAAAAAAAAATGTTTGCGTTTAAATGTTTCAAGCCACTGAGTTCAAATAGAGTTAGTGAGCTGTGAAAGCTGCTGCGAAATCAATTTCATCGCTTTGAGGGTAAATTTTCAGCTTGAACTTGAAATGCCTAGCAATTTCTTTCAAATAAGTACTTTTATTTTAATATTTTTTATTTGTTTTTAAATAATTTTCAACCAATTACGATTTATGAGATCTAAATGTGAGACTTAAGGGGCCCACGAACGCTTCAACAAATCCATGAGGATTTGCCATCGAGGTCAAATTTCGTGTCTGTAGCTTGGTGGACAAACAGAATGTTGAATGCAGGAATACCTTTAAAATATTTCTTCATGGCGCACAGTGCAACGAATACGACAAAACCATTTATGACATTCATAAACCAAGACTCTAGCTGTTCCAATTCCAAGAGATTTAGTTACAGGATCTCTCAAAGTAATTTATCGAAACCAAAGATGGAAAAAGCTGCATACTCAATGTTTTCCCTTCGAATTTTGATAGAGCCAAACAAAATGCCCGAAATGCCCTCTTTATTTTTTGATTATTCTCTAAACAGTTTTGATGTCTTTCAAAATTAAACAAAGCCACACTAAGAATTTTTTGCACAGCAAAATTTCTTCAAAAAATCTAAAAGATTCCTGGATTTCTTTTATACTTATAACTTTGTTGAAAAATATTGGCTTTGGTTTTTGGAGTCAAACGATAACAGTTGAACAAGTTACTCGGGCGCGTCAAATTTCTTTGCAGAGGGATCAAATTGATATCTTAGTCGTCCTGATTGATAACAATGCTTGGGATTACTTTGAATCCGCAAACTCGTGAATTCATCAGAAATATGCGGGCAGATTCAATTGTTTCGTAATTTGAATTTTACAAAAAATCAAGAAATTCACGCGTAAAGAACATTCACCGGCACGTCGAACATTAAACTACAGTCCTACCGTCTTCAAAACTTTCAAGGATGCTTAAAATAAAAGTTGATTTATATTTTTTGAACAGTATGCAATGATTTTCCCTCCTCTATTGCAAGTTAATAGGAAAATTGTAATGGCTTTCCATATTCAATTGTGGCTACCCTGTCAAAATAAGCAATTTCAATTCTCTGAATGCCAAAAAATAAATAAATTACAAGACCCTATTTTAAATAATATATGTATATGTATGGTCTCGGAGGGCAAAAACAAAGTGCACCAACGGCATGAGCGCCCAAGTAAATCATGTTAAAAGCATTTCTTCTGCGACTCACTCCTAGAGCGCTGTCGTCGTCCTCTTTGCACATGCAAATAAAGACTGCAGAAGGCACATTGCGTCTTTCAGGCCTCGTAACTTACAATGAATCGAATTTGCGCCTGAGACTCGGCATCCGCACACACATTGGTATATGTACATAAGCCTCACTTGTAATATGGTTACAGCAACAGATTAACACGAATTTGCACTGCTGGCTTGATCCGAAGTGGTCCATTCCACCATCAACAACGCCTCGGTGTGGTAAAATTTGATTTGTAGCGCAGCCCACTTTAGTTATACCGATATATTGAAAACGAAAACTAAAAACAGCGTAGCAGCATTCCTGGCGTTGCCGCTTGAGTCATCATCTTCGTCGTCATCGTCATCGGCCTTAGGTTCTGTTTCACACAGCAAAGGTATGCTCCAAGAACGACATACATTTTTCATTATGCCATAGAAGCTTTTGGCGTCTGTTCTGTGTTTCCCTTTGCAAGTTTTTCTTTTTTATTAAGGCTTGACACATGATGCCCTCGAAAATTCTTTGCCTGCCAAAACGCTGCTATACGGAGGACATTTTCGGCAGCTGCTACGTGGCACTGGATAACATGACTTTCCATATATGAATACACTGCTGTTTGGCTCCCTTTCAAACTGTCTCTGTCTCTGGCTCCGTCTCCGTGTTTGCCTGTTGGTCTATCTATTCACCTGTCTGTCTCACATGTTACTGATATTGTGGTGCGGCGTAGTAGGTCTTTTAGTGGCAAGTGTCATCACTAATGTTTAGTGCACAAAGAGAATTTATTATGTTTAAGTGGTTGCAGTGTCTTACCTGGTTGATGTACCTTTTCGTACATAGGTACATATATCGGCAGCTTCTTCCTTTATGCACTTGTTCGTAATTCAATAAGCGCCCTCTCTACGGTTGTAGTAACAGTAGTAACAGTTGAGAGGAAGTGCTTTTTGGCTTAAAAATTCTGTTTCCTCGGGAGCTTTTTCATTTTACTTGACCCACTTTGTGGTGATGAAAAAATTTGTTTTTCAAATGCGAATTTTTTTTTTTTTCAATTTTTTCTTCAAGAAACAGTAAATTAATTTATGCTGCACTAATCTATACGTAGAGCATGACGGACTACCAAAAATTTACGACCGCATTTTTTCATACACGGCAGAGAAGCTTGTTCAAAAACATCATAAATTATACATTAGCCCAAATGGAAAAGTCTTGTTAACCAACTTGGCTGCTCTTAAAGGTGTTCGCTTCTTTATTTTATTTTATTTTTTATTTAATTTTTTTTCTTTTCTTTTATTTAAGCACAAATGTGCTGAGATGTTTTAAGTTAAGTGTGAAAGTGTGAGTACCTATCAGATCTGCATATTGGAGGTGAATGCCTTTTTCATAACTCCACATCTCAATTAAAATACTCTGAAAGCTAAATGTGCTTTAATGTTAATGAATTTTGGTTGGAGTTGTACTTTTTTTTCCTTTTGAATTAAAGAACGAGCAAAATAAATTGGTGAAATACTGTGTGTGAAGATGAAGCATCCATTGAAGCTAAGAAACATATTTTTGGAAATTTAATCAATGAATAATCTGATTTTAGTTTTCCTCGTCATGGTTTTTTTTGTAAAGGGGAGAAAGTTGTAGATTTTTTCCAATATTGTGCAGTTCGTAGGTATTTTTGAGTTTGGATTTGCCGACGGGACAGGAAAAAATGTGTCCGTCTCCATACCAGCAGAATGTATTTTCATTTTTCGTTACCAAATCTTCCAGAATTTCTGAACCCCTAAAGGTGCATGCAAAAAATGTTCTTACGATAAGTACTTAAATGAAAAAATTTTGCTCTGTCCATTTGGGCACTTGTGCCACTAGTGATGATCCATCAAATTGAGAAGCTTTCATGTATATAATGAAACAAAAAAAGAGTTTTTATTAAAAACTGAAAAATTTGCATTTAAAGCATTTACGAAATTAATTTAAACAAGTAAGAAAGCTAAAGTCGGTCAAGCCCGACTTTGAAATACCCAGCGTCCCGACATTATCAGCGCACTATATTTTGCTTCTCTATTTGTGAGCGTGCCAGTGGGAGGGCCACACAAATTATTTCCCTACACTTTTCATTCGCCTTGGTGAACCTATGTTGCGAATTTGAAGCTTCTACGCCTTTTACTTCGGAAGTTACGAAAAATCTTCATTTGTGGGCGTGGCAGTGGGCGGGCCACATTAAATATTTTTCTACACCTTTCATTCGCCTTGGTGAACCTATGTTGCGAATTTGAAGCTTCTACGCCTTTTAGTTCGGAAGTTACGAAAAATCTTCATTTGTGGGCGTGGCAGTGGGCGGGCCACATAAAATATTTTTCTACACCTTTCATTCGCCTTGGTGAACCTATGTTGCGAATTTGAAGCTTCTACGCCTTTTACTTCGGAAGTTACGAAAAATCTTCATTTGTGGGCGTGTCAGTGGGCGGGCTACATAAATTTTTGTTCCTACACCTTTCATTCGCCTTGGTGAACCTATGCTGCGAATTTGAAGCTTCTACGCCTTTTACTTCACAAGTTACGATAAGCCCTTATTTTTGAGCTTATTTGTGGGCGTGGCTCGAGGAGGGCGGCGTCCATTTTTTGCCAGGATATGTCCCTTTTCGAAGTTTACCAGTACACCAAATATCAATGGAATGTGTTGAGTGGTTCGCAAGTTACAAGCATTTTACTGAAATCACATTATATTAATTTGTGGGCGTGGCTGTGGGCGGATGTCTCCCATTTTTACTTAGAATCATACTCGGATCCCGATATAGCTGTGTGCCAAATTTCGACTTGATTGGTCCAGCCGTTTCGGAGGAGATCCGACCACGGACGGACGGACAGACGGACGGACGGACAGACGGACGGACGGACAGACGGACGGACGGACAGACGGACAGACGGACGGACGGACAGACGGACATGTCTAAATCGATTCAGTTTTTGATCCTGATCATTTCTATATATATTTTTCTATATCTCCGGAGCTTAGTTCTCCCTGTTACAAGATTTGCACAAAACTAATATACCCCGCTTACGCTGGGTATAAAAATCATACAACAGGGCATCCTAAAATAGCAGCCTAAAAAGTAAAATTTCAAAGAGTATTTGTTTTCTGTTTCCCAGCTTGAAAAAAAGGGCCCGTAAGAAAGAAGTTCATATCAATGACAAAAACTCATATTTTAGGAGTTCCGCACGGTGAGGCTCCAAAAAATTGGCCAATCAAGCCCGCTCTGAAACTCATTCTAGCTGATGACTTCGCCAATTTTAAAACTGAATCCCAAATCGTTTATATGGGATACCATGAAGATATCTGAACTCCTTCGATCGGAAGACTTTATACAGACAGACAGATGGATATAAAGACAGAAGGACATGGCCATATCGAATCTGGACGCTACGGACTGACGCAAAAACGTATAAACCCTCGATAGAAAATTTGTAACATATACGATGCAACTCCTTTTTACACCTCACTATTAAAGATTTGATATCGTTTAACTTTGTCCTTAAAATTCTACACTTAAATGCTGTTTTGCAAAACTATTTGTTCTTCAAACACATGAAATACATCGTACCGTTTCGATAAGTATGAAATAATGTGTGTGTTTTTTACCCAAGACCTCAAGAATTTACTTAAAACTTTTAAGATAACGATTCATTCTTACATTTGACTGTATTTGATTGATGCTCATACCTTACCACCATCGTTTATAGGTTATACAAAGTTTAATAGTTCACCCTCGAAAGTGCTTCATGCTGTGCTTTCATGCTGTGCTTTCATACAAAGATAAATATAATTCAAAGGATAAACTCCAGTCGTGCGCTTTATGACTTCAAATGGCACATCAAGTGCGCCAGTATTGGTCGGTCTTACTAACGGAAATAACCATTGCATATATGTATATAGTGGTGCCAGTGAGTATTTGTGCTCACAGGTATTGGTTTAATGCATTTTGCTTTTTCTCATAACTGTAATTTCATTTTCTCAGCTGGATTAACAGATGAACGTGGTTAGCAGGGCATGACTTTGACTGACTCAAGTACGAAAAATAAATTCATTGGATTTATCGGAACGACAGAAGTGGCCGCAGTAAAGAAAAGCTCTTATCTAACTGTGGGAAAATTGAGCACCGTTATAGAATATCAATCTGTCAATTCAGACTTCGGTGATTAATGCGTGATCTTTTCTTACTCTCGAGAGTTTGAACTTTCAAACGACTTCGATTCTGGTCGAAATGAAGAACGTGACAAATGTAATTGAATGCAGTACTTACTTAGTGCTTGCTCATAGCACACTGCGCCCTCGTATTAACTATAGAGCAATGATAAAGGATTGTTAATAAATATTTCAACATTTCTCTTTGCTTTAGAATTTATAGGTAAATTTAATTAAATGTGCAACATTCATTAAATATTTAGAAAATGTCTAGCCTGGTCAAGTAAGCTGGAAAAGCATGGATAAAATTTTAGTAATTCCCAAGAAGCTGAAGTCTTGTTTACACGTTAGAGATGCCATTATTTATAATGAAATTCTGAACAGTCCTCAGCGATACGATGTGTGCAAAAATTTTTATTCATTTTTGTAGTTTTTGATGGCCTCCGTGCCGTAATTGATTGAGATGCGAACTTACGAAGCGCGAGGCTCTTGGTTCAACTTCCAGCTGAGGTCGTAGATGTTTGTGCCGTTTTTTCTATTTCTATGTTTTTTTTACTCATTATTCGTGGTACCAGAACGGGCTCATGTGAGGCAGCCACACACACCCAACCTTGTACTTTTCAGATCATTTAATTATCTACTTTTTTATCGATTGAGCAAAAGTTTTAAAAGTGGGCGTGGCATTATTAGGTTATTCGAAAATTGTCTCTAACACTTGAAATTGAAATGCGACTTGAAATAAATTTGCCATATGGATAAATACACAGGTATACAAGGTTTTGGACCAGAGAAACTGGATAGCGACCCTATAGGAATTTTTCGTGCTGATTCCGAATCTGGTACCCGTTTTTCTCTATCACGTCAAGTTTTTGAGAAATCGTTAAATAACGGTTTTTTGACCTTTTTACCTATAGTCTATGTCAATAATGAGGTCGTAGACCCTATATGCCTTAACCGATTTCAAAGTTTTTGGTACTCATATGAAAGAGAAATGACAACGCAACATATCCTTAATACACAAATTTGAAATTGATTCAGTAACTTGGAAGCTATAGGGCAAAAAACGCGATGCTGATTTCCAATTTTTAGCGATTTTGTTTAAAAACTTGAAATTCAAATGGTTATAATTTCCGAACCAAGGCTGGTATTCCAGGTCTTAATACTTTGAATAAAAGAACAATCAATTGAAAAAGTTTTGAGCCTAAAACAAAAAAAATCCGTTGCGTCGTTCTAATTTTATGAGGATTTTCGCTGAAAATGACAAAAACGAATTTTTATTTTTGGTATATTCTTCGCTCGTTCATATGTATATTTCAGTTCGAATTGTGTATGTTGGTAAAACTGGCTTAAAAAACATAAAACTTAAATTCTATTTTAAACCTATCTTTAAAGCTAAAACCAATTTAAACTTTAAAAATGAACAGAATTTGAACTGAGCCTTTTGTATTGTTTACTATCTGTTTCGCGTATAAGGGACCAGCAATAGTCACTCAACATTTTTTGGGAAATAAAAAAAGCGACAACTACATAAAAATAGTTGGAGGACTCTTGAAAAATTATCGAAAAATGGGAGTTCGGATGTCACTAAAAATATATTTTCTCCACTCACATTTGGATTTCTTCCCCGAAAACTTGGGCAAAACTAGCGACGAACAAGGAGAGCGCATTCACCAGGACCTACAGAGGATTGAAAAAAATTATAAGGGCTTTTGGGATGAAGGAATGTTGAGTGACTATTGCTGGTCCCTTATACGCGAAACAGATAGTAAACAATACAAAAGGCTCAGTTCAAATTCTGTTCATTTTTAAAGTTTAAATTGGTTTTAGCTTTAAAGATAGGTTTAAAATAGAATTTAAGTTTTATGTTTTTTAAGCCAGTTTTACCAACATACACAATTCGAACTGAAATATACATATGAACGAGCGAAGAATATACCAAAAATAAAAATTCGTTTTTGTCATTTTCAGCGAAAATCCTCATAAAATTAGAACGACGCAACGGATTTTTTTTGTTTTAGGCTCAAAACTTTTTCAATTGATTGTTCTTTTATTCAAAGTATTAAGACCTGGAATACCAGCCTTGGTTCGGAAATTATAACCATTTGAATTTCAAGTTTTTAAACAAAATCGCTAAAAATTGGAAATCAGCATCGCGTTTTTTGCCCTATAGCTTCCAAGTTACTGAATCAATTTCAAATTTGTGTATTAAGGATATGTTGCGTTGTCATTTCTCTTTCATATGAGTACCAAAAACTTTGAAATCGGTTAAGGCATATAGGGTCTACGACCTCATTATTGACATAGACTATAGGTAAAAAGGTCAAAAACCGTTATTTAACGATTTCTCAAAAACTTGACGTGATAGAGAAAAACGGGTACCAGATTCGGAATCAGCACGAAAAATTCCTATAGGGTCGCTATCCAGTTTTTCTGGTCCAAAAGTTGGCCTTTATTTGTAAACTTGTGATATTAAAGCAATAGTCGTCCTTTACATATATTGATTTGCTCACTCCTATTTTAAGGGTACCTCAAGTAGAAAGGTATTTTACAAAAATCTCAAAACCGCTCTAAAATCTGAATTTTTCGGGATATTTCAATGAAATTCGGAACTGAAGCTTTCGATATTCAAAAATTTTAAAATTGGTCGTTGCAAAAGAGCGTTGTGCACAAAGTAATTTACAAGAAGTCGGCATATGAGGCTCCTTTATGGTCATGAAAATCCGCTGGATACTTTTCCTTAATAGCCGTGTTCATGCGGTCTGCCTTAAGAAATATTCAAACATATTTGTGTATACCTCTGTTTATATGTGTCGGGTTTTGAATTTCTCGCTGGACTATAGCAAACTTATTTGTATGTCATACATACTTGTTACGAAAAAATACACAAAATTCCGAATGGTAATTTCGGTTTTATTTAATTCACCTTAAAAATTAACAATCATAGAATTTTTCAACTTTTCTTTTGAGCTCATTTCATTTTTGTAACCATGCAACAAAATTTAAATGTGACAGTTAAAATTGTTTTGCATTGCCGCACCACGAATTCACCGATTTTAATCAGCCCATACAATTTTCAACAAAAACTTCAACAACCTAGAAATGTCACTCATTTAAGTGCAAATTGAAACGTTGCGTTTCCATAACTTTTAAAAAAGTTATTCGCTCACAATGGAATTTTAAATTCTCGTTGATTAGAGCATATCTATATCCTGGATTCAAGGATTTAGAAAACTTTAAAGCTGCTTTTTGGAAATTATGTCTGTTCTCGTGGCACTGATCACCGGTTAGGCTTATTCCGACGACGAGTAGCCGGCAGCTGTTGCATCGCATTCAGTTAGACTTGCAGCCAAATTTGAGCACTATTGAGTACACTATCCAAATTAAGTCAAGAAGCAAACACAGAATTTGCGTTCATATCACTCCAAGTGAAATTACAAATATCATAAAAATTGAATTAGTCCGGTAAGCAGACATGATCTTCTTACTCCAGATATAATAAACAAGTACAGGGTGTTATAGTGAGACGAGCCTGACCATAAAATACCCGACAGAAATATGTTGGTTGGAACATTTTTTTAAAACAGCCCCCAAGACCACAACGATTAAGACAAGCTAATCTGGAGATTTTTAAGGCCATTGAGGGCATCATATTCCGGTTTTAGTTAAAATTTCTTACAAAACCCGCCCTCTTGCCACGCCAAGTTTTCCGAAAGTTTATGCATCAACCATAAATACGATATGAATTTTTTTTTGTGAACTTGTATTGACTGCACATACATATTTCAATGCCAGTGCCATAACGTCCACCAACACTACGAGTTGAACTAAGTATGCTTATGGTATGACCCTCGACATGCGTTGAACTAGAAAAGACAGCACGAGGACAACGATCCCAGAGCAATCAACTCAATTGACTAAAAAGGACATTACTTCAAATCGATTAGGAAACCAGTAAAAGCATTGAACTCGTGCTAAGACAGAAGCTTGCAATGAAAATAGATGAGTTAATACAATTTGGCACAAAACCTACAAGAAGCGCGGAATTTTCGTTTATATTCCCATAGAGCTTGGCAGTTGACCAATAACTTCAAGTGTCATTTTCGATCGCTGGGTTTGAAATTTCAAAAGCTTGGACTAATTGAGTTTTCGGAGGGAAGAGAGTACGATGCATGGCGTCATATTTTCCCACAGCAGCGGAAGGGCAATAGCCTGGTAAAATCAAAATTTCAAAGCCATTGTTTCGTCTTCGTTAATTTTCATATATTGTGAGAGTCTTAAAAGATTCAATGTTCTGATAAAAGTCAAACGGAAGTGAGAGCTTAGCGATTGCAAGCGATTTTTATTGCAATCGCACGGAAATACAGTATAAAAAGAATCATTTAGGAATCTTATAGATAAATGGCAAGACTGTTAAACTGTTAAACTGTTAAAAAAATAGAAAGTATAGCGGGCATATGCGCCCATTTTGGTTTGTTTGCTCAAAATTAGAAATGAAATGGGGCCGATAGCCTCAGAAGCTAGCGCCTCATAGTTTTTTAAAGATTGGGTCCAAATTTATTAAGGCGCAAAAATCATATAGTAATACTAATAATACCTAATAATACAAATGAAATCGCACGTAGAAGCTGGCTCGACCAAAGACTTTTACTCTCACTCGGACTAAGCACTCGGAAAATCGAACCACGACAAATAAGCCTTTTCAAACTCCGGGTCGCTTTTGAAGGAGATCGTAGATATTTTTATACCTATTGAAAATAATCCTATCATGTCAGCTTATTCTGTGGTTAATTGAACAATTACCATTCAACATCAAATAACTATCCATTCACACTATTTTCGAAAGGGAATTGAAACCGCTTCTCGCTATCGAGTTCGACTTTTGATAGAAGACGACGAGCGGGAAGCAAAACGATACTTTTGCATCACTGGGGACAGCCGAATAACCTACACCTACCTTGACATCGTAGGCAAAAAAAAATATATATACTGTATCCCGGAAAAGTTAAGTCTCATAAAAGTTAAGTGTTGGAAATAGTTAATCGAAAGTTTGCTGTCATGAAGAACCTTAAAAAGTTAATTTTTGCGTCAAAAAGAGGGAAAAGCTAAGAAAATAAATCGTTCATGTCCTTCAATTTGTTAGAATTGGAACATTTTGAAAATTTGGAAAAGTTATTTTTATGGGACAAATCGATTTACTTTTTCGCTTTCTTTTAAGATTAAAACCAAATATTGCATGTTCTTAGTCAGTAAAATTCCCAAGGTTTGTCCAGATGAAACTTCTAGAAAGAGGTTTATCAACGGAAAGAATCATCCCCAACAGGAAACAAAATTTAAATATTTTTGTCCATGGTTTCTCTTTATCTCTCTGTCTACCTGTTTATATTTGGCATTCTCATTGAAGGGTTTGGGTTATATTGAATTAATTCGGTATACATACTTGTAAGATTATGTGTACCGAAATGGAAGTTTTAGAAAATATTTATGACAAACGGTATTTAAGGGACGTGGCCTTATGAATGTGGCCAGTAATGCCAATCGTAACTAGCAATTTCGTAGAGTCCTTAAAGATACAATGTGGTTTTAACGACTCCAGATTTCTTTGCCCAGCTGTTTCAATGGCAATTCGATCACGTATAGAACGAAGAAAATGTCAAAATAAACTCAATTTTAGATCATGATCCTGTTTCAGTATCATTACAAAAGCATATACCAGAAATTATATTTTAATATAAGTAGGTAATTTTAGTTCCGGAAAGAAGCAATCAAATGTGAAATAGACCGAAAACCAAGAACTTTTTCCGAATGCTTTTCAACACGTGTGACTAAATTTGGCACATGGTTGTCTTATCAGCGAGGCAAGACAACAATAGATTTTCAGGGTGGCTTAATAGTTGCACAAACTTTACTTTAAATAAGTTGTCAAATCAATTGTTATTTGAATTTCCGACATTTATATTGTCTTGCCGTGATTGCTTTTTCCTGCAATTTGATTGAGGAACGTCAAACTGTTAAATAGCGTGTAAGTAAAAGGCGTTCCCTCAAAGCTTGTCTGTCATGCTATGTCTTGCAGGTTCTTCCATTTGCCAAATATTTTTTTTATTTTTTTTTTTTACACAGGTGCGAAGGAATTGAAAGTCTATGATCTCAGAGACACAGCAAAATGTTTTCTGCCTTCGGATCTAAAGACGATAAGACGTCTGAGAAAATTTTAGGTACACGGGTAAAGGTAAACACGGCAATTTCTTATGGTAAATGCAGAATAAATTTTCTGGATTGAAAATTAAAAATGTTTGCTTGCCAACCGTAAAAGCTTCTTTCATCATACAGGGCTTTGATTATTTTTATGCGATAAAAATTTTCTCAAGGAGAAAATAATTCTCGTCATTAACTCCTGCTGGGAACGTGGTTAACTGATTTTCGTGTGATCCGTTCAGTTTTTATTATCCTGTTACCACCTTTAAGGAGCGAACACACAAATGTTGCACAAGCATATAAGTTATCGCTTTCAATCGAACTAAAATTGCACTCAAGGCACGTACGGAAAGCGTAATTTGTCTCTTTGCGTTCTGAAAATGCTCGAGAACTCATTTCGAGCCAACACTTAGTATCGTTGAATTCGGACAAAGAATGTCCTGGAACTACTCGCAGATAGCACAGCGCACAGCGGTGGAAATCAACAAAAACTGGCAATAAATAATTTGCTGCATTGCACACCAACTGCGCGTATTTATTCCACGCACAAAGGCAGAATTATTTCTTCTCTTAACTTTTGTTTGTCTTGTGCTTTCTCTCACTCTCTCTCTCTATCTTAAGCGCTGTTTCTCGTCGTTGCTTTCCCTTTTGCACATGTCTGCGCGAAATACATAAAAGGAGCTACAATTTGTTTTTACAATACTCTTAAAAATTAAATTAACTTTAGACGAGCACACGACCAAAGCACTTCACGTATCCTTGTAAGGAAGCAATGCGACCACTGCACACAGTGGGACTTCGAGTGCAAAAACCTCATTTTACCACCACCGAAATTCGAAAATCTAACGACTGAGTTTTTCATTTTGCGGACATGATTCAATTCATGAATTTGTGATTGTTTTACCTCAAACACGAAAAAATGCCTGACTGTCGCACAATTTTATTTGCATAAAACTGGTTAGGTTTTCTATGAGTTTGCCAATTACAGAAATGTTTTCGAAATATCAATCCCAGAAACAATTTCTGTAGATATCAATAGCGGCTGAGTAACAAATCTTAAGCTCTAAAGGTTTTATACGTCTTCTTCCCAGAGGCGAACAGTGCCTACCTCCTACAAAGTATACGAGAGTGTAAGCGACCTGAATATTAATAGCTACAATACAAAATTGTAGGCGAACTGTCTACCAATAGCTTACAAAGTATACAAAATTGTAGGCGAACTGTCTACCAATAACTTACAAAATATATGAGGTTGTAGGCGAACTGTCTACCAATAACTTACAAAGTATACAAGATTGTAGACGAACTGCCTACCTATAGGTTACAAAGTATACGAGATTGTAGGCGAGCTGCCTACCAATAACTTACAAAGTATATGAGATTGTAGAAGAATTGTCTACCAATAACTTACAAAGTATATGAGATTGTAGACGAACTGCCTACCTATATGTTACAAAGTATACGATATTGTAGGCGAACTGCCTACCAATTGCTTACAAAGTATACAAGATTGTAGGCGAACTGTCTACCAATAACTTACAAAGTATATGAGATTGTAGGTGAACTGCCTATTAATAGCTTACAAAGTATATGAGATTGTAGGTGAACTGCCTACCAATAGCTTACAAGGTATACAAGATTGTAGACGAACTGCCTACCAATAGCTTACAAAGTATATGAGATTGTAGAAGAACTGCCTGCCTATAGGTTACAAAGTATACGAGATTGTAGGAGAACTGTCTACCAATAGCTTACAAAGCATATGAGATTGTAGACGAACTGCCTACCAATAGCTTAAAAATTATACGAGATTGAAACCAATAGCTTACATTATCGAAAAATAGTATACTAGGATGGTATATGAGGTCGTATGCATTACCGCCTACCGCCTACGAATTGTGTTGCGGTTCATCGCTTCTGTAAGCAGCATTTAGGCCGCTGGGTTATGACTTCTTATGAGAAAGACTGCTCTTGATTATTTCACACATTCGCTGCGGTAAGTTGCGGTGCAGGAAGAAATTAATTTTAGCTTTCATATAGAAATCGTGAAAATTTGAATTAGATAATAACTGAGTAAAGTTGAAGAACAATTAATTTTTATTATTATTATTCTTGTACCACTTTTTGTCTTCGTAAAAAACCAAAGAGACATTCCGAAAAAATCAAGGTTGGAACTACTCGTTTCTGTTCTCTTAGTGGTGGGTGCTTAATTTTATTTCATTACTTTTTTTCTTAATTTCTCTTATGTAGGGAAATGTATTGGGTGTTTTACGCTACCCTTATAGTTTTAGGTTCAAATGTGTTTTCTTTTACCACGGTGCGGCATGCCAACGTACATGGAAAGTACAAAGATTCATACATAGTCCTTGGAAGCGGTATGAAAGAGCACTTAAGATACTGCAACTGTGGAGCCACAATGAAAATAAAGTATTTTCTTGTCCTGGCTACATAACTCTATTAAATTCATTTGTATTGGTTGGCTTCTTTGTATTTTTAGAACCATGAAATTAGATTTACTAGCAACAGAAACAAGAAATTATAACAAAAAAAATTTAATTTAAAACGCACAAAGGTGTGGAAAATGTATGCCAGGCATATGAAGAAAGAATTTCATTTAAGCTTAATGCAATCATAAGTTGAAAATCTCATTACAAAGCAGAAATAATCCAAATTTTGGTGGGTGCTCGAAAATATGAAATTAAATTGAATACGCTATTTTATTTGATTTGTTATTTCCAGCAATTTTCGTTCGTTACTTTCGAAAAAGAAAAAAAAAATCCATAAATTTGCGAGACTTGGTGAATAGATCCGGTTGGAATGAAAAAATACATTTTTTTTTTAAATTTTGTTATTTAATTTTTAACGTAATCTCTTTAAATATGGATGAAATTTGTTCAAAAGTTTTGGAGTTAATCGCTCTCTTCTCCGAAGCTCTCAATACGATTATAGACAAAGCAATTCCAAATCTTTATTTGGGAAGCATTTTTGTCATGTTTCGAAAAGCGCTGACATAACTTTGGAGTCTGCTCTGTAGATTAAGTTAAGTGTAATAGTTACCTCTATTGGACGTCTTGATCGAAGACAGTCTAACCAGAATAATTATAGAGAGATTTATTTGATATCCGCGATTTCGCTTAGAATGTCTTAAATCTAAAATCTTAATTACATTCTTCAACAGCGATATTAAAAAGTCGGTGAAGCCCGACTTTGATATACCCAGCTTGCCCATTATGTTTTGGGCTTACCGTACGGAAGTTAGAGAAACTCAGTATTTTTTGGCGTAGCAGTACCTCTTTACTTCGAAAGTAATGTAATAAATTAATTCGTAGACGTGACAGAGAGCGAACTACGCATATTTCTCTCATAGACCTCTGATACATCGTGGTTAATCTATATTTGAAATTTGAAGCTCCTACGCTTTTCCATACAAAGATTAAGATAAACCATTATTTTCGGCGCTTGTGTAAGCGTGGCTTTAAGAGTACTTCGCCTTTTTTTTTTTTTTTTTTGAAGAATACGTCTCTTTTGGTTATATACCAGTGTACTCAATATCATTGGAATGTCTTGAGTAGTTCGCGGTCTGTAAACATTTTGCTTAGTATACATTAAATTCATTTCATTTCTAGGCGCGGCAGTGGGAATATATCTTCCATTTTCACTTAGGATCTTCCTCGCACCCGAAATACCCGTATGCCAAATTTTTTGAATAGCTCAGTCTTTCCGATTTAGATCCCACCACAGACGCACAGACGGCGGAGCTTAGTTTTAGGTGTCACAAAATCCGCACAAAACAAATATACCCTGATTATGCTGGTTGTAATAAATATTTAAAAAAACAAAGTTGAATTAATTGTGATGAATTCTCGCTTCGTGGGAAGGATATTTGCCAAATAATTCCATGCTAGGATGCGGAGGCATCCGCCCGTTTTTGTTTTATTTTGGAGGCTTCAACATTCATGCGCCTTGTGTTTGCAAAAGTGCGGTTTTTCACATGGTCCAAAAGGGTCAGCAACTGGACGTGAAGATGTGGTGGGTGTGGAATTGAATGTGGAAAATACATTACATTCGAGGCATTTACAAAATAATTGAAACTATCGCTTTGGTTCTGTAAATCGCTTTTTAATCATTTTTATAAAAAATTTGTTCTTCGCCTGCTGAGAAGCTACACTTGTACTGGCAAAGACCAATGTTTAATATCACTGTGCTTGAAATTGATACTCAGAAATTGTAACATTCGTGGGACATAATCTCTAAACGTATAATATATATATATAACTATATATAGTATATATATATATGGTATAATTGGTTTTTCCAAGTTGGCTCAAGTGATCGAGATATCCGCATTTCAAACTTGCTCATATCATATTTTTCGGGTTCGTCGCTTTAGATTTCTGGTGTTTGTACTGCCTGCGTATGAGTAATGTAGATTAAGCATACGGCGCGCATGCTTAACTGAACAAAAATGAGCAAATTTAAAATGCAGATCTCTCGGTAACAAGAGCCAACTTGAAAACCGAATGATACCATCGAACTCAGCGTAGCCAAATTAGGTTTAGTGACTATGTCCACCGCTTGTTACAATTTTGAATCAGCAAAGTGTAATTAATGGTTCTTATAAAATACGTTCTGCTTGCGGACACCTCTCTCACACATGCACTTTTTGGGAGTACTCTAGAGATCCTGTTTCTCAAATATTTTACACTTAACTGAACACCTCTGTTAATTGGACATTTTTTTCTGTCATTTTGTGATCCGCTTAAGACAGCAATTATAATTTGTATTAAAATTATTTTTCACGACTTCATATTGCTCATTTAAATATAATCTCGTCAAGTGTCTGTCCTAACATTCAGCAAGCGCATGAAAAAATAGTAGATCTATTCCAATCAGCTTTCTAATCTTCCAAAAAATTAAATTTGTAAAGCTTTTAACTTTTAAAAACTGGACGGAAATATCGATCGCAACTCGAACACTTGTAGCTTCGTTCAATCAAATCAAATTGTGGAAATGCTTGCTCAAGTGCCACTAAAGTTGTACGGACTGCATGCCACTCGAATTGTGTCGAGTCAATGGCAAGTAATGCCTACGCCATGACGCGGCAAGGTGATTATTTAAGTATCTATGAGATAGAATGTGTATAAGTGGCCAAGATTATAAATTCTAGACAAAAGTGGAGCGTAGGGTTAGACGCTCCGTTTTCCTCGGGCTCATGTCTATCTGTGATACCAAGCCGGGCAGTTCGCTCATCGTAAATTGTGTTGGCCTTTGAATAACATTTTGACCAGCCAAAAAACCATTGACAGTGGCAGTGAAGTGCTCAAGAGAAAATATTATCCAAAGCTCAATCGCGATCCGCTGATTGCGTCGCAAAACCAACACCAGTCGAAGGGCAACGTTATTTCCCCAGCAACTTCCACAGCGGAACTTCCTTCAATTTGAATGGAGCAGCATCGAAAGGCAGGTGGTACAATCACCATCCTTTAAATTTAGCACTCCCACATTTGTCGCTATTGAATTTCAAAAATTTCGCACAATTGTTGGAGCTACACAAAAGCAAAAATGTTGAAACATTTCAGATGCATAAATTTGAATATTTCAGCGGAATTTTCACATTGTTTTCATTGCCATTATTGTGTTCATGGTATTTTTAAATTCCCCAAGCTCTAGATGTAACTAATTTGGAATCAAAACAGCAAGTACCTAAACGAAATTCGAAACAATCTAGCTGAAACTATTTCATTTATGTTACGCATGAAAAGGAAAGTGACAGTCAAGAGGTAGCTTTTGACGCAAGCGCACACAAAACTTAAAGCAATTCCAGAATGAAAATTTTATTTTGCTAAGCCTTTTAAGCTACATTTAAAATTTCGATGGCACTATCTATTTTTTGTAAAGGGCATTAACCTAACATTCCATGTAACTGAGCTTGCGAGCTTACACCTTCGAGCCGTATGCAAATGCACCTGAATATGATGAAAACTCGAAATGAAGTTGTTATTTTTTTGGCATTACAAGTAGCGTGAGGCTTCGAAGCATAAACAACAATGCACAGCCCATCAGGCCGATACAAGCTTCGAAGCTTTGGCTGAGCACGAGAACGAAATCGAGAACCAGAACTAATAAACGTCGCTGTCAGGTTTCTGTCAAAAGTTTCGCTGCTTTGGCTTTTATGATGGGTACATGAAGTACCGCAGCTGTACGAAGGTCGAGAATTGCAATGCAGAAGGGAGCGAAATGCGTTTTTCGTGGCAATTGCGTGGAAACAAAAGTTTAAAGCACCCAAACAATTTCATTTTAATTTCATATTTGAATACTGTGCGGCAATAGCAAAGAGCGGAAGCCGGAAGTGGTAGACAGCATCGACGACCAGAGTGATTGCATCGACGACGGCGCGGGTAAATCAAGAGCGTGAACCATAAAGTTGAATGTTGGTGGCGTTACTTTTTCATGCTCTCAGAATGTTTTTTTTTTTAATGGTGTTTAGGCCTTTCAAATTTAGTGTTCTTGGTTTTTGATTTCTACTTGTCTATTGTCTGCTAACGTCAATAAAATTCAATGCTTTCATTGCCATAAAAGTTTTAATGTTTGTTACGTTTTACTTATTGCTTTGATAGGGTTAACGATCATTGCGAATTGAAAGTGGCCCAGACAATTTTCAAATGCTCATCAACGTTCCTATGCTGCCAGCTGTAATACGTGCCAGTTATCGCTTTCTTAGTCGGCTTCCTCCAACTCTGTTTGTTTCACATTTAACCCTCATCCCATTTGCTGACACGCTCTGACACTTGAAGCTGACATAACAACGTTATAACTAAAGCAACCGTAAACATTGGAGAGAAGCGTGTTCGGTAAGCACTAGCAGCGAGGTGAAAAGTTCAAACTTAGAATGTGAAATCCGCATCATAAATATCGCCGAAAACCACAACAGAAGTGTTGGTTGTTTGAGGGGGCGAAAACTGGAGCGCCTTCAACGTTTGACGCTCAAGGATGTGGAAAAACTACACAAAGTTGCTCAGATCCATTGACTTGAGACCGCACGTTGAAGCCATGTTGTCGTCGCCAGCTTTGATTCGTGAGCTTTAGGAGTTTTTGCTTTGCTTAAAATGTCTTAATCACAGATTAAAAACTCGTAAATACTTTTACAATGATATCTACGCGTATTATTTAAATATATTTCAGCAATTTTTTATACAGGTTAGTTATGACTTCAGGCTTAGGGCGTAATCCTTAAAAACCAATTTATGATCTATTGAATTTGTATGGCGATTCCCAGCAGTTAAATATCTCATGCAGGAAAAAGAGAGAGAGAGAGAGAGAGAGTGAGAGAGAGAGAGAGAGAGTGAGAGAGAGAGAGAGAGAGTGAGAGAGAGAGAGAGAGAGAGAGAGAGTGAGAGAGAGAGAGAGAGATGAAGAGAGAGAGAGAGAGAGAGAGTGAGAGAGAGAGAGAGAGTGAGAGAGAGAGGGTGAGAGAGAGAGAGGGTGAGAGAGAGAGAGGGTGAGAGAGAGAGGGTGAGAGAGAGAGGTGAGAGAGAGAGAGAGTGAGAGAGAGAGAGAGTGAGAGAGAGAGAGAGTGAGAGAGAGAGTGATAGAGAAAGAAAGAGAGAGAATGGAAGAGGGGGCCTACTATAAAACCCACATGTACTCAGTGTCGGTCGTTAGGCGAAATTTGCAACCGATTTAGATTAAATAGGCCGCAAGAGGGAAAAATTTTAAATGTTAGTAAATGGCGCTTTAGCATTATGGTCAGTGACTCCAAAACATGGATATCATATCTTTTCAATAAGTTCATGTTTGTAAGGGGATCACTTAATAGCGGGCTGCGATATTTCAAAAAAAAAATTTTAATTAATAAAAAATTATAAAACTAAACCAATTTTGTTGTGTTTTTAGTTAAATAGTGATAGAATTGATGATTTCGAAAAATTTCACACTGGTCCCAACAAAAAATAATACAACAACAAAACTTTCAAAACTCTTATTACACTGGTAGAAGGATACTAAAAATTTTCTAATATGTTACTTCAAATTTTACCTTAATCGGTCCATTCGGTTTTACACAATTAGCTTTTAAACGAGTACCTCATAGAAGTATGAATGACTTTTTCATACAATCCATTCAAAAATCCGAATAGACCTTTCGCTGCAGATCTCTTTATATCCCTCTTTCCCTTGACGTTCATTGACAAATGGTTTTCTTTTTCAAAATAACAAATAAGACGTACATATACGCAATGTTACGGTCTATCCCAGTTGTAAAAATATTCATGAAAGATGCATGAATCATGCCTCTTAAGGGTGCTTTGCATGCATGCCAACCTTCCATGCCTCTTCATTTCTTTTTATACCCGACACACTCTGTGTCGAGGGTATATTGCGTTTGTGTGGTTGTGTGTAACACCCAGAACCAGTCGAGATAGTCCATACAAAATATATATAGAAATGATCAGCGTCACTAGGAGATTCGATTTAGCCATGTCCGTCTGTCTGTCCGTCTGTCTGTGCGTCTGTTTGTATACAGTTTTCTTATCGAAGGAGTTGAGCTATCTTGACAAAATTTTGTACGCGTGCGCACGGGGATATGAGTAAGAACAAGTTCGAGAATGGACCCAATCGGACCTTTTTTAGGGGTACCTCCAGTACTAGGGTCTGTTATGAAAATCACAAAAACTGCTCTAAATCCGATGTTTTTCAAGATATTTTGATGAAATTTGGCATTTGAACATATTTTAGGCCAATTAATGTGATTTACAAAAATCAGAAAAATGGGCGTGGCAGAAACGCCTATGGGACTTGAACGAAAATTGGCATTAATACTTCCTTTGTAGCCATAAACATCCTGCCCAAAAATTTTCTTGATCGGTCCATTATTAAGGGTACCTTCAGTTCTAGGGTCTGCCACAAAAATCTCAAAACTGCTGATGCGTTCATTAATCATGAATACTACGGGCATGCGTGCTTGATTTTACAACTGGGTGGGTACTAAAATCTTTCGAATTAGAGTTGCGCATACGTCGGGTAGGAAAACTAAGAATTGAGTCACCTCAACGCATTTACTTACCATGGAAAGAATATAACTATTCTGTCAATCAGCGCTAATCAAGATACAATTTAAATTATTTTATTTACTTCAAGTTAAGCTTAATGGACAATCGGAAAGTCGTTTTCAAGTCTTTTTGCGAGAAGCGGAGCGTTCAACTAAACGCAAGGCTCTCTAAACAAAAATTCCTTCTAGAGAAAGCGTACCTAAAGAGCAGTTGTATCCATTAAGAAAGTCTTAGCCCAAGAAATTAAAGCTAAAATATATAGAATATAAAGAATATAGAAATAATAGAATCAAATAAGAATTACCATAAATGTAAAATCTTTTTTCGAATGGTGAAAAATATTTAGGAAAATGCACTTCAAAGTCATTTGATCTGCGAATCGTTCGTCTTAATATCGCTCTAATGAACTAAACACAAACCCGTCTGTATATTTTGCTCAGAGAATGAAGTGAATATCTAATTAATTTCGTAGTTCCGCTGAAAATTCTCTGCGAAAAAGCAGTTGTGGCTTAGCAATGGAGCGTCTTTCATTTTCTTGCCAATTCGCCAAAATTGCATTCCATGATGCGGCGAGAGCATGCATAAAATTAAAATGATTAATGCCATGCTACGGAACTCATAATTTTCGAACCGATTCCGCAATTTTGTACGGCTGCGAGTGGAAAACTTTTAAAGCTCGGCGAGCTCTTGGAGTGAGAAAAAATATTGAATCACCTTTCCACGGGCCTTTTTCGTCTGTAGGCATTAATTTGAATGCTAATTTCAAGCGAAAAAAAAAAAACTTCAATTTACTAAAGTGCTTTCGAGCAAAAGCACTTTTCAAACTCAAATACTATCGAAACACCCTTCTTAGCTGAAGAATCGTTGCAAGGTTTCAAGGTTTCATTATGATATAGGAACTACTTATTAAAGCACTTTAAATCATTAATTAAATTCAGGTGTACTGAAAGTGGAAGGCTTGTCCTAATGAAAGCAATGTAATATTAGGCCATTGCCCTTTGTCGACTCATACCATTTTGAAAGAATTTTAAGATGCAATTTTTTAAATCATGTTTCATTATGTTTTAAAATGAATACTGCCGGTGTTAAAGCTTCCTCGTACTTCACGAATTTCCGAACTTTGAGAAGGAAATTTTGGTGAAATGTAAACACTCAACAAAAGATGGAAGTTTAAGCGTACCAAAATGGCGGCGATACTACAAAGTGGAACAAAAAACCAAACTTTTTAGGATTTTGCCGGACAATAGCAAAATACGTTTGTAAGCAGAATTCTTTGGATACTTCGATTAACCGCGAATTGAATCAATTTAGAAGAATTTCATGGAAAAATTCGATTAAAATTATTCATAAAACAAAAAAGAAAGCTAAGGTCGCCAAAGACTTTCCCTAAAATTTTTGTTCACTTTGTTTTGTCTTTCCGTACGGACGCTATAAAAAAGTAATATACATATGTGGGCATGACAATGGAGGACCCAAAATTTTCCTCCCATAACATTTACCAAGTCAATTTAGTAATTTCTTCTTTTTCAAACGAAAAAACATGTGAATTTTTCATTTCCAACTTGTGTTATGTACACGAATCTCCGATTTGATTTGCTTTAGAAAAACCTTTATATTGTGAAAAGGGTTTGTGATGCAGTTCTTAGATTTGACATACTTTTGTACAAAAAATTGATTGGCCCACAATTAAAGATATCAGTTTTGTAAAGGGGACTGATAACGGGTGATCGACGTTCATTCAAAGTCAAAAAAAAATTTAAATCTTTCATCAATTTTTCAATTTTTCGACTTTGAGCATCATTTTACACCATTAATTCAACGGTTTTTTTAAAAGTTTTTAAACCACATATGAGAAAAATTAGTTTCAGAAAAGCAATGGTCGTAAAAATTTGTTACGCGGTTTTCTCAAAATTCTGACGTGATGGAATATTTTTGAAATTTTTCATTTTTTCAGCACACTGAGATCTAGTAGAATCACCACTGCAATTTTAAAAGTTTGCACTTATGCTTCATTTGTAGCCATACACATCCTCCCTAAAAATGTTCTTGATCGGTCCATTATTAAGGATACCACCAGTACTATGAATTTCAGTTCATTAATGAATGAAATTAATAGTTATGAAAATTGTACTTAATATTTTTCTTATAGCCAAACATAGATTTGATTTTCTTTT
This sequence comes from Chlorops oryzae, assembly GCA_020466095.1. Lineage (NCBI taxonomy): Eukaryota > Metazoa > Arthropoda > Insecta > Diptera > Chloropidae > Chlorops > Chlorops oryzae. The sequence continues at coordinate 84,165,624 of CM035807.1, forward strand.
TAGTAAGTTTCTTGAACATGGCATGATTTAAATATTGAAGAGATGAAATTCTGTGTACTTTTCCCTGGAAGATTCATTCCTTAAAAATTGCTTTCGGAAATATTTATGAATGCTGCAATAAAAAATATTGTATTCGTTTTGCATTTGCCTCGTTTTCCGATGGCATGAAAAATATATTTCTGAAAGTAGAAAAATCATGCAAAAAAATTCAGCAAGCTATGAATAAACCATGATCCTTGGTTTAACCAAAATAGGAGTGCTGTGAGTCCGGGAGACAAGTCTGCGAGTGTCGCGATAGAAATGCTTCGTGGGATTCTTGCGCACAAAAATGGTTTTCAAAACGATAGATACAAAACTTTTGAGATAACTCCAAACGGAACGAAGCATTTCAATAAGAGGCGCTGTTGATTGGGGAATAGAAAAGTTGTCAATATTCCATACGTTATGTCCTTTCGATTGTCAATACAGAAACGTTGCTTCCGGCGCTGAATTCGTATTATAGATATCTAGTTTTTTTTTTTCACTGAATGCAATGCAGATATTCTATTTTGTAACTTCTTCTGATTTCGATGCGCAATGCAATCAGTTACGATATTTGCCTGCACTTCATAACAAATGTTGGAGCATACCTACTCCTGCATATGGCCAAGTAGTTCATGTATAATGCAAGTTGCAAGGGAGGATATCGAAAAGAAAAATACTTGATCGGAAGTAGGAACAAATGAGTCTTGTTGTGTTTAAATATTTCTCAAAATAAGGCTGCAATTATAGTGAAGCTTCAGCTGAAGCTGAAGCGTAGGCTGTCATGTGTTTGTTGTAATTTGTTGTTGGGTAAACAAAAGAGGGGAATATATGTAACTTTCTTGCGAAACGCAAACTTAAAAGATCTTATATCCTATAAGTTTACAAAAATTAATGACTGGACGTGGCCAAATTTCATAAAAAATTCAATCTTTCTAACGTTACCAGCAATCTTTAGCCGCTTATAGCTCCTTAACCAACAGAAGTTATAAGCAAAGGAACAACAGTTCCATAACTACAAAACGAAAGTTTATAAAGCCAAGGAAAACAAAATCCAAATCAAAAATATGTGCAATCAAAATCATTTTATGGAACGAATTATAGGTCTAGTTATTTCTAACACAAGGGTTCAAACAAAAAAATTAGTATTTTCATTGTGGTTCGTCAAGTTTGAGGTGTAACATGTAAAAAAAAACAGACGTTTGTGTAACGTTCCCAGTATGAAAACTGCCCATTTGGTTTATACAGGGTGTTCCGTAGCTGAGTGCTTTTCTCTATAGGGTTGATAGAGAAGGTCATTGTGAATAAAAAATTGAACTTTAACTGGAAAAATGGGTTTTGTTTTTGCTGCGCTAAATTAAATTGAATAAAAAAAATTCAATTTCTTTTTTAAATCCCATGTTTTCGATAGCTAAACTACAAATAGGGTATACCATATGAACTACGGTTTTAAAGAAAATCGACTGCAGATTCGGAAAAAAAGGAAAACAGTATGTATTAATAGGACCTTTTTCATACCAAAATGGCTCCTAAAGTAAAAAAAATTGAAACTTTTTCAGAATTTTCTACTTTGACCGTCGATTTTTCCTTCAATGGGTCAAATTTGTACCATTAGTTTAATTTTTCCTAAAATCCCATACAGTTGGCTTTCAAACGGCATTAATTTTTGTTTTCTACGATTAACCATTATTGGAAAATTTTTTTTTCTAAACTTACTGCCTAAAAACTTTAAGGCGCTATAACTCCTCAGGGTTAAATTTTAGAACAGGGCACATCGCGTAGGATAAAACGCAAATTAAATTTTTTTCAATTCTGCCAAAGTCATTCAAAGTGAAGAGAATCTCAAGGTGAAAGGATCAAAAAGACTATTAAGAAGCCAAAAGAAAAGTTTACCAATAAAAGGAAGTCAATGATTCTGAAATAAGGATTGTGAGAATAATGCAGGGCGTTCATGGGGAATTGAAGGTGAATGAAGACCAAAAGCATTTCTCTGTTTTGAAGAAAGCAGAAATTTATTCTCTTACTGGAAAGAAGTCACATTTAAACGAAAACTTGTTGGATATTCGTCTGTCGATTGTAATTCTTTGAATTAAATCTCTTTTCAATAATGTATAAATGTAAATGGAGAGAACTTTTTTGCAATGTATTATTTGTGACTTTATGTTATATCAGTAAAAATGTGGTGGTGTCTTACCCCTAGGTCTTAAGGCTCAGTAACTCTTGATTGGACGTAACTTGACTTTACTTATTTAATCAGGTGACTTGATATGTTTAGTACATTTTCTACGGGAGCAGTGACTGAAATCTTAATTTGACTTAAGATAAGAATCTGTGGAAAACAGATTTCTATAAGTTAAGTCAAGTAACGTTCAATCAAGAGAAACTGAGCCTTTATATTTTGCTTTTATATACGAAAACTTTATTCCCCCTTAATATAGGGCACCGCCTGCTAAGCATAAATTGATGTTACAATATTCACAACCATCGAAATGTAGTAAATAGTAGTATATAGGAATTTTTATCCTTCAAAAGTGGGTATGATTAGACTGTGAACATACATTCAAGATATGTCTGATACAAAAATAACCCAAAGCTTTATAGCATTTTTAGTCATTGTCTGGGTATGTGTACAAAAGTAAGTGCTTCCTCACCAATGGGCTAATTTCTTTTATCTCAACATTAGGTTTAATGATACTATCGTTCAATCCTTTATTCCTATAGTGTTACAACCTCCATAAGTTTATGAATGAAGAGCCCCTGGAACTACTCGAAATTAAAAATTTAGCATGCTTCGAAAAAAATGAGCTCCATCTATTTACTTATGTTAGATGGGGGAACCTTCATATGTATGTCTGCTTCATACGGATTGACATAAAGATATGCTTTCATTCGTTGAAGTACATCCTGATGTTCATCTTGTTACATGTCAAAAGTGCTTAGCTTTGAAAGCTTTAGAAATCACGCTTCAAAGGTTACGCTTCGGCGTGTTTGGCGTTTCACTTTTCTCGCACTGGTTGCGAGCTGTCCTCGTCCATATATTTTTTTTTTTTTACTCGCTTGCAGTATTGGCTTGACTGGGGTTGATAACGTCATTTTGACGTTTGGTTTTGAATTTTTTTCATCCTTTTCACACTCACACTGTTTAAACAGTCATTTAAGGCAATTTTAACAAGTTTTTTCAAACCGAATCCCTCCTGTGAATGTAATGAGTGACAAAGGCGACGATGGAAATGATGACTCTGCTGATGATTCTGACAATTCTGATGATGGTGGTGATGATGATGGAGATGATTATGATGTTGAAGATGACGGTTACAACTATATAGACAGCTATGATGCAGACCTTACTACTCGAAGTAATAGTGCACACGAAGCATTCAGGCATTTGACACGGAGTCTACCCCGTTCCTGTGCAAAACAACGACCGAGTGTAGGAAGGAGATGTCGTTGGTTTGTTTCTCCTTTTCATAACGCAGTTACAACGTACTTCAACCACTTCATTCGATGTTGTCATTCATCGGTTTCAGTCAGAGGTTAGCGCACACGAACACCATTTTGCTTGGTCTTTTAACAGGTGAACAAAGCTCTGTGATGCGATGTGGTGGCTTTATTGATGAAGCTAGTTTCTTCGGGTGTTTCACTGGGATTGTGCTTAGTATTTTTAATAAATTGCTGCAATCGGTGCCTAACGCTAACAGCAAAATCTTGTTAGTTCATCTGCATCCTTTCGGAATAATAATTTAAAGAAAATTATTTCGAAATAGAACAAATCCTGGTAAAGGTCGACTAAATGCCTCTATTTAAAAACCATTTCACTAAGAACATTCATAGAAAATGGTTAAATTGTAAATTTGTAAGACCGCAGCGTAATAGCTGAGATTTTTTGAATTTGCAAAAGTTTTCAAAATCCTACAAACAAGTCTTCAGAAATTACATACGAAGAAGAAAATTACACTCCAAGCTATTTGCCTCCGAAGGCGCAATTAGCTTCGTACGAATTGAAGTTCATTAGAATTCTAATGGCAAACAGTGAAAAATAATTCCACACATGCAAAGTATGAATGCAGGGGTTCTTTAGGCAACGAGGCGAGCTATTTGCTTTTCAAAATTGATAACCAAAACCCAAAATTATTCAACAAAATTCACTCGTATCCTTCATCGAAATTTTCTCGAGGGAAAAATACAAATGAAGCAAGACAGTTTTTACTATCACAAGAAACACAAAGACAGTATTTGCTTCATATTTGTAATACATTGGATTTAGCATTTAATTGGTCTATTTTCTTAAAGTCCCTTCAAGATCCCCACAACTTTCGCACGACTTATTCGAATTTAGGTCAGAAGCACGATTGCTATCATCACCTTCACAGGCAGAACGTTCTTTTTAGGTGGGACCTTTCTTTGCGCAACGCTTCTAGTATATTTTATGTACCCTGTTTATTGTATGGCAAGAGTGGGGGTTGCAGTTCAACACTGACTTCATGCCGTGATTTGTTCCATACAATTTTTTTTAGATTATTTAACGCTCGTCTATGGAATTGCATGGAATGGTACATTTAATTAGTGTCGTGTTTTATTTTAAGAATTTAGTAAACATTTTGAAGACATGGGGTTGTAGTGTTTGTATCGGTTTAAAGTCTTCACAAGTTGAAATTTTAATGTGATTATATTATTGGGGCTTTGAGTCCAAAAATTTATGACATGAAATGTTAAAATTAATATTTCACATCCGAAATGTTTGGACCCTAAGCCCGATAAATATGAACACAAAACCCTGTAGTCAGTAGGTCGCCCCCGAAATGAGATGTCGCAATGCTGCCACATTAAAAAAGAACTTATTATATGCCTTCGTGAATACCCTTATTGAATTCGTTACAAGTAAATACGCGCAGAGTTGTCTAACTGGCTGTTTCAATCCTTCGAGGCGCTGGGTGCACAAGATGTCCTCTCATATAATAAAAAGACAGGCGATGTTGGCTCTTAACTTTGAATCTTTAAGTTGAACAACATAATATGTTGGAGCAGTTAATTTGTTAATAAAAGTTTTCCCGCATTTGAAGTTCCAATAAAAAAACCAACCCAGACAAATAAAAACAACTTAGTTCGATTCATTATTTCAAGGCATCAAAGCGGATTTCCACTTACAAGTTGTATTCTTAAAGTGTTTTTTAATTAGCTTAATTCGATGAAAAAGAAAAACAATAAAAAACAAAAAAAAGAAAACAAAAAAAAACCGTTGGCGTGAAAGCAGAAAAACGTCGCGCTGAAAGAAAACAAAAACGTGAAAAGCTTTCCAACTGTTTATTGTCCGACCACGTCGAATGAACGGCCACGAACTTTTCAAAGTTCTTATAAAATTGTATTTCGAAGAGTCTTCGAGATTTGTTTCACATTTCTTCTGAGGTTTTCTTTCCACCTTGATTGTTTGAATATTTTTATGGCTGCTTCGGTTGTTTCGTTTTTATTGTTTTTAATTTAAAATTGTTTAGAACTTTCGGACGTGAGATTTCTCACTCGCACTCATTACTTATTCAGATGGCGGATTGTCAAAGGGCAGTAAAGGACGTCGTTGCGTTCGAGATGCCTAAGAATGGCAAGAACTTTTCAGCGCGGATAACCACCAAGAGCGTTCCTCGAGTGGCTGTCAAGTTAGCAAGGTAAGTTAAGTGCAGAAAATGTAAATTAAAATATAAATTAAATTAGTAATTGTTAGCGTCGGCTGAGGTGATTTATGCATTAAGAGCATTGCGGGGAAATGATGCTCACACGGTCGTTGCTGAAGCAGAAGCTGGAATAAATTTACAAGAGCACGTAAACAGCTAATTTCTTGCAAGGGTGTTTATTTTGTAGCTTGAGAATAATTTAAAATTCTATATGTATGTGGGATGGGGTCTGGGATAGCGTAGGGGATGCGTGCTATTTCCTTGATCCCGGGATCCGAGGTTCGATTCCCGGCACAGGCGAAACGGAGTGTAATCTTCCAAGCCTAGCACTGGATTTTTAAACTACGTAATAGGACATACACTCACACATACACAACAAAACCCCCCGAGGTATACCAGCAGGAAATTATTTCCTTACAAAGTCATCAGTGATATTAACGATGACATATAGGGGACAGTAACATGCATGACACCTTGGGGGATATCTCATCATAGAGGTGTTCGATCCCTGGCTGAGACGAACAAAAATTGTTAGAAATAGAATTTTAAAAATGTGAAAAATACAGAGAAGACAAAGAAGAGAGTTTTTAACTGTTTTTCTATAATTTCACATTTAGAGAGGTAAGCGAATGAGCTCCTCTCAAATGCTTTTTTTGCTATCGCACCACGTAGAATGGCATGCCATGCAAGGAGTCACCAGTGAAATTTTCTAATCCGACGATGACAAGTCACCGGTGAATTCACTGTCCACCTCCTGCACAAATGTCATACAAAATGTTCTATGAAATCGCATGCGTTCCGGCTCCAAAGTCACCTTGACTTCGCCGATGATGTCAGGGGGACATTTCCTGCTGGGATCACAATGGGCTGGTAAACAGCCCAAATGGCAGCCACTCCAACATACATTCATACAAACATGTATGTGGGGACACTGAATTAAAACCGGCGAGAAAAACTTGACAGAATTTAAAGAATTTTTTAATCAAAAGTGTAAATTGTTGAAAAAAAAAATAAAAATAGAAAAAGAAACGAACGATTGCCGAAAACGAAAAGCTCTAATTTTTAACGCTGAATATTTTGTTAATTATTTGCATTTCTCATTCCAAATTGCGTTTTAAATTATTCCTATATTTATTACAGTAAACCCCGTTTCGATACCTTTCTCGATAGATTTTAAGAAGAAGAATGTGTTTCGTCACCTCTCGAGCCAGAATCTATAAATCCGAAGTCCTAATGTGTATTGTACGTTGATCATGGCGCTCTTATACCAACATATCTGGGTACCGTTTTTATCTTCTCGCGTGCACATTCAGAAATTTTCTTAAGGAAACTGAATTTTACGTTCTAGCGTTTAGTATAATAGCTTCCCGGCGAGCATGGCTGATAAAAAAATGCCTTAGTGATGGCATAAGACATCGACAACACCACTGGCGATGTACAATGTTCCCTGTTAAATATTTCGATTCTAGTTGAGCAGACAACATTTTTTTGTTATTTCTCTTAAAGTTTGTGGGAAAATTGAGTTTCGATCGGTGCACTGAATATTCTGTTACTAAATGAAAGGCATATTTATAAAGCCCAATTTCAGGTCGCAGATTGCTTGCAACGGGTTTGGCATTTTAAGAATGTTATACCTATACTATGTTAATAACACTGTGGCAGTTGTTAAATGGTACTAACGTGAAAACCATATGGTTGTGTGTGGGTGAGCTCCCTGACTACTAATGCATCGATTAAAGTGCCAAATTGGCTCAATGGGAAAAATTTAGGGCGTTTTGTTTAAATCGGTCAATTTGTCGATTTTAGATAATTTTCAGCCCATTTAAGTCGCTTTATCTGTATTCAAAATTGCTTGTGTTATCTTTAAACGACTCGCAATTACAATTTCCATCATCACAACATACATTTCAACTGAGAAAGTCAACATTTTAGCCTATTTTCATAATTTTTTTCTCATTTTTCATCGATATTCGCTATTTTATACTGTTTTATGCGCTTTTTTGTAGTTCTTGTGCATATTTTTCGACATAATTCTTAGCGTTTTTCCTTTTTTATAATATATTATGCAATATTATTGCCATTTCAAGCAACTCAACACACTTTTTATAGACATAAACCTATAAAATACCTGACCTACTCCACCGACGTATGAGCAATGTTATACGTATATCATGTATACGCAATCAAAACGACTCTTCATCTATTTTGATATAACAGATTTAAATACTCTCGAATTTCGACATTTACTTGAATATCACTTATACAAAAATTTTGACAATAATTAAGAAGTGGATGAAAATATTGCACAAGCGTGTCAGTGCAATTACCATACATGGACGGCAAATACAAAATCCCAATAAGGTTGTTGAATATAGAAACTTAAGACACATTTATGAAGATTCAATAACATTAAGTTAAGAATGTACATCAGCAAATGCCTCATAAACAAAAAATTGTTTTTATAACACTTTTGCTTCCTTAAAGGTCATAAATGAAAATTCATTTTTCCATTGCCACAGTCTTTTCACTATCCGAAAGTCTCAACATTGTCACTCGTTTCGTTTTCATGAGTCTTTTTGTCTGCTGAAATTCCTTTCCGATACCCATGCCAAATGCACTCCCAAGAGCGACATACATCTCAAAATTCTTGAATACGCCGAAATACGTCGAAATAATTTCGTTTCATCTTCAACATCGAATTCAGCTATTAGGTTTAGACTTAACGTTTAGAATGTTCAGTAAACCAAAAATTTTGAATTGAAAAACCGCGCTGTGGGTTATTTAAATGCGTTCGCGACAAATTGAAATAAAAAATCGGTTGTTTTTCGTCTACACGAAATTGAATGCGTTCCATTATTTAAACGGGAAATTTTCGCAACCATTCTCCACTGCAATGGTATACGCTCCAGCATGAAAAGCCATCATAAGTCAACGTTAAAACCGTCGCTTTTGGCATTTGGCATTTATGGTCCGTTATTTTCATCTTTTTAATCCCTCTGGCAGCGCAATATGCAATTCGTTTTGAGCTTTTCCGGCTCTAACTGAGCCTGATTATAGACCTCAAGTCTTAAGCCTTTTCAAATGGAAAACTGCGGTGTTGCTCTTGCTTCCTGGGAGAATCTATTGGCGTACTGGACATTCGACAAAATGCTTCTAATTCCAGTTCTGAAGGCACTTTCAATGGAGTTCCATTCGAGAAAAGAGAACGAAAACGAACTATACGAAGTGAGTTTTATGCGAAATTGGCTTGAGTTACATTTTGTCCTTGCTTTTTTTTTCTGAGCATTCGTGAATTTTCTTGGGAGCACACGCGCGTTAAAATCCAACGAATTTGTTCAGTTTTGTCTTTGCTGCTATTTTTCAGAATTCTAGCAGGAATACTTCATTTAGCGATGGAGCACTACTAAAGTTGATCCAAAAACTTGAGGAGTGAAAGCTTTTAAGCGATGATGCTTTTGCAATGGAAAATATTGCAAGTGAAACGCGAGCAACCGGGTTTCTTATTGCACGGAGGAAAAACTGTCTGTATCGAAAATAATTCGAAGCAAAAGAGCCCATGGCGATTTGAGCCCGTATAGAAGTTTGAAAAGAAGAAAATTGAATAATACAGGTCCGATTTACTTCCAATTTTGGAGACATCGCACAAATTCAACTGTGGATCAACAAGTTAAAATTTGCTTTATTTGGGGAAACGCAAAAAATGCTTGGTGGAGCCAAAATAGGTGGTGGCAAAAACTGACAATCTCCGGTGTTGATATTTATGCTTCCGAACGACGGCGGGGTGACTGACGTCTAGAAGGCTGGGTTCAGAAAAACTTAACCATTTTATAACTTAGCCAGCTCATGGACTCAACTCAAATGCTATGACTCCATTCAATTAACCATATCGCACCCTTGCTACTAAATCGGCACAATTCAAAATTTGGCAGTTCTCAAAAATCATGCAATCTCTCTTAAAACTAAGGAGAAATAATATTTTTTTTTTAATTATGTTAATCTCAATCGACTGCTGCATCAGTCAATATAAGAGTTAATTTTCTAGGCGTTGGGTTTCGTACCGAAAAATGCAATCGACCTTAAAGAAATTAATTTAAAAAATTTTGAATTGTGCCGACTTATTAGCAAGAATGCGATATATCTGATCTTTCATATGAGGATTATGTAATGTTCTAAGCATTGGCGAAAAAAATCTTCAGAACTCTTAAACACCTTTTATGATTTAAGAATATAAAACAAAAAAATCTTTAATTTTCGTTTTCCATTTGTGCTTATTAACTGTTGCATTGACCATTGACTTTTGTGAGTCAACGTGAAAACTTTTTAAGCTCATTCCACCTCACAGTATTCCCGTTAGGGTGTCATTTTCACGGATCTTGGTGTTAACGTGCCAAAACGAGAGCACGAGAATCAAATAGGTAAAAGCACGTAATGCAATAAAATGAAAGAATTCACGTCTGTTAGAATTCTCACAGCGAGCAAGTGAGGAGCTTCAGTGCACACAGCAAATCAAGTCAAAAAGAAATTATCGTAAATCTTCTTCAAATAAGTCGAGGTGTGAATGAAATAAATCTCAAAAAAATTGTTATGTGGAGAAATAGTAGGTACTTGTCTTAAACAGCTAGTGCGTTGTTTTGTTTGTCCTTGTCTTTGCAATACACTCACCTCAAGTCTCTTCCAAACTGAAAATTGCGCTCGAGTAATTTGCTATAGCTTCATGTGAAGAAGGAGAAAAATTTTGGAAATTCTACATTTCAAAGCATCTCAGCGCAAGTAAATTTATTCAAGCTGTTTATAGTCTTGTTGTTTGGCAAAGGAAGACAAACTTACAGGTCTCATGTTCTCAATTAATCCTTTCGGCGGAAAGCTTTGTTTGTACCGCGAGTTACCATAAGTGCACACGTGACCGGGGTCAGTGGTCAGCAATTGTGTGCATCAAATACGCACACACACACACACACACACAATATGAAAATGAATTACGCTTCATTTGCTTGTACTTGCATGGAAGGGAAAGGCGGGATGCCAAGCCCAATTTAATCAATATTGGCTAAGATAATTATTAGTTTGCTCATCGCCGGAAGGGAGTGGGATGGTTGTCTGCAGGAAATCAAATATTAACATTCCAATAGCAAGTAGGCAAGTGCTGAAACAAACATGATTGGAGAGAACAATTAGTAAATCTCAGGCTATGCATAGCCTAAAACATTGCTATGTTGGAGTTGTTATTGCCTACGGTACTGGCCAAAAACTTAGGAAATCTTCACTTTGGAATAGTCACAACACCGTTTGTACCTTCTGTGTCTATAAAATATCCACCCACGCAAATTGACAAGCCATAAAAATACTCCATAATTTACGGGACCGTTTTTTTTTTTAGTGTCTCTTAAAGTTTGCATTTTCCATAGCCCACATACGTAAAGTTCCTACTATGTATGCTTCACTGAGAGTCAAAAATATAATTTTTTATACCCGACACACTCTGTGTCGAGGGTATATTGCGTTTGTTGGGTTGTGTGTAACACCCAGAACCAGTCGAGATAGACCATACAAAATGTATATAGAAATGATCAGCGTCACCAGGAGATTCGATTTAGACATGTCCGTCTGTCTGTCTGTCCGTCTGTCTGTATACAGTTATCTTATCGAAGGAGTTGAGCTATCCTGACAAAATTTGGTATGCGTGCTCACGGGGACATGAGTAAGAACAAGTTCGCGAATGGACCCGATCGGACCATTTTTAGGGGTACCTCTAGTACTAGGGTCTGTCACAAAAATCCCAAAAATGCCTCAAAAGCGGACTTTATTGAAATATTTCAATGAAACTTAGAATTTAAGCGTATATATAAGGGTTCGATTAGAATCCCAAAAAAATTGAAAAATTGGGCGTGGCAAATGGGCGGTTTTCATAAAGAAATTTAACAAAAGTCGGTATATGGGCCCAATATGTCCTTAAACACCTCTTGATATTAAAAATTATTCGAACATAAGTGTCTGTGTCGGGTATTCTATTGTCAGGCTCGCCTGTAATATTCCGAATTTCTTATTCTCAAAAGTTAAGACTTCAAATTCAAAAAAAATAGCTTGTTGAAGTCTTCCGATATGGGAGGAAAATAATATGACAGCGTCGTCAATACCAATTTCTGAGCTTTACTCACTTTAAGTAAGACATTAAACCAGCTATGTTTGAACACATGTTTAAAATCGTGAGAACACGATGAAATCCATCTTTTGCACTACAGGTATGATTTCTTATTAAGAAAAAAAAAGACTAATAAAGGAAAAGGTTATACTTTTTGTTTTAGTCCCGAACTCAAGTATGCGGTTAATAGTACTTTTGCTTCTCTATACTTTCGTACAGCTTTGGCGGACTTTTATATTTTTCAAAGTTTCTATGCAGTCCCGAATGGCAATCAGCTATATACGGACGCGACAAAAAGTTTACTTTTTCTGGAACTGCCCATATGTATGTATATCAGTTGCAAGAATGATAGAATATAAGATTACGACATGCGCAGATTTTACTTTTATCTGAGCACTTGTGACGTTTTTGTTGGTGATGCACCCAAGTTGCGTAAATTAAAAAAAAATTGTTTGTGAAAATTTTCGAGTTTTCTACTTATTTTTTCAAGTTATCAAATCTTTTTCTTTTTCGCGAATTGGTCATTTAACAAGAATCTCTTATTTAAAAGACGATGTATGTATGTAAAAAGCAGGTTTTGAGAAACTTTCAAACTGGTAGTATTTTTTTCAAACGTTAGTGGCAACGTTGTAAACACAAAAAAATCTTAAATTTAAAAATTTTTTTATGAAAATTGTCATCTGTCAAAAAACTTCAATAATTTAAACCAATCAGATTACTTTCAACGCTGCGTCACAAGTATACATGCGCAAAAGAGTCAAATTTTGAACTCCGATTGTCGTAACCTTATAATCTATCATCCTTGATCAGTAGTATTCAAGCAGCTGTGGAATTTCGAGTGCGCAAATTTTCCACTAGAAAAGATTCCACATTTGAATGAACGACGCTGTGAGCAAGGTGTATATAGTGGGCTCGCTAACAGCTAATTAGAGAACATTATAGCTTAAATTTCAAAAAGGTGCTTGCTTTGAATAATTTTTTGTATTTAAATGATTGACGCAGTAGGAATGCCTTATCCACACAGCATGGCTCATATTTTGTACAACGAATTCGTGCTAAAACTCAAAAACGGTATCTTTTAGGCAAGTGGTCTAAGAACAAAAAACATAGCCCTTAACATGAGGTATCGCGGATTCAAATTATGCGTTAACATGTCTGGACACCCTGTATATTGTGCGAAGTATCACAAAGCAGCTTTAACAATTATATTTCAATCCCCTGCGGGATTAAATGCCGATTACTGTATTGTTATTTTTGTACCCTCAATACGACTCATTTTGGAAACATATTTAAGAGTCCTTTTCGAGTCTTCGCCAGTCCAGTCTTTTTCAGTAATCGCGGATGTAATCAATCGTTTTTTAATCATCAAGGAGGCTCGGAAAAGAATGGCAAATGAAACTTCTTATAAAACAGTCTTCCAAATGCTAGCTGGTTATTTGAATAAAATCTGAAATTTGACTTTGAGGCTCATAGTTTTCAACCTAATTTAAACTTTTTGAAGGTTTGAACTTTGAAATGGTTGTCTTCGGGAGAGTTAAAACCGGGTTTATTAGTTTTATATCAAAATTTTCAAAAAATTTAAATAAAGCAATAGTATTTGATTGAGTTAAACTGGGCATGAAGGCTAAAGGAATATATTCGTAAGCTTAAATTTTCAAAGTTCTTAAACCGGGTGGAAGACTACGACCCTGAATGTATGTTTTAAATTTTAATTTATTAAAGTTGAAAAATCAGACACGGGAAAAGGTCGGTATTGGAAAATTTTGTCTACACATACATATTATGTACCTATGTATGTTTTTCGTGCTTGTCGCCTTCCTGCAGGAAATGACAGTAGTGAATCTATACTCTTTTTCTACTGTCCGCGTCAACAGTACTACTGACTAATTATGCCCTTTGCAATGCAAACCGCTATAGACAATTAACATTGCTTGTCATTGCAAAGCCATCAATAGTGGAGACAAACAATAGACATGCTATTGACGAGGGAACCATTATGAATGCATTTATTTTAGTACGTCAATAGCAAGAATCATTTTTGTGGGTATGGTGGCTCAATGCTCTGAAGATCGCGGGTTCAAATCTCGCGCGAGCACTGGATTAGTTTTTTGTTTGTTTATTTTTTTTATTTATTTACTTTTTTAAAGTAAATAATAGTTTTAAAACCAAAAAGCTTTCAGGAAAAATATTTATGGTTGGTTGGTTGAAGTGGATGCCACTTAGGCCGTTTATCGGCCCATTGTGATACCACAATTAGTTTTTTCTTGTGTTTGTGCGTGTGTATGTCTTTTTATGTAGTGTGCCCCTAACATGCGATTTTTGAAAAACCAGTGCTAGGCTTGGAACATTACACTCCGTTTCGCCTGTGCCGGGAATCGAACCTCGGACCCTGGGATCAAGAGCATAGCACGCATCCCCTACGCTATCGCAGAGCCACATATTTATGGTAACAAATGAAAAAAATTTTCAATTCAAGACATGATTTTTTGAAAGACTTTTATGCATATATTTTGCTTTTTCATCCCTGAGCGTAGGATTCTATTTTTTTAAAATTATTTTTTAATTAGTTTTCATAACAGAAATGCATTGACCTTAAGCCGGAAGAACAGATTAATTTATTTTTATACATCAAAATATTACCCGCTTTTTCACATTTTCATCCGCATTCGCTGTTGTTTGAACCGGGAACCTTCAGACTGCTGGGCGAGAACGCATGCTCTATGCTATTGAAGCCTCTGAGATGTGCTCAGCAAATATGTTAAATGAATGAATTCTATCTGTAGAAAGCTCGTTGATTGTTTCTATCGCATTCACTGCAGCAAAAACTCACAAAATTTAAATATATAGACTTCTTGTTGACATGGTCGACAGAGATGGACTATACCTATTGACTCCTTGTAGACATTGGGTCATGTGCCGACAGGCTGCCTGCAGGGCTGTGATAACTACGCAACTATCGCATAGCATAGCAACCATAAGCCCGCTACCGTTCTTGAATGTTTAAATCAAATTAAAAAATTTCGGTGTGACTCTTCTTTAAAAGGTTTGGAAAATGTTTTTGAATTTGTATCAAATTTTGCGATTTTAAAAAATTTTACTTAAAGAAATTATATTTGCTTCAATTCTGAATACAACTTAAACATCGAATGAAGCTTTAGTCCTTTTTGTTTTTAATCAAACGTATCGCTGAATTGCTTGATTCGTGTTTGCATATCCTTGGAATCGCTTAATTCAAAAGTGTGTGTTCCCTCACTTGCTTAATTTTTTTTTTACTCTTGTATTCTGTATTCTTTTCTTCAATTCTTTCCATTCTTTTTTCCCACATTGTTTAATGCAAAGAAGCCGTAATCCACTTGCGTGCTCAAATGGCAAAAAAAAAAACAAACAAAAAAGAATCTGTAAGTGCGAGTGCAGCGCGCAATTTGCTTTTGTCTTCACGTTTTATTCAATTTTCTTGAGCTGACGATGTTTTCGATTCTCTTAACGAGGTTTTATTTAATTTCTTCGAAGTGGCGCCCGTATTTGTCTTGATTTGAGAAGAGTTTTTGAAAAAGCTGTCTTTGAATGAGCAATCAACAGGCAGTTAGAGAGTGTGGTTAGATAACAGACCTTTCTTTAGAGTTCTACCGAAAAATGATTTTGAAAAGCAAGAATACGAAAAACTTTTCAAACAATGAATCCTTAACTCGAGTAGGTAGTCCTTTAATGCGTTTAGTTCAATCCCTATCCAATTGTGGGTGATATCCACAATACGGTGAGGAGTTTTGGTTCCTTGCAGCCTATGGAAAGACACTTCTTTGTGTATTTTGAAAATACTATTTTCATTTAAAGCTAGATCAAAGAGCGTTTTATGGAACATGCCCGAGAAAGAACATAGCCAAAATGTTGTCAAAATTGCCTAAACGGAATGAATTAGTTAAAAATTTATTAAGATAAAAGTATCCCATGTGCCGAAATCTGGTCAAACCATCCGTTCGGTTGGAAGCGATTCAATTTTAGAGTAAGGTCAGTGGACCGGATCCGGGATAAACATTCGTCCTCATTATTCAGTCTTAAAAGCCGATATCGAAATACATCAAAGACTTCTATGTTTGTATGTATGTTGGAGTGGCTTCCCATTACCTGCAGGAAATGTCAATTGTGAATCTATACTCTTTCTCTACTGACTGCGTCAACAGTACTACTGACAAGTTATACCCGTCGCAATGCTTGCGTTACTGACATTTAACATTGAGTTGTCATTGAATTTCAACAGTAGCCCGAAAAACTATTGACGAACTATTGACAAACTATTGACGTCGGTACTATTATGTAGACCAAAGTAGTACTCTTTCGCTTTATAAGGAGACACGTTGCTGACATGGTCAATAAAGATGAACTATACCTCTTGACAGTACAGTTTCTCTAATGACACCGCCTATAAATACTGTTGAGGTTGGAACTAGTTCTCTTGTCTACATTGACGTCAATATAGACATGGGGCCATATGGCGACAGGCTTCCTGCAGACAGAGAAAAAAATCAACCAGAAAACTGGTTAAATCAAAAGGAAAAATATACAAAACGGCTTCAACAAGGAATATTTTTAATTTTAACAATTTTTCTTGTTGAAAAAATAAAAAATTTTCCTTTTGAATCAACCATATTTCAGGTTGAATTGAAATGATAATTTTCAAAAATGGATTTAAATTTAAATTGTTGAACCAACCACGGACATAGTTGAAATGACAAGATATTTTTTTTTTTAATTCCAAAAAGAAAATACCTATACAAGAAGAAATGTCAAAAAAATTTTAATTAACGTTCAAAGCAAATGGCCATAGAGCACTCTGCTGAACATGATCCAAAAAATAGCCATCGGATGGACTTCATCCGATTTCGTCACTCCGTTTTGGTGACTGCTTTCGCAATGCTTAAAAATTTCTAAGATGAATACATATCTTATATGTCTTATTTTATAAAACAAATGAGAATTATACCGAACGAAAAGAAATGTAATTAAACATATTTCCTTTCAATTCAACCAAAATTGTTGTTGACTCAACCATTTTTCTTTTGAAATTTTTGTTCTGCTCGAAAATCAAAAGGACTGTGAATAACAATGCGCCCTTTTAAAAAAATCATGGTTAAGTTCGCTCAGTGCAGGGTTGGGATACCATGAGAGGTTTTCTTGTGTATCTGTGAGTGTATTTCTTTCAATGTAGTGGGCTCCTAAAATGCGATTTTTGAAAAACCAGTGCTAGGCTTGGAACATTACACTCCGTTTCAACTATGCCAGGAATCGAACCTCGAATCCCGGGATGAAGATCATAGCATGCATCTGCTTCGCTATCCCAGAGCCACAAGTCAAAGACTTGCATTTGCTCTTAATAATTTTAATAGAATTAAACGTTGGCCCGATGGATTCGTTAGCAAAAACTTTATGCAAAACTAGCATTAATTTACAATGCACTTTTCTCCGTCTTGGAGGTTTTTATTTAATCATAAAGACGGAAACGTTTCAACCATTTTGTAAACAGCTTCGTAGCTGAGAATCAACCCAATTTCAATGGAATTCCTTTGGCAAATACAACATTTACTGGCTGGCAGTATGAAGGCTGCCGGCTTTTCTGTTATTTCTTCGGACAAAGTGGACTTCTCACAGATTTTCATCGCCGTAATTGGCCTTGAGCTGAAACAGAAACCACTTAAAACTTGAATGGCATAACACAATAAAGGAATGCTGGCTGTCCATGAAAATATACAGTTGAGCTGAGAGCTAAGGCTGCTCTCAACTTTATCGCACAAAATTATGAGTTAAGTGTTTAAAAAGCCATTTGCGAATTTTTAAAAGTCTGCAACACAAGAACGTAAAACGAAGATAGTAACTCGATTGAGAAACATCGTTAGGAGCATCTGTGATGGTGTGATTCTTCGAATGGAAATTTAAGTTACAATTAAATCGTAATATAAGACTTTAATTTCGTTTCAGTTAATAAGAATGAAAATGTGATTCAAGTTCGAACAAAAAAAAAGAAAACAAAAAACTTAAAAGCTTTCCATCGAGCGAAGTAATGAATTGCTGCAATTTAAAATTCGTTGAAGCATTTGATTTCAATTGATTATTATAAATTTGTCTATCAAAGGCTTTGTATCTTTTACTTCCGAGCACTGCAACACTGAATCACTTTGCGCTCTTATAGGCTTTCCCCATTGTTGACTTCGAAAATCTGACGAAGTTCCTGAATGCGCTTCATTGTCTGAGTTGTACGTTTCGATATTGCCTCTTCAGACAAATGGTCGACCCACGAGTAAGTTGATGCTTCAAATTGCCTTTCTGAAACGAATATATCAAGTAAAATATCACCTTTTTATTTATGGCAAGTTTTCGAAGCCTTCAAACTCTTTTTCAACTGTTTCTGCGGTGGCAGCAATAATGTTGAAATTTCAATTTATTTTTCTTAAATGAATTAAAGAACTGATTTCAACTAATGACTATAAGAAATTCCAACTGAAAATTAAATGCAACCGGTTATAGGCTTTTCTGAATATTCCAAATTTTATGTGACGTCGTTTTTGACATTTGATGCACTTAAAATTACGTCATCGTTTCTTTGAATACAATAACTCCTTTATCAGTATTTACACTCAGAATGATCGTGGTGATCGTACAGTCCTCCTTTTACGCGATTCAATCTGAAAACATTTTCTAATTTTCAAGTGTTTTCCATGGGTTATTTCATGATCGCTGTATACTATACAGTGTATAGTCTTAACTATTTACAATAAATATAGTCTTTCATAGCTTTCAGTATGAAACACATGTTGAGTTTTTATTAATTCGCCACACCTTTTAGAGCAATCAACTCACCGTAATGTCTTTACTTATCATACCTTAATGAGGAATACAACATTGTAATAACATTAAGGGAATTCGATTCTGCAGTAAATTTTACCCGAATAAAAAATTTTAATTTTTTCAGTCCACCCTCAGGTCCTCTGTAGATATATAATTTATTATGAAACGCACACACATATACTTAGTTCATTGCATCCAATTTTTAATTTGCGTTTTCCCTTTAACATATCAGCCATTACTGCTGATGTTATGCAGAATTGGAGTAAGTACTGTTTCATATCCAAATAATAAATTGTCAAAAAAATGAAAATTTTTCGCCCCTTTCCTTAAATATCCAAAGTACATTAGGTAAGTACAAATTCTATTAAATCGATTCTTGCCCTATGTTTAGCTTTAGTTACAAAACCTCCTTGCCGGAAAGCACTTGCCGGTTAACAAGCACTTCAATTAAAAAAAAAAACAAAAGTTTTTTTTGTTTGTGTGTTTTCATGAAAAAATAGTATTTCAATTTCTTTAAAGAGGTGATTTATAGAACTGTTTCAAGGGAAAACGTGTACGAAAGCCAGTTTTTTATTTTGGCTTTTAGACATGCATTTGTTTGTCGGTAGTTCTTGAAAAAGTCAGACTGGAATGGCCACACAGAGCAAAAAATGTCACCTGAACATAAGGAGATTTACGTGTCACCCGAAGAGACGACAGGGGACAAAACTAACAAAATATTTAATAGAAAATCTTCTAATTTTTTCTGAAATTTCATCAAAAATTTATTGAAAAGGAAATCGGCGAAAAATTGTTGCGTAAAAATTTGATTCAGAATTCCACCTTTTTATAATTAAAATGCCAAAATTGTAATGTGTTTTATACATAGAACAGCTCATAGAATTTTTTTGTCACACTGTTAATCGAGGAACTTTCAACTCCTTCAACTGGCGTGCTCTTATTAATGAAATTTATAATGCTTATTCCTTCAACTTCGAATTTTCGATGAACCTGCCGCTTGCCTAACTCTTAATTCAAGAAAATCTAAATGATCTCTATCTTTTCATACTAAAAACTTAACCTCCCAGTCGGAAGATGTATGGTTAAGCGATTACTTTTTCCACAAGAGCTTCTATGAACTATTGCTGAATTCGTTGATGAAAATTAACATAACGATATCATAAGACATGTAAGGTTTAATTTTTATTTAGTTTTCGGTCCGCTTCCGCCGAAATCTTCAATTGAAAATCCTCAAAATGGCAAGGAGGCAAGTTAATGTTAAGGCAAAAATTGCTTCACTCAGAATTGTTCTAGCCATAGAGTAAAGCTTCCATCCTGGTTTCAATCTTTTCATGCACTTGCTCTTTAAAAAAATCCTATGAAATCTACTGGAAGCCTTCTTTTATTTCTTTAACAAAAATAATAAAAAATTTTCAAAAAAAAATCGACGTTCGCTTGGGCGAGGACTTGAACTCACCGACCTCGGTATGTGAGGCAATCTCTCTTACTTTTTCAAAAAGAGTTCTTATTTCTACGAGGAATCATCTTAATTTTATTGAAAAGGAATTCCCCCTAAAATTTTGACGGACCTCATCTTGGAGAAAAACTATAGAGAAATCTTTTAAACTTTGTTTTGATTTAGAGGTTATTTTATGTGGTCTTTTTTCTCTGTGTATATAGTGCACTCTTATTACCAGAGCTGCCCAAAGTGGTAGCTTCAAGTGGGAATGAGCGTAAAAGAGAAAATCTTTTCACACGCATAGAAACTGTGAGCGAGAGATGAAAAAGGAAAAAATCTGTCGCAACCCTGCAGTAAATATCACTAGTGCTAGTCATTCTTGTACTAGTGACCATCTGTACCCGTGGTGTTGCCTTCTGCTATTGAAAGTTTCTATCAACGTATATGCGAGAGGAAATCAGATGCTGACACTAGTGCGCTACAGTATAAAGTATAAATTTACTGAGTGAAAACAAAAATTTATGCGAAAAAAAGGGGGGAAATAAAACAGAGCGACACAGTTCTTGTTCATATTGTTCATATTTTTTCCATATTATCTTAAAATGACAGCTTAAATTAAGACTAAACAAGTCTTCAAATATTTGAAAATGCTCAAGAATCTCTGTTAAAGCAATTTCCCTCATCTAAAATGATTCAATTTGTGCAGCAGAAAAGTTGGTGGATTCTAAGCCCTGTGCGGTAGAATAGGTAGAATGACAATTGGGGGAAATTATAAGGTAGATCTACCGCATATGCGATAGAAGTGGCCAAACTGGTTCCTATGCATGTGAAAAAAAATTTTTTTAAGCTCATTCACACTTGAAGCTACCACTTTGAGCAGCTAATTTCATATCCATATCTCTGGTTATTTTGTCTCTGATGCACCACTGGTAACATTGGGGTAATTGAGTCCGCATTTACTGCAGGGTAATAAAGGAAATTTGTAGAGGCAATGTAAATTTTTCAAATCAGTGGAATGACGAACTTCGAAGAGGCTGGACGTGTGTCGCTCTGTTTTAAATTTTTGTTCCTTTTTTCGTATAATTTTTGGTTTTCACTCAGTTAAAGAGCGTTAGGAGTTTAGTATGCTATAGACTTTCGGCGAGGCACGACCTATGTCGCTTGATTTTTTCTTACTCTCTAGCATTTTAAATTTTATGTGTTTGTTGTACCACTACATTTACATGAAGTCTAATTGCGCCTGTAGTGGTGGGCAGCTCTGCTTATTACACATAAAATTTCTTGTTCGTATACATATATAATTGTCAAATACTTAATAATTTCTTAGTTGTATTGTGACTTATGATATATCAAAATCTGTATTGGACACGTTGGACAAGACTATTCCCAATGGTTGAGATATTGCCATAAGGGCTGAACTAGACCCACTTCAAACTTACTGTCGATGGACTTGAAGTTATATTAAAACACGAGAAATTATCGCAATTCGTATTCGTTTTTAATTTTCTACATTAAGGGTTTCAATCATTTATTCGAAATCTGCCTTCGAATTTTCGGTTCTTTCAACCCCATAAAATAAATTAGGCGTTTTATAACAACGCCATCTTGACTCTTGAGAATTATTAGGAATTGCAGTCGATTAAAATTTAAAAGAAATTTCCTTATCTGAAAGGACATTGTCTAATGAAAAAAATAATAACTGAACAGAATTTAAATTTCAGAATAGAATCCACGCACGTCGAGGATGCAGTGTCGATAGAGATTGTTAGTTTTTGGTTCGGGTATGCGGCATCCTGAACGCTTTGGAAGAGAGTACCTACACATGTATGTATATGAAAGACTACCACAAGAATCTTCTACCCGGAATCCAAACAATAGAGCAGTAAAAGCAATTGAGAACAAAGTATGTGAGGACCAAACAAGAAATTAATTTAATTGAACACAAAATTGCCCAATAAAAATTAAACTCGTCCCTTTAAAAAAAACCTCTTAAGACGAGGAAATCTTTTCGTGTGAATTTCAGTTGAGTGCTCTTATCTCGCTTTTCGTTTTATAAATAAATGCGATGAGTTCTTCCTATGAAGCAAGACCAAAAATACTTTAGAATTGCAAAAATGTTGCTTACTTAAGTAGAGTGTGTCCATTTACCCATTTCCGGAGCTGTAATTTCTTGAGTAAAGTGTAAACACTCTTAGCGAAATACCAATACTCAAACACCCCAACGGTTTCAATCCATTAAGCCAAAATCTTTTACTCGCATTTTCTCACTCGATTCTTCATTTAATTTCGTTCTTTTTTCGAAGTTATGCAAAGGACATATCTAACGGAAACTCAATTTTTAGAAACGTCCTACGAAGAGCAGCTAAAAGTGTTTACGTTACATCTTCTTTTTTTGCTGCAATGTAAATGACGTCTTTGCGGTTGGAGCACATTGAGTCACTCGGAGCTTACATTTCAATTTGTTCCCGGCGTTTTTTGATCTTAAGTTGTACATACATACATATAGAATGAATACTAAATAAATAATCACGAGGCGCCGAAAGTGGGAGCATTTACAAATTGAATTCACGAAATTCATAGCATTTGCTCCGGAAAATTATTCGGATTTTTTATTGTGTCGAAACTCACACCAAAATAACTGCAAAACAAAATTAGGGTGTTATAGTCAGGCAAGCCCGAAAATACAATACCCGACTGATATTGACGATTAGATGCATGCGTTTCAGTCTTTTTGTAAAACAATTGTCGAGTTTTTCTTTACAATTACCTAATCTTTGCTGCACTTTTGCCACGCCCAAATTTCTGGTCCTTGGACGCTTATATCTGCTATATATTATATATGTGGGTATACTTATAAAAAATTTGCAAAAGCGTTCTTGGTTTATAAATAACGAACGGCCAGACCGAGTTCGATCAAAATTTTTATTTTAATATTATATTATATATCATAGATTATTTTAAGAAAAATTAAGAGCGGACCTTTTTTAATATAGGTTTTAATGCATTTTTTTTTTCATAAATTTTGTACATACTTAAACGGTATTTTATTTTAATAAAAATAAGGAACATAAATAATCGCTGATTATAAAGTAATCGTTTGTACCACTTTTATCGCTATTGACGGCTTCACGCTGCCGTAAGAAAGAGAGAAAGAATTTTTGTCATATTTCCGACGAGTTTTCATTACGAAATTATATTTTAAGAGCGTCCAATTCTGTGATTTAGAGTGGCCAATTTTACATTATGAGTGGCTAGAGCGGCCAGAGCGGCCGCCTTAAAATAATCCATGTTATATATTATATTTATATATATTATATATACGCGAAACGGGCGCGTTCGTGAGCTGTAGAGAAATTCTTAGTTTAAAGCCCGACGTATTTGAAATGTTATTTGAATAAATACACTGTGCTCGAATTTTGTAATTTTTTTTACCGACAACATGGAGACAAATCTGGTTAACATAATTGGAGACCGCTGAATTCAGTCCCATCAACCGTTTTTCTAGATTGACTCTAGTTTTTGAGATATCGTGGTTTAAAAATTGTGACTAACTTCATCAAAAATGATATATATTTCGCTTATGTTGCTATATATTTATGACAGAATAATGACGATAAATTGTATTTATTAGAAATACTGTCCAAAACTTCGCTGCAATCCCAAAGGTAGTTGGTATTTTATAAGAGCTTCTTTCAATTTTATTCACATTTATTTTTAAAAAAAATTGAAGCATACTTAAAGGGGAAGTGAAACTTGACATTCTATTTTTTTTTTAAATATATTTTTTAAATTTAATGAAACAGTTCTCAAAAAGAACTTTAAGATTATTTAACAAAACGGCTTAACGGGAAAGCATAGGAATATGAACCGAGAGTTCTGAAGTTCAAGGCCCAAAAAAGTTTAATCGAAATAATTTTTTTATTTTTTATTTCGGATTTTTTCTTAAGTTTCGTTAAAAAAAAAAAATTTATTTTTATTATACTTTGAACTTCAGAACTCTCGGTTCCTAGTCATATGCTTTCCCATTATGCCGTCTTGTCAAATATAAAAACGGGTCCCAAAATCGAAATTCATTTTTGGAGCAAGTAAAATGTTTTAAGTAAAAAACAAAATTATGCTTCCATACTTTAGGGATTTACCTTTAAAAGCGAAAATCTCATTTAACTGAGCCAATCCCAAAAACTCAATAGTGGTATTCAAGCAGGTGGGCATCTTGGGCATTTGGGCAAATTGGTTTGTATGGAAAATCGTTTCCGCAGCTGGGCAACTATTGCACTCGTTCTTCAGAGGGTTGTTCATGCAAAAGTGCAAAATTTGCTAGTGCAAAATTTGACCACTCCAATTGTCCCATCTGCTTGAATACCACTAATATCACTATTGTATTCAGCGCATTTGACTTAATATTTCTAGATATGAAAGCCGTCTGTCGGTTTTTTAAATTATCACAGTGATATACAAGCCTGGAATATTACGTATACGCCATGTCTTAAAAATCGATGAACTGGGTAAAAAATTTTTAAATTTCAAACAGCAAATCATGTGTGTGATCGTCAATGGATAGAGGAAGAGAGAGCGAGAGACGGATAGATGGATAGGGAAGGTGAGACAGAAAGTTCGCCGGATGAGCAAGTAATAAATATATCCCTATACAGGGTGTCCCGTTGGGAAGTACATTCCTTAATAGGGGTGGTAGGGGGCTCCAAGATGAACAAAAAATCGTATGTGAGTATGAAGTTCATTGAAATTTTTCGAAGAACTCCGATTTTGGAGTAATTTTTGCGACCCTAGTAGGTACTCGAAACCTTAGCACTGAACAACGACCGCGAAAGTCAATTTCTGTAGAGGATATCTATAACTGTTAAAGAAGTCTATATGCCAGCTTTAGTTCATCCCCTTAGAATTTCAGTTTCAAGAGGAAATTTTCCAAAAACGCCCTTTTGTCACGCCCACTTTTAGAACTCGTGTAAATTACAGTTAATTGCTTAAAGTCATTATGGGTATTCATTCAGACCTCGAACTTAGTGAACTTTGAGAACTTTTAAACAGCCGTCAAAACTTCCATGTATTTTGACAGTTTGAATTCCCATATTATCACTTGTTGACATATGATTTAAAACAGACTCTAGCACTGGAGTACAGTGATATCTGTGTGTAACACACAACCGCACAAACGCAAAATATTCTCGACACAGGCTGTGTCCTATTTACATTACCTTTCGTCTCCGACGATTTTTACAGTAGGTTCGTGCTTTCACATAGCAGAATTCGGGCAATGAAAATTCAGAAAAATCAGGATTATTAGCACAAGTGCCATCAATCAAATTCTTAAATTGAGTTTTTTTCTAATTAGGACTTCGTTGGAGTGTTTGCATTCACTTTCGGTCTTTCCAAAAAGCATTCTTTTCCAAAACAAATAAAAGTGTAGGTACCTATTTTTCGGGCGGTCACAGTGGGCAACGTCAACGCTGTGTCAATTTTTTGCGGAACTTGAAGGGAAACTTTGGAAACAAATTTCAACATTTTAATATTGTGCCACTGTCCTTTCGTTTCCTGTTATGATTGTAAAGGTCGCCATTGGGTCTTTGTATCCAATTGCAAAAACAACGATTTATTTAACAATCAAATTTCCAGAGAACTTGTATAAAAGTTTGTATACCTTTAAATTTGTGGCGTTTTTGGGATTTGGTTCAAACTAAGTTCTCCTGAATTACCTCCTTAATTAGACGCGATCTCCAAAAACTGATTGCAGATTTGGAATCAGGGGGTCATTTTACATAGGTTGAGAAGAACAAAATAAAATCCCTAAAGTAAATTTTTTCCAAAAAACATAGATCTGGACAATTCGATGACGTCGCGCGGGACAGTCGTACGCATTTTAAATGAAACAATAGAAAAATTTTAATATGAAGTCTTTAACGTTAAATAAAGATGGGCTAACAAATTTCTACAAAAGCTTCTTATATAAATTTTACATTGAAAAATTGAATATTGACTGCTTTTAGGATGGATGCGCAAATCCGATATCAATTAAATTATCTGACAATGCGTCATCAATGCACTTCGTTCCAACGTTGGTGAATTGGATATGAAAACATAGTCTTTTTCAAAATCTTTTATTTGCCATCCCAACTTTTTAGACATTTTAATGCATTTAAATTAGATTTCTTACTAGATTTTAATGCGCATTGAAAGTCTGAAGACATATTTTTGTTTTGTCTTGCATCAGGGATTTTCAACTTCGTGTTTGAGCTGTAATCTGTTAAGGATATTAGGTGATTTTCGATATTCTGATATCTGATTGTGGGATCTAATATTCATGGCATTTTTCAAATATTTGAAATAGTGAGCACCATTAATCAGTGGTTGATCGCTCCACCCTGACACCAAAGCCGTATTTCAGTAATTCTCCGTTAACTGTGTCACTGTCACAACTCGTACAGTTTTTGGGCTTATTAATTGCATTGACGGTATCTTGGTATGTCTAAGCCTTCCAAAAATTCCTTTCCTTGCAGATGATAGTTCTATGCTGAAAGTCCTTGTTGACGATTTTGCCCTGCGATAGAAGCCTCTTGTTTTCTATATTTCAAAATCATTCTCGATTTATACTCCTTCAAGCTTGCTGAGCTCTTCCTTTTTCTTAATTATTAATTTTTTGGTATTCCCTGATTCAGTTTGGTATTTTTCCAAATATTGCCTAGTAGGTCGACTTATGCAAGTTGTACTTGATGTGTTCTTTTAGATCTTGCATATGTTTTTTTGCCCTATGACTAGAGTTGCTGTCTTAAGTTGATTCCATAATTTATTTATCTTATTGTTGATATTATTTTCGTGATATACTGTTAGGGGCGTTCAATTTTTGCTTTATATACCCATGAATTTAGCTTTGAGGAAATAGATTTTTGGTTCGACTTTTTGAGCATTCCGCTTCAGCGTGGATAATTTGCTGTTCATATGTTCGAGGCTAAGTGATCGCTTAGGTTTTTAAATGATATCCATTGTACGGTTGTTGGAGAATTCTGGATTATTTTCTTCATAACCATATCTTAAAGAACAAGGAAAAGCAGAGGTGATAAGGCATAGTGCGGGCTTCCGGCCTTTCTGATATTATCTGATCTACTACCCGATAAGCCACGCCAGGGCTCATATTTTCTTTCAGGATCCCTTGCATGAGATTAAAAGAGATAGGGCTTGTGCTGGAACTACGCATGTACACATTTCCAGACTTAGTCTATGGTCGTGTTTGCTGCAGTTTGATTATCTCTAAAAGCATATTTTTAAGACTTCTTTAATTGATTTTTCTTGAGATGACGTCAATTTTTGAGATAAGTAAACAAGTTTTTGTGTCGTCTATGTAAAGATCCTTTTCTATTGGCGATTTAACATTTCACTACGGGACTATTAAAATCGGTATAACTATAAAATACTACTTTGGTTACTTGTGGAACGAAATCATGAACTTTAATTTGGCTTTTCTAAGCTAAAAGAGGGCCCTGGTCGAGATTTTTACTTCGCGCTATACCTGATATCCAGCCTATACGAAAACCGTAAAAGGCCAACCTTTTGGTCCGATGACAAGCCCGCAAAATTGAGCTCTTAAGAACTGACAGTCTTTTTCCAACTGTCCCATTTCTTAAACTGTATGCTTTTTACTCCCAGATAATCGTTCATACAGCATATCCTGAAAACTCAATTTCGAGGGTAATAATACCGGAGATATAAGCCGTTGCTATGAATTCTAACGTATTCTGATAGCCATACTCATTGGTACGAAACTACCTTTCCATGATTTCTACCTAATTTAAGAAGATTTTCTCTCTTCAAAGTGAAACTTTTCAGCTCATTACCTTATAAATCGATTGCCTTAAATAAAGAACTTGCACTTAACTTGAGCATTTCCGTTTTCTTTAAACATAAAACGAAAACTGAGCCCCAGTGAGACTTAATAATGGCTCGCCCAAAGCTTCGCCCACGAAGTAGCGCGTAAATATATGCCAAGATGTTGAGCGCATCTTTTCGATTTCCGTCTGCTCGACTGAAGAATTGTGTAACAAGCTTGTAATGAGTTTCAATTTGCTACTAATTAATACTTAAATAAATTTTATTCTTACTGCTAATTATTTCTTTCATCCCATTTACTTTTCGTGTACTGCGCCGTTTCCGCACTCTTTAGTCGCAAACATCTTTTCTGGCGATTTTCCTTTCATAGACTTAATTGATATAATTGCCTATCATGATTTATAGCAATGAAGTAAACTCCATTGGAATTGTCATTTAATGTCGGATTAACAGCGATTTTGGGAACAAGCAAAATGACTTCGTCGAGTTGACTGGCAACGAAAACGAACAAGGAAAGTAGGCATGTGCGGAAAAAGACAAACATACATGTTCTGCACAAGGACCGAGTTCTAAAAAGGCTTGGATATACGTATCTGCTTGGCGGACCATGTATGTATGTCATCGGATTTGGCCACAAATGGACTTATAAATCGCATTCATTTCATATTTTATATTCAAGAAAGGAAGAGAAACTATCATATCGTTGTAGTTTGAGGCTCCCATCGCGGTTGTCAAAAACACTAATAATGTAGTAGTTTAGAAGATTTCTCTTTAGTTTTTTTTTAAGAAGAGATCCAACAAAATTTTTTTAGGAAATACCTTTTTAATAAAATTAAGATGATTTCTCGTAGAAATTAGAAGTAATTATTTTTGAAAAAATAAGAGCGATTACCTCACAATACGATATCGGTGAGTTCAATCCCCGGTCAGGCGTGAGTCGATTTTTTTTTATTTTGCTAAGAAGAAAATAATATAATATTTAAAGACTTTGAGAAATTAGCACCTTTCAAATAAATTTTTGATGCGAAAAAAATAAAATTTTCAGAGCAGTACTCAGAGGCATTTGTGAAAGCGCTTGTGTATGGCGTTTTTAAAGGCTGATTGGAAAAGTTGTTTTTTCTCCTCCAGGAGTGGATCAAATTTTCCCTTAAATTCAAAATTTACTTGCCTCTTTGAATTTCAAGATTTTCCACAACTTTTTTTCGCCTGCGACAGGGTTTGGAACTCGGGATATTGAGGATTCCTCTACGCCACCGAGAGATTTCATTCGCGCATGCTAGATTTATTGTATTAACGTTCGAGAAAATCGAGCTGTGAACGCCTCGTTTGTATGTATGATTGTAGGATAGTAGAAAAATAGTGAATTATAAGTTTTCTGTTTATTTTTACTCGATTTCTTTTTCAATAAAATTAAGATGACCATTTCAGAAATTGGAAGTTCAGCATCTTAATAATAATAAGGCGTATGCTTAATGCGCATTACTCTTACGCAGTACGGTAAAGGATGGGCATTTTTTCAATTTTAAGACACTAAATACACTTTTTCAGCTTTAACTTCTGAGGCATTTTTTTTTTGTCCTATCAATATCAACAACTTTGCTCCAGACCCCAAAAGAATATTGCTTACGGTAACCGAGATACAGCTTTATCAAAAAATCGAAAAAGTGGTAACCCAGTTGGAAAATGAAGCATGCATGGCCGTAGTATTCATGATTCATGCGTTCCCCTGCTGCAAACAAGCATGCATGCCCGTAGTATTCATGGTTCATGCGTTGATAATAATGCATGGTGCGAGGATTTCATGTTCACATTCTGATCGCTGCACCGCCCAAGGGAAGCTAGCCTAGTGCTTAAATGCTAGGTCTTCCAGCCGACTGAGCCGGGTTCAACCCCTGGCTCTGTTGAGAATTTTTTTTTGAATTATCTAAGTTTTTTTTTTTTTACATTTTAATTAAATTTTTTTAATAGAAAATCTTGCAACAAAATATTTTTTTTCTAAATTTTATAGCATTTTTCCCATATAAAATTTTTTTTTTTTTAAATATTTGCTGAAAATATAATTTTTTCTGGATAAAATTTAATTCCTATGCGACGAAACGTTTCAAAGCAAACTTGATCAACAAAAAACTACAAGTTAGCGTTTTGACAAGGAGATTCAATTTGCCTATACAGTGTAATGGTAAAGACACCGAATTACCAACCAAGCGGTCAGTGGTTCGATTCTCGGACGAGACGAAAAAAATAAAAAAAGTTAGAAAAGTAAAAAGTTTATAAATAAAGAAAAAAAGCAAAATAAGAAGAAGAAAAAACAAAACATTAAAAATAAAATTTTTTTTATAATTTTATTTCATTTTTAAAAAACAAAATAACATTGTTGAACCATTCGTGGTAGGGAACACATATTTCATGGGTTCCCAAGCATTGATAAAACATTTTTCGTCTATGCATGATTTCCTATGACAAGCCTTAAGAAATAGAAATGAATAGGAATGGAAGGTTGGCATGCATGCCAAAAACTCTTAGGAGGCATGTTTCATGCATATTTCATGAACATATTTCCAACTGGGAAATATCAAATTTGAGTAAGAAAAATGTTCAAGGCTGCCGTTATTTTGTTATTAGCAGCTCATTTGAAAAAAGTATTGATAAAGAATGTAACGTCTTTCACAGTATTTTTAGAAGAAACTGTCCTACCCCCAAAATGCGTGCTACACTGTGTAATTCAAAAAATGCATATTTGTAATTGATTTTTTGTCGCATACGTTATGTTGGCGGTAGCATAAATGCTTATGTGTCGCTTTCTACGGTGCAATTGAAAGTGTCATAACTTATTAAATACTTATATATTATTTATTTAAAGATGAACATTATTTTTGTTTGAAAAAACTAAATTCGAAAAATGTCGCACAGCTATGTTGCAACAAATGTCAATCTTTGGCATTCGCGAATGCGAATTCGAGTATTCCTTACAACGCTAGTCCTCAGATATCTGCGGAACTTAGTTCTAGCTGTTACAACATTTGCACAAAACTAATATACCTTGCTTTTACGCTGGGAATAAAATGTAGTTTTGCTGAGAAACGTTCAAAAAGGCTTTCATAAAAAGCTTAAAAAATGTTGCCTGGCAGTGGGTAGGTAGGTTGGAGTGGCTGCCACTTAGGCCGTTAATCGGCCCATTGTGATACCACGGAGGTTTTCTTGTGTTTGTGTGAGTGTATGTCTTTTTATGTAGTGTACCCCTAACATGCGACTTTTTGAAAAACCAGTGCTAGGCTTGGAACATTACACTCCGTTTCGCCTGTGCCGGGAATCGAACCTCGGACCCTGGGATCAAGAGCATAGCACGCATCCCCTACGCTATCCCAGAGCCACTGCCTGGCAGTATAAAAGAGACATTTTTAATCCAATTTTTTTTGTATATGGGCCAACTACAACCGTTCTAAGTGTTCTAAGGGGTTTCCCCATATATTTAGGGGTTTTTCCTACTTTTAGGAGGCCGTTTAGGGGGAACAAATTTTTAGGGGCATGTTAGGGGGAACAAATTTTCGTAGGAGAATTTTAGGGTTTATGATATGTAAATATAGTTATATATAAACAAATGGTGTGCGAAGTTTATAGTGTTTGATATAGAAAATCTGTCAAATTTATTGTTGTTCTTTCCAAATTACTTTTTTTCATTTCGAATATTGTACTTTTAAGAATCACATTTCGAATCTGGGGGGAGTTAAGGAGTAGTTTTTGGGGGAGCTACCTGGCAACACTGTTCTTTATACTCGCCGCATAGAATCGCTTGTCCCACGGTGAAAAAAATCATGAACACCAGTCAACCCAAAAACTCAAAAAACCAAAGGATATCATGCAGACCATTTTAATAAAACATTTCAATCCCAAAAAGTTATATATATTCCCTTTGAATTTGTGTTCGGTGGCATTAATGTGTAGAATTATCTTTTAAGGGAGCATTTGGAAAACGAGATATAAAGTTTTAAATAAGATTCGAAGTTTTCGCCGTAATCTACTGAATGTTTTGTTCTTTTATTTATTCTTTCCCCCTCGATTGCCAACCATCTGCTTAAGAGTTCCACAGTTTTACCAATTTGTAGCTTCAAAGAGTGCCAAAAAATTATTGAACAACTCTTGCAAGAGCAATGGAAAAGAAAAGTAGGAAAACAAAGGATTAGTAAAACAAAAGGGAAAGCAATTGAGGAAAACGTTCTGCTGATGCAATAAATCTCTTATGAGCAATTTTACTCAAAGTTTGAATTGCAAGTTGCCACATTTTCGAAGTTTCTTAAAAGTTTTTGTTGAATGGAAAGCTTGCAGTTCGTGAAAATTTTCTATCTACACCTTTCATTCTGTTATCCAATTTGTTTTCGCCGTAATTTCTTATTATGTGAAGAAACGAAATCTTTTTGTTTCCCCCGATGCATTGTAATTCAATTTTTTTGTTTGTTTGTTTTTTTCTTCGAAAAGAGTTTCTTTTAATTTGTGGGTTGTAACGCTTGATTGGGCAAATAAAGTTCGTAAGTACTGATTTTAAATCTTGTTTTGAATCCCGTCTTAGCCATTTGTTTCTTTGTCAGAGCTTATTGTTCCCCAAAGCTTGAGCAGATCTTATTTTTCTATCTGGCACTGCGAAGAATACCAATAAACTTTGATTTATTGTTACATTTATTTTCAGCGGTGATTGATGGGATTGTTGGAAATGTTTTTGTTTTATTTGGAATTTCCTTTTTTTTTTTTTTGAAATGGGTTTCAAATACTTTCAACGACTGCCCGGTTTACCATTTAGTGATACTGATCAGAAACCTTTGTGAGGAAATAACGGATATCTTCACTTTAAAGGACCTTCTGCAGCTCTGTTAAATAAATGAAAAATTTCATACAAAAAATATTCAGTAATGCCGAAGAAAAATTGTTATGAGTCATAAGGATTTACGAAAACATGACCCTAAAAGTCACAAAAAATTCGTCACAAATAGGAAAACGATGAAAAATGTCATTGAACTTTCCAAATTTATGTAGGGGAAAGTGGTCGAATTCTGAACCGCTTAAGAAATTTTGCTATAAATTCAAAACGCTGGTACTCAAGATAAAAACTTAACATGCCATTAGCAAGAGAAAATCATTACCTTTGTTTTTGCAATAATAAATTTTCATCAAGAGCCTCTAAATATAGACTATTTTAGAAACATTCGGTGTACTAAATTTTGAAGTTTTGAAAATTGGTGTTCTAAATATGACCCCTATCTCTTGTTTTAGAACCAGAGAAATGCTGTACCCAAATCATATCCTATTGTATTCAGCAATATCCGAAGTTTATTCTTGCGTAGAAAATATATTAATAACGCTTAAGAATTCGGTTTTTGGAATTAGTATGAAAATCGGGGGGTCAAATTTTTCCACACGGTTGACTTTCTATAAAAATCGATTTTCTAAGAAACCTAAAATTTTTTCCTCAAGTTTTTATTTTTCCTTTAAAATCCCTTAACACCTTCAATATTATGAGAAAAATCTTAATCAGGATAAATTACCAATTTTTTTCTAAAACATAAAAGTTATAATTTTTATATAGAAATTTTAAATTTCTAAATTTTTAATTTCATCTATGAATTAAAAATTTGAAATAACTTGCTTAAAAATCAGCGGCATAATATGTGTTTTAGTAGTTGGAGAAAATTGTCAGAATCCATTCCATTCTCATGTTATAGCTGGGGTCATCTTTAGACACGAGTCAGATTTCCCCATCTCGAAAACACTCTTAAAATCCTTGACTAATGCCCAATAAAACAATATTTCCTGTTCATTTTGTTAATATATTCTTGCATGTAGCTTTTAATTGCCATGAAATAGAAAAAAAAAAACCTCTTCAAAATAAAATTTTTTGAAGGAGACTTTAAGGACGTTTTTCAGAGGAATGAGTTTGAGGAACTTACCAACCATTGTTTCATAGGGCTTAACGCATTTTTCGTCATTTTTGGAGGTATCTTTCTGCTACCAACTTTACTAATTGCTTCAAGTCATAATAAAGTTTGTTTTATCCCCTTTTTGCGTAATATAATTACGAAAGTCTTAAGATATTATATCGCAAAGAGTATATATGTAGGTATGATAAAGAGGCGGAATTTCGCAAGTTTTTCTCTTTTCGCTTTTCGATTCTCGTGTTTATCATGAAAGAGCATAGAAATCAGATCATAACCAAAACAAAGAAATAGAAGGAGAAGACAAGAGGCAAATGAAAAACAGGCGGTAATTTTCAGGCACTGGGCAGTGCTGCCGTTTTCGTATCTTAAAAAGTAGCAAAATGCTTTTAAAATGGTACTTTTTATAAAATAAACGGAGGTATTAAAAAAAAAAGTTGTTTTGAAGCAATCGAAGAAAAAGAAAAACTATTTAGGCGGTTTCCTTCGAAATCCGCGAAAATTCGTAATTAAAGTAGGCTAAAAATGAACGAACGAAATTTTGTATGAAAAAATTTACACTTTTTCTCTTATACAATCTCTTTCTCTTAAGGGGATGGCCTAGTTATTATTTAACAAAATTTTAGTTACAACCAAATAGCAGCACGTTTACGAAAGGAGTAATAAAGAAGAATGGATACGCGGTTCTTTTTCGTAAATTTTGAAAAACGTCATGTTAACCTCTTCCAGGAGAGACTTTTATTGGGACACCCTAATGAACTCTTTTCCAGTGTTGCCGTTTTAGCGATTTTCTCAATAGATCTAGAGCCATTTTTGCACCGTCAGTGACAAAATTTGAATTTTTGGTCGCTATGAAGCATATAGAACTATAGCTGCAACTTCGGCCAAAAGCTATTACGTGGTACACCACTCTTTCTATTACGTGGTTCACCACAACACTCGACTTATGGCGTGGTTCACCACAGTTGAACTTTTCCACCAAATCATGCCATAACGCGCCAAAATTTGGCCGAAGTTGCAGCTATAGTTCTATATGCTTGAAGTTTTTCAGCACTTTTGGGTGCTTTTTGAAACCAAAAATTTAGCGAAAAATGATTGGCAATGAAGTAATACTTGCCACGATCGTCAATGTTGTGTACATTTTATACAGACTTTGAGTGCGCTTATAGAGTTGTGTATTGACAGCCAATGTTGGTAATGTTTTAAAAATGGTTGATTTGTTACCAAATGTTCCATCTGGCGACTGTTCCAAGCAGTTTTTTCATCTTAACGGCTTTCTCGCTAGTAGATCAGTTTAATTTTTGCTTTATTTTCTGAGATCGGCATTTATATTTCCGTTTTGCTTGATGGCCCTAGTATGGCTTATAAAGCTGTCTTCTGAAGGGGCATTCATCATATGTCTTTACATTGTTTTGTTTTTTTATTGTCAGCAGTGATTGCATTTTGGGACATTCTTTGGATATTTTTCATATTTTTTTTTTAACAATTTTATGTATCGTTGGGGTTGAACATGTCCTTTATAGAAGATCGACTTCGACGACTTCTGTTGATTTCTTAATACTCTTATTCCCTAAGACTTAGGTGAACTTTGAAAACATCTTGGCGACTTATTTAATTTAAGAACGGCAACACTGCTTGTTTCACATTTATATCTAAAAGCAAATATAGTTTGTCTCCAATAGTTTTTATATTACTGCTTAAACGTATATCTTTCTACTAAAGAATCAATTGTATGTCTTGCTGAATTATTTTTATACAATCCACTCCCTGATGGCTAATCTCAATGTATGGAGTGTACTATTCTAATCCAGGCTGCTAACAAGCAATGTAAAGAAAAAATTCAGAAGAGACCCAATAAAATCTTATTATTATCTATATTTAAGGGTGTCATGGTAATCGGACATTTCGATCCGTCATGTCCGTCTATTCGAATCTCCTCTAGACCAGCTGAACTAATCATGTCGAAAGGC
Organism: Chlorops oryzae; assembly: GCA_020466095.1. NCBI lineage: Eukaryota > Metazoa > Arthropoda > Insecta > Diptera > Chloropidae > Chlorops > Chlorops oryzae. The sequence continues at coordinate 84,201,449 of CM035807.1, forward strand.
ACAATTGTGGAAGAGAGATATATAAGCTTCAATTTCGAAACATTGGAAGAGCATGGCTATTAAATGGCGGTGGGGATGAAAGGTTGGAGTGCGTTGATTTAGTACGGAAAATCGAAACAGCCTTTTAATCAACACAAAACTCCCACGCCATAAGCTACTTAAATGTCTATTTTCATGTCGTGCACTACAACCTTAAGCAGGACTTAATTGGTAAAACGATTGTGTAACAGAAAGCAGAAGACCTTATCGTGTATCTTATCAAAGGCCTACGTTTGCCAGAGCGTTCGTTTTTTTTTTTATTTGTTTTTTTTTTTTTTTTTTGAGTTGAGGTTTCTTTTTTTGATACGCACGAAGGGGAAACTAAAAATTTATTCAAACCTGGCCATAAAAATCACTCATAGAGCTTTTCAGAAATTTTAAGGCTTATCCTCTTTGGGACACAAAACACCAAACAAGCTTAAGGTACTTTTGGGTTTTTTTTTTCCCCCACAAAAGGCTTACCTCAGGTACAATAATTGTCAAGTGTGCGATCGTCTGTGGGATTGTATTCCGGTGTTTTAATAAAATACTTTTCCATTTCGGTCATTAATTTCAGTTGATAACAATTTAAGGCTTATGGAGAAGTCCTTTATATAGCATTTTAGTGCCTATTGTAAGTCGCCGCGTTGATTATCTTCTTCTTTTTTTGTAATTAAATAAAAAAAAGAATCCAAACTAGCCTTAAGCATCTCAAATGTAATTGCCGCAAGTGCTCGTTAATTTGAAGCTAGCGGTGCAACAATTTTCCTATACTTTGGCCATTTGCTTACATACATATCTGCTGATTACCATATAAAATGTAGCGCTGTAAAAAAATCCTGTAGGCTTACTGCTAAGGCAAACGATAAATGAAGTTGACCGTCGTTAACATTTTGTGACCAAAAACCGTTAAATTAGTGTAACATTCAATCCTTTTTTGTCCGGTGAATCTTAAAATCGAACCAAAATTCTGCCTTCTGTGGTGGACGGCGATTGTAATTGCGGCCGTTGGATGTCTTTGGAATTACTTTCGTAGAACATTTAGATCGAAATGATTTAAATCTGATAGGTTCTAAAACTTTTATGAGGTTTTTGTTGCTATTTGGTAATTATTTTTTGTTTTTTTTTTTTGGTTTTTCGCTGCATGAATAAAAGAAGACGAAATGAAGAAAAATGTATCTTAGAATTAAATGCATGAAATATATCCATATCTTTCCATTATATCCATACTTATCTCTCGCCAGACAAAGCTCTTACGTATTCAAATTGGAAATCCCTGAAATTGTCATAATTAAATGTCAACATAAACGTATGCATGCACATATGGAAATAATGGGTAATAGTTCTGGTTGAGTGTATTCATACAATCGCCTTATTTTATTCTCACAAATTTACATATTTCCCTGCCACTGCAGTAAGGTTCTGCGTGCATGTGCCATACATATGCATATGTATTTGTGCGGCAGAAATGGGACTTTCAAGTTTGTGAATAGCTTTTAAGTTTTCAATTAAAATACGGAAGAAGAAGTCAGAGCAAAATGAAGATAAATGTGCTAAAATAATAGAGTGCGAAGCGGAATGCATGAAACGAAATGAACGAACTGAAGAACTGAACAAATTGAGTCCCGCAAGGTGTACTTTTCAATTGAAAGAAAAGCATAGCAAGATTGATGGAAAAGTTAAGCGACTGTTGTTGGAATTGCTAAAGATAAGCAATTCATCATAATATAAAGTGATTCAAGAATTATATTTAAAGCTTAAAACGTTAAGATAAAACTATTTAATTTCTTTGCAATAGTTTCGTAATTGGCGAAAGTTATACAAATGTGCAGATAAATGCGATGATATATGTATGCGATTTCAAGATTTCCACTTAAGCTTCGTTCACGTATTCTATTTAGCTCGCAAATAAGCAGAAAAACTTTTATAAAATAGGATTTTCGGATTAATTTCCATAGAAATTATCAAAGAAATTAGAGTGTTTTTAGTCAGGCGAGCATGAGCGTCAGTGGCGTAGCTAGCACGGTTGGCACCCGGGGCGGTAATAGTGCAAGGGCTGATGTTTATGTGCCACCTGATTACTTACTTTTCTTTTGATAGTTTAATATCCAGAAAAAATACCATATTAATGGCAGTTTTCCACCCAGCAAACATTTTCGGTGTGCTCCGGGGGGTTTTATATTTCAAAATTTTTGCTGCGTAATAATTTACCTTCTTTCGAAACAATACGCCGATAAAACCGATCGTCGTAACAAAAGTATAAAAAAGTTAGAAACATACCGAACTCTTAAATGAAAAAATCCGTCAATCAGATTAACCATAGGGTGGGTATAAAAATCGCTGAAAATTTGACAATTTAAAACAAACCTAACAGTTAACTCCCAAACCCTCTCCCTCCCCTTGGCTACGTCTCTGATTGTACCTAATAAATAGTTAAAATTATCTTGATTAATTCTGATCATAAATTGGTGGGCGTAGAAAATTATTGAATTCACTTTTTTTATTCGTTTCTCTACACAGAGAAAAAAATCAACCAGAAAACTGGTTAAATCAAAAGGAAAAACATACAAAACGGCTTCAACAAGGAATATTTTTAATTTTAACAATTTTTCTTGTTGAAAAAATAAAAAATTTTCCTTTTGAATCAACCATATTTCAGGTTGAATTGAAATGATAATTTTCAAAAATGGATTTAAATTTAAATTGTTGAACCAACCACGGACATAGTTGAAATGACAAGATATTTTTAAAAAAAATTCCAAAAAAAAAAATACCTCTACAAGAAGAAATGTCAAAAAAAATTTAATTAACGTTCAAAGCAAATGGCCATAGAGCACTCTGCTGAACATGACCCAAAAAATAGCCATCGGATGGACTTCATCCGATTTCGTCACTCCGTTTTGGTGACTGCTTTCGCAATGCTTAAAAAGTTCTAAGATGAATACATATCTTATATGTCTTATTTTATAAAACAAATGAGAATTATACCGAACGAAAAGAAATGTAATTAAACATATTTCCTTTCAATTCAACCAAAAATGTTGTTGACTCAACAATTTTCCTTTTGAAATTTTTGTTCTGCTCGAAAATCAAAAGGACTGTGAATAACAATGCGCCCTTTTAAAAAAATCATGGTTACGTTCGCTCAGTGTGACTGCTTTCGCAATGCTTAAAAAGTTCTAAGATGAATACATATCTTATATGTCTTATTTTATAAAACAAATGAGAATTATACCGAACGAAAAGAAATGTAATTAAACATATTTCCTTTCAATTCAACTAAAAATGTTGTTGACTCAACCATTTTTCTTTTGAAATTTTTGTTCTGCTCGAAAATCAAAAGGACTGTGAATAACAATGCGCCCTTTTAAAAAAATCATGGTTACGTTCGCTCAGTGTAGGCACCTGAAAAATGAAGATATAAGTGGCAAGAAACATCAAGAATAAGGAATTTAAGTGACCGAAATAAGTACCAGTAATTGGATCACACTGTTGGATATTCAGTTTCTGTGCTTGGTGAGTAAATTAACTTCCTATTTTTGGTTTAGTAAGATTGTGTAAATTTCTATTTTAAATCGATCTCAAAAAAAGTGTCAGGAAATTAAGCTGCACACTTAGTTATGAATATATCTGTATTATGGCTTCTATTCATTTTAATTAAGGAGTTCAATTATTTATTTAAATAAGTCGTATACGTAATGTAATGGACTGCAATATATTTTCCCAGTTGTAAAATTAAGCATGCATGCCCATAGCATTCATGATTCATGCATTCCCCTGCTGCAAAAAAGCATGCATGCTCGTAGTATTCATGATTCATGTGTTCCTTTGCTGCAAAAAATCATGCATGCCCGTAGCATTCATGATTCATGTGTTCCTTTGCTGCAAAAAATCATGCATGCCCGTAGCATTCATGATTCATGCGTTGATAATCATGCATGATGCGTGGATTTCATGTTCACATTCTGATCGCCGCGCCGCCGAAGGGAAGCTAGCCTAGTGCTTAAATGCTAGGTCTTCCAGCCGACTGAGCCGGGTTCGAGCCCTGGCTCTGTTGAGAAAAAAAAAAATTTTTTTTAATTATCTAAGCTTTTTTTATTTTTTCATTTTAATTAATTTTTTTTAATTGAAAATCTTGCAACAAAATATTTTTTTTTTAAATTTTTCCCATGTTAAAATGTTTTTTAAAATATTTGCTGAGAATAAATTTTTTTTCTTTGAAAATTCTATGCGCGCGTTTCAAAGCAACCTTGATCAACAAAAAACTCAAGTTAGCGTTTTGACAAGAAAATTCAATTTGCCTATACAGTGTAATGGTAAAGACACCGAATTAACAACCGAGCGGTCAGTGGTTCGATTCTCGGACGAGACGAAAAAAATGAAAAAAGTTAGGAAAGTAAAAAGTTTATAATATAAATAAAGAAAAAAAGCAAAATAAGAAAAAAAAACAAAACATTAAAAATAAAATTTTTTTTATAATTTTATTTCATTTTTAAAAAACAAAATAACATTGTTGAACCATTCGTGGGAACACATGTTTCATGTGCTCTCAAGCATTGTTGAATCATGCATAGTAGGGAACACATATTTCATGGGTTCCCAAGAAGTGATAAAACATTTTTCGTCTATGCATGATTTCCTATGACAAGCCTTAAGAAAAAGAAATGAATAGGAATGGAAGTTTGGCATGCATGCAAAGCACCCTTAAGAGGCATGATTCATGCATCTTTCATGAATATTTTTACAACTGGGTTCTAAATAACATTGCGTATACGACGCATAGTGGCCGCCTCATGCATATTTTGAGGGTGGAAAAATTTAGAATGAGAAATCGTTGAAAATGATTCGGTGTCCCGATTCTGTGAAGTGGACGAAGAAATGCCAGAACACGTCCATCTCTGGCCAGCTGCAGAATGATCAACTTTGGGGAGGCGCTTGTTGCCCCCCATAAATTTTGGAACGTCTTAAAACCGTCCACAGTGCTAAAATACCTAAAGAGCCTCAGGATAGTAAATTAAGATGATATTGAATCATGATTCATAAAACGTTTGAAATAAACTATTACATTACTTCCATCCACACTCCATAAGGCCATTCAAAAATGATTGAAAAGTAACCAAATAAAGCATGCACTCCTTTCTTGCCTTCAAAACTTGTCAATTTCGATATTCGGAGACATCAATTGCTTCCAATTTAATTTGAGCTAATTTGGAGGGCGGGCAAAGCCTAGAGAGTAGGTACCTATAGTTATACATATACGAATATATTTATACATATTGTTCTCACGGTGAAGTGGAAGATTGCCATAACGTGTCACAGCTTCGAATTTTCAAAGAATTTATTTCTGTCAAAATAATTTTCTAAAATAAATCGAATTTCTTTTTCTTTCAAAAGTTTTTCGAGATTTGTTTAACATTTATCACAAGATCCTGTATGCTTTTTTTTTAAACGGAACAGGATTTGATAAAACTTTTCTCCGTAAACATGTCAAAGAAAATGCCTTGCTTCAGTTTTCTGCCTACTTCAAAGGTTTTATTCTTATATTCATCTCCATAAGTTCGGTGACTGTCGGTCTTTGAACGTCCTTTTTGATTTGTTGCAATTTTTGCCTCAAAATGCTATAAAATTTATCGTTCATCATTGTGCAGCTCGCGCTCAGCCGTATGGCATTCCGTGATTTATTTTCATGCGTGCGACATTTTCCTAATGTAATTTTGTTTGAACAAAACTTTTGCAATCAAAGCAAAAACTTCGGATTATTCAAATTTATTATATTAAGGGATAAAAAGCAGTGGAAAGAAAAAGTAAAACAAACGATGACGAACTCCAAGCAAACTGATTAAGGAAATTGAACTTAAAAGCATTTGTTTGCCATTGAATGATACGGGCTTTTTAGGTATACATATGTATGGTATGTAGGTACATAATAAAAGTTCGCCTTAGGCTCCTCCTATTTATTGGAACTGTGTGCACATTTTTCTTCAATGCAAACATTAGATCCAATCTTTTCCAGCGTTCTAGAGTGATTTATTTATTGGTCAGCTGTGTGTAGTTATATAATTCGTTTCAACTATCCAATACTTTTTTGTTGAAATGCTTCATCACGTTTTGCAGGATGCTCGATCCACGGTCCACTGGATTATCGGATATGAACGAATTTTGCCACCTCCTCACTTCATAGCTCCTAAAGAGTGTACTGGGGTCTTGTGAATTTTAAATCCTATGTCAGGACTGTGGCTTCAAAGATAAAACTTTAAGGCCCTATAACTCATCAGGAGTGCATTTGCGGCCCTCACCTCACATAAGATTTTTTGGTCGTCTTAGCCTCCAATACCATCCCTAGTTTAAACAAGTAAGGGTGTTATAGTCAGGCGAGCCTGACAATAGAATACCCGACACAGACACACGTGTTCAAATAATTTTTAATATCAAGAGGTGTTAAGGCCATAAGGGGCCCCATATACCGACTTGTGATAGATTTCTTTATGAAAACTGCCCCTTTGCCACGCCCACTTTTCCAATTTTTTGGAATTCTAATCGGAGGCTTAAATATATGCTCAAATCCTAAGTTTCATTGAAATATTTGGAAAAAGTCCGATTTTGAGGCAGTTTTGAGATTTTTGTGACAGACCCTAGTACTGGAGGTACCCTTAATAATGGACCGATCCAGGAAATTTTTTGGGAGAATGTTTATGGCTACAAAAGAAGCATAAGTGCCAACTTTCGTTCAAGTCCCATTTGAAGTTCGGGTGTAGGGGACCATTTTCGAAAAACGCCCTTCTGCCACGCCCACTTTTAAAATTTTTGGAAATCGTATTACTTGCCTTGAAACATGTTCAAATATCAAATTTCATCAAAATATGTTGAAAAACTTCGAGTTTAGAGCAGTTTTTGTGATTTTCGTAACAGACCCTAGTACTGGAGGTACCCCTAAAAATGGTCCGATCGGGTCCATTCTCGAACTTGTTCTTACTCATGTCCCCGTGAGCACGCATACCAAATTTTGTCAAGATAGCTCAACTCCTTCGATAAGATAACTGTATACAGACAGACAGACAGACGGACAGACAGACGGACAGACAGACAGACAGACAGACGGACAGACGGACATGTCTAAATCGAATCTCCTGGTGACGCTGATCATTTCTATATACATTTTGTATGGTCTATCTCGACTGGTTCTGGGTGTTACACACAACCCAACAAACGCAATATACCCTCGACACAGAGTGTGTCGGGTATAAAAAAGCACTTCCACAAGGGACACATTGTATTTATTTCGATTTCGAGGGCTAAAATGGGAAATTGTAGCTCGAAATACAGTTTTTATGGTAAAAAAAAATTCTGGTTTAAAAAGCTAAATAATGTATCCAAAATAATTCTATGTTTACCTTTCCGTCACTGTGTACACCACCCTCTTATATGTTATTAATACTTATTTCGTCTTTGAAATTTCCTTTTTGCCGATAAACCTGCAAGATTGCAGCAATAAACGATAAATCCAAATTATTTTTTAACTTATAAACTGCGTTCCACAAAATTCCTTAGTCGATAACGTAAACGTCTAGATGCCAGGCAATTTTTTTATTTAATGTGTAAATATCTCCCCCTTTTCATAGTGTCCTGCATCTTAAGTAGAATTTTGCAATAGTTAAGTACTTTTGCCTTTCTCTCTTCCTTCAATGGCAAACTTTTTTTTCTTTTGCATAATTTATTTCCCAGCATTTTTCTCATTATCTCTGTCGGAATTGTGACATTTGGAATATGATTTGAATTCTTTAGCAGTTTCTTTGCAGCAGTTTCAACACATTTATTGCCTTATTTTCAATTCGATTTGCATTTTATTGATTTGATACAGTTCTGGGTATAAAAAAAAAAAGAGAAGCATCATCATTTGGTATTATTTCCATTTTTTAAAATTCTCGGTAGCCTGTAATGTTCATCGAGCGAAGCTTTTGGAAGAATGATACTTTTTTATACAAAGACGTGTGTATGCTGTTGAAATTCTTTGAAATTCTTCTGAAAAGATATTAAGAGTATTCCCTTGGAAGTGAAAAAGATGAAGGCATTTTATTTTAAACCATTCATTTAATGATTTTTTAGTCATTTTTGATGTCATTTTAAAGAATGATGTTTAAATTTTTGAAATGAGATGGATTTGTTTAAGCTTGTTAAACGATGTGCCTTTCTGTCAGATAGTATTATCCGATTGGTTCGAATCTAATAAAGTCTAATTTGCTGGTTCCACAGAAAATCATAGAGCATAGAGGAGTGAGAATCTGGTGTAGAGGAAAAGCTTCTTAGAAAGGGCGACTATTTTCTAAAGAAAGATTAATGCAGCTTCAACATAAGCCCTAAAAGAATTCTGAAATAATCCCTATGTATTGTTGAAAGAAATAATTTATTGAAAAGATCAATAACAGCTGGCTAATTCATGACCTAGTAACAAACTAAATTGAAATTTTCCCATGGGAATACGGGTTTTCTTAAAGAGTCCGAAACTTTTCCCTTCAACTGCCAAGCCAACAACGCAAACTCTTTGGCCAGGCTGTAAGGAATAAATCTAGTCAAACGTCAGAGTAAAGCAACTCGGATTTCTTGGCGGGAGCTCGATTCTCAACTTTTATGAAATTTCAAAATACAATGGCACCGACTGGGATTTTTTGTAAAAACCAAAAAAAGGTTATATTGCCAGCCGAGTCTGACAAAACAGTACCCGAGACATGAATAAATATCTCAATAGCTGTTATGATATTTTTTATTAAATAAGCCCAAAGAACAACTGGAGGACATACTTTGGAGAAATTTAGCATTGTATTCGTCCTCGAGTTTTTGCTAATATGGAATGAATTTCTTACAAAAAAAATCACAAGTTTTTAACTTTGATTAATCCTCTGCAGCTCACGTACATAGTCTAATTTTAACAATATAACTGCCGTGGGATCTAATAAAAATCTCATTTCTTAACCTGACTGTTTTTTTTTTTCATATTAATTTTGAAAAAAAAAATTATTTGAAATGGAATATCCTATTCTTCGATCAGAACGCTATAATGCATCATTAGATCATAATTGATTAAAGATGCCAGAGTATGCACATATAAATAAAATAATTGCAATCAAGCTTTTATTTATTATACAAAAAAGTGAATATCATTGCTTGATATGTACATATGTACATACATATTCACAATGTAAAAAACTTATACCCCGAAAAACAAAAACGACTTCTATGAAATTGAAATTTGACATGTCGAGACGATATCTTCTTTATTAGCCAATTTCAAAAACGCTATGATTATTTCACTCTGCTATCTTTTTCGGAAATTGTAAATAATTCAAGAATGGTCTGGAATACTTACACGGTTTTAATTTAAAACAAGTAAGGGTGTTATAGTTATAGCAGCCTGACCATATAACAGCCGAGACAGAAATGTATGTTAAAACATTTCTTGAAACAGTCCCAGGACCACTACCTTTAAGACAAATTATTCTGGAGATTACTAAGGCCATTAAGGGCCTAATATTCCCTCATATTTTTTTTGCAAATTTTTTATGAAAATCGACCTTGAGTTGACTGTCAACTTTTCTGATTTTAGGAAATCGAATCGGAGGCTTAAATTTAAATTATAAATATAATTCAAATATCTAGAAAAATTTCGATTTTTGGGTGCTTTTGGGATTTTTGTGGCAGGCCCCTAATACCCTTAATAATGGATACATACAATTTCGGCTGCTAGAGACAATTTTCGAACACCGCCCTTCGGCCATGCCCACTTTTCCAAATTTTTAAAATTACATTAACTGCCTTTAAGTTTTTTCAAATATCAAACTTCATTACAATATCTCAAAAAATTCAGGTTATAGAGTAGATTTTGTGATTTTCATGGCAGACCCTAGGACCCTTAAAAATGGTCTGATACGGTCCACTTTCGAACTTGTTCTTAGTTATGTCCCCATGTGCACACATACCTAAATTTGTCAAGATGGCTCAACTCCTTCGATACAGACAGACGAACAGACGGACGGACGGACATGGGTAAATTGAATTTCCTGCAGACGCTGATCAGTTCAATTTTGATACACACAGCCACACAAACGCAATATACCCTCGACAAAGAGTGTGTTGGGTATAATGAAGAGTCTTCATTGAAGACCAAAACGTATTGTTGGCTCTTTAAATCGATTTTGCATAAAACTAACTTATTTACAAGCTTTGCGTTTCATTTTCAACTTCGAGACAAAACAAAAATTCTAACAAAAGAAGTCAAATAAGCCTGAATTGTGTTTTAATTTAATCTTCTTTAACAAGGAGAATGAAATCGAACAACGAATAATATATGAAATTGAATTGTATCAAAGTTGCTAATGGTTTTTTAAGAGAATTTTAATTTTTAATCACATCAATTTTTAAAATTCTAGTTATTTTGCCGATCCCTATTGCAATTCATAAGTAATTTTGACTCTTCGACTTTTGTTATTTTTTAAAAATTGTTTTTATTAATTTGACTGTCCTCTTGAATATCCTTCTGAGAATTTTTGAAAAAAGACTCCTCTTTCTAGCATAAGGACATCCGTCAATTTCTTTAGTGTTATTGCCAAATAAATTTTTATCTTTAAAAGTTCGAGTCCTTATTTCTTACGGTATTTGTCTGTATTGTGCGTATATTCGAAGAATTTTTGCGGTGGTCACATTTCGAAACTTCTATCTGTTGAATTATGTCCAAAACATTTTCCACGCAAGCAAACTATTTCAATCCGGACGGGCCAGGAAAACTCAAAATCCTACTAAGTGCTTATGTTCATCGTTTCTCTCGCTCGAATGGTAAAATAAATAAAGTTTTTTGGTTGACCAGACATAAATTCCGTTTGGATTTTCAACAATAACGAAGCGGAGCAGACGTTACAACAAAAAGTTCAACAACAACAACAATAAAATACAACAAAATTCCCAGGAATATAACTTTAAACTACAAAGCGCTTGAATTCTCAAACGGAAGTTCTGCTAACATAGGGCGAAAGACATCCCAGTAGGAGAGTAAAATCAACGTTTCCATTCATGTGGAACATTTGCTGAGTTTCGACGGCCTCGTCTCTAGACTACAGTAGGGACTCGGTAGACCGGACTTGTTCGATGAGCGCTGTGATCCGTGCGAGCAAAACACCTCGCGGATGAGGTGGACGCGGGCTGCCATGAGCGAAACTCGAGTCTTTTACGAGAAGAATAGACAAATGTTTCCTTTTAACTTACTTGTTTGTCTTGCATGGTTGTAATTTGTAACATAAATATTTTTGGCTTTGGGGACTGTCCATTACCCAGTTGCAAATTTTATGCTCTCCGGATTGATCATTTGAACATTCCTGAGCGAGGGGATATCATAGACTTTTCCCATCACTTTTACACATCTACTTTGTTCGAGCATGGCCGCTTTGGGTACCCTATGCCTCTCATGAGCAGGCAGAAAGTGAGGTGTTCAAAAAAGTTTTGGTTTTGCGTTTTGGTTTTGCTTTTGCTTTTAAATTTTAGTTCAATCCTGAAAATGTGCTACTTTTTGATAAAAAAAAAACATACGCTATTCTTTGAGCACATCACCTTTTCCCTGCTCAATGACTGCCACGAGAACTAATGCCTATTGACAGTGCTTGGGATACTTCAAGTGATGCGTCGCTTAGTAGAGGACTTCCCCTTATTTGCAACTGGGTAGTTACATAAGGGAGATTTTGACCTTTTTGACAACCCCCACGTAAGCATATCTTATATATCCGAGCATTTTATTTTTCGAAACCACTTTCTTTTATGCTTACGTAAATAATGGACTTCCCCTTATGATGAAATTCGAGTTCAATTAAGGTAACTAAGGTTGATCATGTGTTTCATTACGATTAAATAGAACCTGCTATAATCCGGCCGTCTTCATTATCCACGAAGGATTTTGTTTTTGCCTCTGAATTTTTGGATTACCCGGGCGCTACTGTATTATTTTTAAAATATGAAACTGTAACGAACCATTTTACTGTTCTTCATAGTTTATGACAAGTATTCCTGCTGGGACGTTTTTCTTTCACATGTGCTCATACCCATTTACTTACAAGACCCAGCAGCGAAATGGTCAATGCATGCCAAAGACATCGAATCCTGAATCGACTACAAGGTAATGAAAGTGCATTACCATTTGGGTTAAATTCTCCCTATTGTAACCAACTCAAAAATATCGAATACCTCATCAAATCTCATTCAATATTCTTGAATTTTTCTATTTAAATGCGTATATTTATATTTATTATAATAAATCTGGCACTCGCGAATGAGAGCTCTCTTTGGCATAGAGGATAGCGTGGCCTCTTACGAATCTGAAGTGCCCAGATTTGAGCCCTCCCGCAGGCGGGAAAAATTTTGGAAAAATTAGGACTCAAAAGACACAAGTAAGTTTTAAGAAAAGAAACGATTCATCTCGGAGAGGAGAAAACAAGTCGCCAAGTCATAGAGTAAATTTTTTCTATCCTGTCTGCAAATTTGTCATGGTACACGTGCCCTTTTAAAAAAATTGCTTTGATTTCCGCTGGAATCATTCTTTTTTGCTTTTATCGCATGAAAAATTTTTATTCCTCTAAGCTTTTTAAATATTATTTATATGCTATATTATCTACTGATTAAATAAAAAAATATAAAAAAATCCGTCGCTCTCCGGGAGTGGGGATTGAATCCACCTATTGTGACGCAATCTCTAAGTTTTGCTTATAACTACCAGGAATCATCTGCCGTAGGCTGCATTGCCATTTACAACTTTGTGCATTACCTAGAGCGAAATATTCTGCTTGGAGTAATGCATGGAACCTGTCGTTTTTTGTTCAATCACTGCGATGATGAAAGGTAATGCAGATGGAATCCCCAATCCCTTACCGCCAATGTTAAATGCTATGCATATTTTATTTTAAAAAAATCGAGAGAGTCATCGATTGACTTTATTTGGCATGGAGGAAGCATCGACGCTGGATGCATTCCATTCGCTGCTGGGGAATAACTTCACATGTCGGTGTTTGAATTTCTCTTAACCAAATCCCCATTTGAACAGTTCGTCTTCTACAGATAGTAACGTCAATTACTATATATACATAAATTCATATGTATGTATGTATGTATGTTTATCTGGAAATTGAATTACATGTATTATCAGATTTTCGGGAAACATTTCAATCGGATTACTTTTCAATTTTATTTCTCGTTTTTCTAGAAACTGATATGGCTTGTTATTTATGTATGAAAGCCCTTTTATTGTGATTTTCTAATAAAGCTTAATAATAGTTGGAATTTTCTCACTCCAATAGTACAGCTCAGTGTTAGCTCAGCCGATCGATTAGGAGCTGCCGCCCCCAGAATTTCATTTAGAAACTTGAGAATGGGTTTCTACATTCTCTGTCTAGAAATTGGTTTTCCTTCAAATATGTATGAATTTCTATAAATTTTTGATCGATGTTAAGCCCTCAATGAATGAACTGTTCATCAGTGGTTGGATGCTGGCCCTTTTCCTCTTGAAATGAATCTCATTGGATCCATGGTTGAGTATTCCTTTCGAATTGCTGGAATCGGAAGAAAATTCGAGAACAAAAACGCTTCTTGAAACGCGATGTCAATTGAAGTAAATCGAAGAAGCAAAATTAGCGATTTTATTGCTTTAATGAAAGCTTATAAAAAAGATAAAAATAAAAAATAAAAAAACATTAAAAAAAAAAACCTCAAAGAAACTCAGTTCGGAGAGCAATTTTTTATTTTATTTTAGTTCCTACTCCGAAAGCAATGGTGACTTTATCCCTTTTCGCATATAGTATTTCATAGTCCAATTCAATTTTGTCGGCATTGCAAACCGCATTTATAATCTCCCATTTTTCATTTTGTTAACTGTGCAGCGTCGGAGTTCTTTGCGATTACTTTCCGCCGCTAGTTCACTTTGCACATCCGTTCCGTAGCTCGCTTTACATAATAAATTCACTTTGAAGCTGACACTTCATACATGAATGATGACACCCCTGTGGGATTCGTGTCACCCAGCCGCATTGCAGGTATAGACTACTGCACAGAACATAAAACATTGCTCCTCGAATATAAGTGAAAAGTAAAAAAATATGAAAGCGTATTAGCACGGAGATTGGGTAGACAGAAGAATCTGTTTGCTTTTCCGTACTTTTTCCCTTTGTTCAAGACAGCTTTTGAAATTGTTCAACTCCGTTTAACATATGTTGGTCTGGTATTACAAGCTCATAATATTTTGTCCAACCGGAAATTATACCACAGTATTCCGGGTCTATACATTTCATGAGCCATGATGTTGAAAATTTGATTTGCAACAATTCTACTTCAAAAGCGGTACAATTTTCCATTGCAAAATAAGTATAATTTATATTTAGAGCAATTCAATTTAATTCAAATTGTTTATCAAGGAATGAAGTAAAGTGCTTCAAGAGATTTGTGACACAAACGCAACTGATAATAATCAATCTTCGGCTACTCGAAGCGAAATTATCTTGTGTAATTAAATTACCTTTCGGTTATATGAATTGAAAATTTTATTTTCACCGAACTCGATATTAATTACAGAAACGAAGGTAATTAATTCAAATGACTATTATTACCTCGATCGTAATTGTTATTGATGGAATCCCTTGGCCTTCTTTTTCTATAACGTATTTATGTATGTGTGCTGCCTCAATAGCGGTGTGAGTAATCGAGAGTTCATTATTTCGTACATTAAATATTCATGGAGTAAATTGCATGTCAATGCAATTTTTATTAGAGAGCATGTGCGTATGTGTCTCAGATATAGACACACATATTACATTGCGTACATTTTACATATATACCCATGAGAAAAAAAACCAAAAAAAAAAAAAAAAATAACAAATCAAAGTACAGGAAATATTTTACAGGCATTTTAATCTTATAATAATGAAAGGTACCTACATATATGTTATTCTAAAAGGGAAACTTTGATAAGCGGGAATAAAAAAAAATTATGGTGGATGATTTGTCAATTCAATGCTTTCACCAGTCGAAATTTGGTTCCTTTGAGCCGAGGTGTAAGAGTTCGCCTTGTGTACCAATGAAAATTTACGGTACTTCGCTTCTCTAAGGCCACTGAAGCCGAATGACCGCTTATGCCGAAAAAAACAAGTAACCATTTGACCAACTTTGATGTGCTTTATCCGCTTACAACTTTATTTATTGAATTCGGGTTGTGATGAAAGACCCGTACGGGCTTTGTTTAGGTATCATATGCATAGATCAACGATGAGTCTCATTCTTAGTGCTCAGTGCTACTTCAATCTGACGCTATTTCACAAGACGATCTTGCTTGTTGAGTACAAGGTACAGCGTCGATGCTTATTGGCACAATGTACTTAATTAATGTTGGACGCCTTCCAAGAAGTTAATCCTGGAGTGAAATTCGACCACGACTGAATTTATTTTATTTCTTGTGAGTCTCATAAAATACAGTAATAGTTCGAGATCTTCTATGAGGAAACTCTCTACAGACAAACAATGAGGGTGTCGGATGTAAAAAAAAATACATAAAATCAAAAATGAGTTCAATCTACATGCTACTGTATCTGCATTGTAATCGAAATTTGCAAAAAAAAAAAAAATCATCAAAAACAAGTTTATTAGACTAACACTTAAACATTCAAACAAATTCATCCACGTACTTTCAATTGAATTCAAAACAAAAGAAAATAAACTAACTGAATACATTCAATGGAAAATGTAGCAATCAGCATTAATTTGAGATATTTAAGTAGGTGGTATAAGGTATAAACATACATACTCGTACATAAGTAAAAATCACATTTTCGAAAAACGTCGTTTTGATTATTCTTACCGGGTTTGCTCTTGCAATAAATAGAAGGGAAAATGAGAGAGTTGGTATATTTTGATTAAAATCAAATTTGTATAATTATGCAAAAAAAAGATTCCTTCGTGTTCGCATTACTGATTTCGTATCCTTTCCCATATTTCAATTGAATCAAAATGAACGTACTTCTCAGCCTCGCTTTTCAATCATCCATCTGACTAATCGGCTTTTACAAATCATTCAGTGTCATTCAACATTCGCACTAAATGAAGGCGTACAACAAAGCTGATGCATCGCATCATGTCCGCGTGAAAATTATAAAATAATGAAAAAGTGTCACATCTGGAGTTACTGTCAGCATGACAGTAATGATCTCAATCAACCGACATTGCAATATGCATATGTTAAGGCTGTTAACAATAACATGCAGGACAGTTGTCGAGGTTTCATCTCTCTGTCACATAACACACTGGCATGGCCTTGCGGTTTTCCAATATTCTACTCAAAGAACATAATCAAAATACTCTTCAAGAGACAAAACCTTGTCTGAATGCAGATCGAGTTGCCGGGAAATTCACATTGAATGAATTGTCAACCGAAATGTCAAAAAGGCTTCAATTTTTCCTTGCACACAATGTGTCATATACAGGTTGGGCTATGTAGTGGGAATAGCACTATTTTAATACTTAGCCAAACTAAGGACAATCTATTCGCATTTCCCAATCGTTACGGAAGGGATGCTTCATTGTCTTATACCACATTATTCAGAATCACTGAATGCAATTTCCTCATATATTTCCCACTGGCAGCAACGTTTTTTCACCTTGCTAGAAATGGCGCCAGTGAACACTCATTCGGTCACTTCTCAGCTCAGCTACAACCTGTACCTTATGCTCAAGATATTTCATTATCATAATTAAAATAATAACATATCTTCTCTCTCAAGGTCACTGATTTCAAAGCTAAATAGAAACTCAATGAAAATAAAATTTTTTTTCACATCATCCTGCGATAGTTAGTCGCATTATTTATTTTCATTTGGTTAATTTAAACATTTTCTGATATCATCTGCCGCTTGCGAATGCTCTTGAACTGCTAATCATATTGGAATAATGCTGCCCATTAACTATACTGCGGATAGCACAGTTGGGAGGGTAATGCACTCAAAATTGTTAGTTATTTCACTAAATGATGAGTGCACTAAGCATTTCAATCGCTTCAAATATAAATAATAAAATTAGCTATATATTTCTGAAATATTTCACCATTTACTACCAGCTTTAGTGATAGTGGAACTTCTCTTTAATATCACTAAAAAATGTTCTGATTTTTAAATTTATTTTTACTACCACAAAATTTAGTGGGATTGAATATATTTGCACTGCACTCAAATAGTGGACAATTTAAGCAATCATTACATGAATACAGATCGTTCCACTCCACTTTCACATGCAGTGAACTCGCCACTATAGGAACACGCTGAAATTTTAACACCCCAAAATATAAATGATCTCAAATTTTGAATCGGCTCGGTTTTAATTAGCACATATTATCACAGAACCTTTGCCTTTTTACGTTAAAAATTAAATTGAGAAAAACAATCGGTCATGTTCCATTGTAGTTTAAAACTATCTGCCGTGGAGTAAACAAAATAAACGTGCCTTCTCGCTTTTAATCGTCTTGTGAAACAAAGGACCAAAAAACAAACTTTATAATAAAATCCTGAAAAGGATCGCCGATATCTCGAACCTAAGTGGAACATAAACATCTACATAAAATGGAAAATATCGATTTTGATAGTGACTATAGTTTTTTAGATCCTACCTATGTAAATGATGTTAGTCCAACTAAAAAATATGTGTCTTAATAATACAAAATTATTAGTCAAAATAAAAAATTTAAAAAAACCAGTAAGGGTGTTATAGTCAGGCGAGCCTGACAATAAAATACCCGACACAGACACATGTTTAAATCATTTTTGAACCACGCCCAAAACAGGACCACTAAGCAAGAATATTCAAGAGGTTTTTAAGGCCATTAGGGGGCCCCATATACCAACTTTTGTTAAATTTCTTTATGAAACCCGTCTTTTTCCACGCCCAATTTTTTACCTTTTTTTGCAATTCTAATCGGAGGCTTAACAAGTAAGGGTGTTATAGTCAGGCGAGCCTGACAATAGAATACCCGACACAGACACATATCTTCAAATAATTTTTAATATCAGGAGGTGTTTAAGGCCATTAGGGGCCCATATACCGACTTTTGTTTAATTTATTTATGAAAACCGCCTTTTTGCCACGCCCACTTTTCCAATTTTTCGGAATTCTAATCGGAGGCTTAAATGTACGCGCAAATTCAAAGTTTCATTGAAATATTTGGAAAAAGTCAGATTTTGGGGCATTTTTGTGACAGACCCTAGTACTGGAGGTACCCTTAATAATGGACCGATCAAGAAAATTTTTGGGCAGGATTTTTATGGCTACAAAGGAAGTATAAGTGTCAATTTTCGTTCAAGTCCCATAGGTGTTTCGGGAGTAAGAGACAATTTTCGAAAAACGCCCTTCTGCCACGCCCATTTCTCTAATTTTTGTAAATCACATTAATTGGCCTAAAACAAGGGCGTAGCCAGGATCTGAATTAGGGGGGGGAAAAAAATTTATTAAATGAAAAATCAACACTTGTTGTTTTAAATAGTACTTTAAGAAAATTTTGTTTTATTTATGTATGTACATATACTACCAAGGGACTAGCCAGGATTTTATTCGGGGGGGAATGCCATCAGGCAAATGCTAGCCGGCGAGGGTTTTCGGCAAAAATCTTGATAACGGCTTCTTCCAGCTCTTTTGAATGTTTCTTAACGTTGTTTCTTAATTTTTATGCCGATTTCGGTTGCTTAAAAACTGTGCAGTGTGTAAGAAAACGCCGACGGAAGACGATTTCAAAAAGGAATTCGAAAAAATCGTTAAAATCGCATCGACAATCGATCACCAGGAGATTCGATTTAGACATGTCCGTCCGTCTGTCCGTCTGTCCGTCTGTCCGTCTGTCCGTCTGTTTGTATACAGTTATCTTATCGAAGAAGTTGAGCTATCTTGACAAAATTTGGTATGCGTGCTCACGGGGACATGAGTAAGAACAAGTTCGAGAATGGACCCGATCGGACCATTTTTAGGGGTACCTCCAGTACTAGGGTCTGTTACGAAAATCACAAAAACTGCTCTAAACTCGAAGTTTTTCAACATATTTTGATGAAACTTGATATTTGAACATGTTTCAAGGCAAGTAATACGATTTCCAAAAATTTTAAAAGTGGGCGTGGCAGAAGGGCGTTTTTTGAAAATTGCCTCCTACACCCGAACTTCAAATGGGATTTGAACGAAAGTTGGCACTTATGCTTCTTTTGTAGCCATAATCATCCTCCCAAAAAATTTCCTAGATCGGTCCATTATTAAGGGTACCTCCAGTACTAGGGTCTGTGACAAAAATCTCAAAACTGCCTCAAAATCGGACTTTTTCCAAATATTTCAATGAAACTTAGGATTTGAGCATATATTTAAGCCTCCGATTAGAATTCCAAAAAATTGGAAAAGTGGGCGTGGCAGAGGGGCAGTTTTCATAAAGAAATATAACAAAAGTCGGTGTATTGGGCCCCATATGGCCTTAAACACCTCTTGATATTAAAAATTATTTGAACACGTGTGACTGTGTCGGGTATTCTATTGTCAGGCTCGCCTGACTATAACACCCTTACTTGTTTCTATATATATTTTTTATGGTCTATCTCGACTGGTTCTGGGTGTTACAAACAATCACACAATAGCAATATACCCTCGACACAGAGTGTGTCGGGTATAAATATACACTCGAACTCTAAGCCTCATTGATATATTTCGAAAATGGCCGATTTTGAAGCAGTTTTGGGATTTTTATGACAGACCCTAGTACTGGAGGTACCCTTAAAAATGGACCGATGAAGGAAATTTTTTTGAAGGATGCTCAAGGCTACAAAGGAAGCATAAGTGCCAAATTCCGTTCAAGTCCCATTTGAATTTCGGGTGTAGGGAACAATTTTCGAAACACACCCTTTTACCACGCCCACTTTAAAAATTTTTTGAAATCGTATTACTTGCCTTGAAACATGTTCAAATATCGAATTTCATCAAAATATCTTGAAGAACTCCGATTTTAGAGCAGTTTTTGTGTTTTCCTAATAGACCCTAGTAGTGGAGGTACCCCTAAAAATGATCTGATCGGGTCCATTCTCGAACTTGTTCTTACTCATGTCGCTGAGAGCACGCATACCAAATTTTTTCAAGATAGCTCAACTCCTTCGATAAGAATACTGTATTCAAACAGACGGACAGACAGACAGACAGGCAGAGAGACGGACATGGCTAAATCGAATCTCCTGGTGAAGCTGATCATTTCTATATATATTTTGTATGGTCTATCTCGACTGGTTCTGGGTGTTACACATAACCGCACAAACGCAATTTACCCTCGACACAGAGTGTGTCGGGTATAAAAGTTACTGTTTCCTTTTGTTTCAATTCAGTGAACATTTTCTTTGCTCCACCAATATTATTGCAAGAAAATATGGGCCAATATTACCAAGCATATTTAAAATTCCAAAAAAAAAAAATTTTTTTTAATATTTTAACTTACCTCGGCACTGCGTTTAAATATGTTATGAAATTTGAGTTCGATTTTCAAAAACCAGCTGTTTGGAAAAATTCAAAGAAATAATTAAAAAAAAAAAAAAATTCAGTCTTGGAAACAACACAATACGATAGAGAGGACTAAAAGCTTTGTAGTCACAGTGCAGCAATTTGCAGTACCTACGCAGCAATGGTTAGAATTGCTCTTTATAGAATCCGTTTTTAAAAATAATGATCTAATCAGCTGTCAAATGTACTCACAGCCCTGGAAGTAGACGGTGCTGCCGTAAATTTCGATGCTTAAAAAATTGCGATTTTGAAAATGAAATTTATTTTAAAAAAATGTTAATTTTAATTTTAAAATTTTTGATAGTATGCCTCGCCACTAACATTCAAACAAAACTAACAAACAAATCTGTCGTGCTATAAGCAAAAAAATGAAATCATTTTAAACTTCGTCAAACAAGCCGTCCCACACCTAGACCACCTATACTTCAAGTCCACTAACGGAACGATTTGTAGTACAATCAGTGCAATTCGTACTATAGATTGTATAGTTAATGGGAGTTATTAAAAAGTACCTATATTCTAAGAAGAAAAACTCATTGAGTTATGAAATGCGAAACATCATTGTCGTTAATTGGAGCTTAACTCTTTGTCTTATTGCAGGTATAAGAAGCTTAGATTAAGCCAAGTGCTTTAAGAATTAAATCAAGGACTTAAGCTGAATATGGATTAAGTCAATTCATTCAATGACAGGCTCATTTATATTTTTTGATCAAAAATGCCAAATGGTCTGTATAGGACAGTTCTCGACAACAGTGCGGTCCAACGAATTCAAAGCAGTCTTAATGAAAGTATTATTTAATTCTTGATTCTTAACGGCTTTTAATTACGGATTTTTTTTTTCCATAAGAGTCAACCGGAATGTTTAATAGCCAAAAGCAATCGGCATTGTCCCTTTAAATGTGCCTACATTAAAATGGCTACGTAATTCAAGTGTTAAATTGAACAACTCTTCACCACTGCGAAAAGCAGCCAACCAAGTTGATTACTACTTAGTCCAAACAATTCTTTTAATAGCTTCATCCAAAAGTCCTCGACTAAGGCAGCAAAAAGGTTGATTCGCCAAATTACAAAAACTGAAAAATAATTCGCTTTATTCGTTGTTATTCATTTGGGCGCACATAACAACTGCCATTGCGCTCTGCCCCAAACGAGAATATCGTTCAATCTGAAGGCGCAATAAGATCCACAATCAAATTAAGTTTAATCCAACATAACACCAAAAGATTTTATACTCTGTGAGAGAGTTTTTTTTTATTTTTTTATTTTTTATCTTTTTGTCTCATTCTCCTTTTTGCTTCTTCGTGCACTACGGGTTTTGAAAGAAAAAAAAAAAAAAAATATGGAATCACGTAATCTTTTCCTTTTTTCTAAAATCCACCATTAAACGAATTGCGCTATTAGCATGAATCTAACAAATCTGTGTCTGAACCGTAAAGCACCGTACGGTATTGGTTCTATGAGAAAGTTGTTGGAACGGTTTCTGGGTCACGGTGCTAGGAGACCAGGAAATATAACATGAAGCTTTTTCCAGTCGTTGTATAGAATCAACGACAAAATAGATAATTTTGAGCACAAAAGAAATTGACTAAAGTATGAAGGATGGAGCAGGTCTCGCATTTCTGTCAACCCTAATTATCCAGAATTAGTTTTATTCCGCAATAATTGCACGGAGCGATTACAGAGATTTCAATTACAATTCAAGTCTACAATGCATTTGTATAGGTTTTTTCGTTTTCATTTATATTACCACCGCGGCTCTAATCTATCAGTGTATATTTTCAATGTAATAAAAGAATAATGAATGCCCTCCTTCAAGTATTTTAAGCTGCGAAAGAACGACGGAATTGGTCTAAGATGTGTCATACACACGTTTGACCACTGCTGGGCTATACCGATTTGGATTGCGATGAATGTCGCCCTCTTGTTCCAGCAGGTGTATTAAAATTAATACGTGGTCATTCTTGTGATTTTGAGGATAAGCAAAGTGCATTCAATTTCTGTGATAGCAAATGTCTTGATTCTTGCACAGTAAGTTTCTGCACCATTAATCTTTGTGATGTAGCAGATACAAAAATCGGGTTAAAAAATATCTATGATAAAATAGAGTAAATAATCTGCTGACAATCAGCTTATTTGGAATTAACATTGATTTTTTCCACTCCTGATTTTAAATAGTTCTCCCAATCTGCTTACGTTATTGTGTCCGGCGAGCTCTGGCTTATCAACCAATAAAATCATTTAAAAGAGAATGGGTTTGGTTTTGGTAAAACTGTCACTCTTAAGCTCAACAAAGAATAAAGTTGCCAACCATAAGGGGTTAAGCCATATAATATATATATATTTATTGTTTTTTTTTTTATGTGATATTGTAATTTGTAAAATTCCACAGAAATTTTGAGAAAAGCTTTGTTTAAGCCTGATTGTAATTTGTGGCAATTATTCTTCTTCAAAATTTATTGCTCATTTTTTCTCGAAGCTAGAAAAGGCTCCACACAAATTTCGCATGCGTTGCGACATCCTCTTGACGCGATTGCTTTTGCCTTTAAACTTTGGCAATCAAAGGAAAAACTTTAAGAGAATTCGTTAATAAAACAAAGGGAAAATTGAAGAGTGCTCGTGTCAATTTCCCAAATGGAATTGATGAGGGAAATTTAACCGTATGCCATCTTACCGATATATCGTAAGATTTTCTTGGAAATCGAATTAGAAAACAGATGATGAGTGGAACTTTCCCGAACTTACTTCAATGGAACATAGGAAAAACTTGTCTTGCTTTCAAACCCTTAATTGTATTAGACTTGTAGCAAATGTTTTGAGTGGTTCGAGTCGCAGTGCTTACGCTAGTTGGGATTAAGACGTTAATCATGAGAAAAAGTCCTATCTTTATTACAAAAAAAAAAAAAAAAAAAAAAAAAATCGAAGCCCAAATTGAACATTTTATTTTAGCTGTTTGAACAAAAAAACCGAATAACTGAAGTGAAATTAATAAAATAACAAAAATTGTTTATAGATCCCGTTGAATCAATTACATCGAAACGTACCTTGAGGAGATTTCAGATGAGGGTTGTTTCCGGAAAATGTACTTTCATTTGATACCCATATTGAGGTAGTCATGACAAAATTGTCGAAACTGCTATTTTGTAGCGGCAGCCATCGTAGATCTACTATTGAACAAAATTTATTTAATTGCATTGTCGCCAGCAAGACGGGGATCAAATTTAAATTTTAGATTTCACCCAAATAAATAAATTAACACGGCAATCTAAATAAGACCGTTTAGATAAAGAGAGCGGCACAACGGGTCAGCCAACTTAAAAAAAATTTTTTTCTTAAGCTTAGGAGTTACTCTTGCTTAACGTTCATAAAATATCTATGGAAGTCAGAGGGATAAGTAACGAAACACTTCATCAAAGGTGAGAGATTGTTTAAAAACTAAATAAATTTAATAAATAACTATCTCCAATCGTTTGTATAAGCCTTTCATACAATGGTACGCGTCTGTTCAAAATATACTGTGAGGATGAAGGAATTGTAAATAAGGCGTTTATCATATTTTGCTAATATCAAAATTTTTTACTAATAAATCGTCAAATTCAGCATTTAGACCACTGTGCGATGCTTCTAATGCAGCGTTCATGCTTAGCCTTAAAAGCACATTTAGCTCATTGAGCGCTTTAAAGCATTCAAGCTTAATGCGATAATTGTGCTTTCAGGGCTAAGCATGAACGCTGCATGCATGGCCCTGATGAGAGGTTAAATATCTGTCAATGACAAAAACTGCAGTGGAAAAGTAGCGAACAAAAATCTTTAGGTAAGAACCCCAAAAAAAGGGCTTATACTAGTATAAATAATATTAATGCACTTTTGTTTTGCCTTTCCGTACGGAAGTTAAAAAAATCGCCTTTTACCTCAGACGTTACGAAACATGTCCATTTGTGGGCGTGGCAGTGGCGTTTATATCGCACATTTTCACTTACTCGTGGTTCGATATGCCTGTGTGTCGATTTTCTTATGTGAATGGGCAAAGCCGTTTGGAAGGAGATCCGACCACAGACGGTTTGAGCTATTTTTAAATATGTAAACCTTTTGTACTATTAAAATATCATTCTTTAATATGACATCCAAAATAACTTAAATTTCTTTAAACAAATGGTGTAAATATGCCCCAACATTTACAATGACCTTCAAAGAACGTTTTTGGCTTCTTATGAACACTTTATGTTTGCCTAAATTTATAAGATGCAAAGCTGAAATCGAAACTCTGTTCCATCAATTAACGAAACCATGGATTTTGTGCAGATTGTGTGCATGCATGTAGGATGAAGAGAATCCTGATAGGATTTTGAGGTTACGTAACTGTACGTAACGAACTAAATGTCAGTTACGCCACTATGAAAATCAACGTCTCATATATTACTTATTTAAGGGCTGCCGCAAAAATTTCGGAACTTGCATCCAAAAATTTCTCAGCTAAATAAGTGCGAGAAAATGCGAGTGATGAAAATATTAGAAATGTTTTGCGGATATTCTGGTGGAGTTTTTTGAAGAATTTCTCATGTGAATTAAAATTTTGCCACACTGAGCGAACTTTACACAGTCATTTTGATTTTCGAGCAGAACGAAAATTTCAAAAGAAAAATGGTTGAGTCAACAACATTTTTGGTTGATTTAAAAGGAAAAATGTTTAATTACATTTCTTTTCGTTCGGTATAATTCTCATTTGTTTTTTAAAATAGGACATATAAGATATGTTTTCATGTTAGAACTTTTTAAGCATTGCGAAAGCAGTCACGACAACGGAGTGACAAAATCGGATGAAGTCCATCCGATGGCTATTTTTTGGGGTTATGTTCAGCAGAGAGCTCTGTGGCCATTTGCTTTGAACATTAATTAAATTTGTTTTGAATTCCACTACAGAACAGCTGATTTCAAATATTCAGTGATATCATAACTAAAAATGCTCAATACATAACCAGTGGCTCAAGTACTTATGACATATCATGATAAATAGAATGCATAAACTAAATATTTTTGGAGCTCTTCTGAATGAAAAAGGTACAAAATTGCATAAACTATCATAAAAAACTAAAAAAGTTAAACATTAGAAAGAAAACATTAAACAATTTCATTTCAAGTATGTTTAGTTACAAAATTAAGTGAATACTCAAAAAATTATAGCATCACTAGTTCACCACTGAATTCGGTTGTTGTTGTAAGAATCCCCTATATTACTATATGATGTAAATTTAACCTGAAATATGGTTGATTCAAATGGAAAATCTTTATTTTTTTCAACAAGAAAAATTGTTAAATTTAAAAATATTCCTTATTGAAGCCGTTTTGTATGTTTTTCCTTTTGATTTAAACAGTTTTCTGGTTTATTTTTTTCTCTATGCATATAAGTACGACATAGGCAAGAATATCAAAATAGCTGTCTAGACCTTTAAATCATTTAATACAGACTCGGTTTGACTTTGTTACAGGATTGATGGCTGTCGGAATAAAATATTTTTCAACTCAAATTAGTTCATTTGAAACGGTTTAAATTTAATTTTTCGTTATAAATTTAAACGTTGAATACCGACGACAGCCAGCCTACCTAATTGAAGAGAACATAATCTTCTAATGACAACTGCAAGCTTTACAAGGATTAAAATTATTGGGGCACCTCATACTTTGTCCTCTATCGAATCAAATGCGGAGCGCCTCTGTCCCATCATACGGCTCCAGATCATTTGACAGCTCATCAAGCCAGAAGATTTTACGCTAATAAAACGCAATTTAACGATGCTATCAATTTTGGCTTTGTCCACTTTGCTTTTATTACGGCTAGAAAGGCGTCAATGGCAATCAATGGCAATTATTTCCATAATATTTATTGACAAACTTTGTTGTAATGTCGCTAATGCACATCAACAAATGCAGTAAAAATTTTAAATCAAACAGCTGCATTTTTTTTTTTTACTAATTGATTGACTCTCCAAGGAATTTCTTAGAGTTTCTTATTTCATGAATATATAAAAGAACTTTGGATGTAAATATATTGGGACAACAATATTTTATGCTTGGTCAGGCATTGACTTATGTACACTCAAAAAAAAAACTACGTACAGATAATAAAAATTTGCACCATCCTACGAAATTATTTTTATATTAAAGGAAACACATTTCGAATATACAGGATGTCCCGAAAACTTTTGTAGAAAATCAAACCATCGATAGGTCGAGTCGAGAGAAACATTTTTTGTTTTCAGACAAAACTGTCTTAGTGGTACCGTTTACGAGCTGTAGCACTTCAAAAAAAGTTTATTTTTGTATGAAATTTTTGCGTTTAAAAAAAAAAATGTATGTTCAAAATGAAAATATACTCTAAATTGCATACAAAAATAAACTTTTTTTGAAGTGCTACAGCTCGTAAACGGTACCACTAAGAGAGTTTTGTCTGAAAACAAAAAATGTTTCTCTTGACTCGATCTATCGATGGTTTGATTTTTTACAAAAGTTTTCGGGACACCCTGTATAACGAAAATATGACACATGCGATATGGTGTAGGTATAAATGGATTTGTGTATTATACCAATGAGTTTCGTTTATTAAAATATGGTCTTTTTCTGTTTAAAGAATTTTCGTACAAGGTACATAATATGATACCAAACTGCGAAACTTTTTCGTAGTACTTATTTTTACAAAATTTTATTTTCAGTTTAAATACAATAAATTTGTCGATAGTAGATACACCTTAGGCGAATGTAAAGCCGACTAAATTAAAGCTGGTTAACTTAAATTCGATGATTTTTATTGAGCAATTAATACTTTGATTGATCTCTGAAGGTTTGTACGAAATAGTCTGTGGATGCTCTGAAAAATGCTTGAAAGGAGCACCTTAGTGGAGAAAAGGGCATCGTCAATTGTTTGAAAAACTTCAACCTATGGAAGGCCCTAATGAATGTGGAATCTTATAATAAGGCCTTGGAAAAAAAAAAACCAATCACAAAATGCTGGTAAATTCTTCAAACTCATTTCTGAAAAACGTCCATGTGATCATTGTTTTATGGCTTATGGTTCCTGTGGTTTCATATCGAGTCGCCTTAAGGCTTCATTTTCTTCCACGTGCTTCCATTTTCGCAATTCTTTTCATTCCTTTTATTTTTAAATATTGAGCTTCTAATAAGTTAAGTTGCTTTTGATAGTGTTAAAAGTTGTTCTAAACATGTGTGCAGTTTTTTAATCTAATTTGAATTAAAAACGGTACCTATCGCTAGTAACAATTTATTTCTTAGAATATTTGCGTATCGATTCTCTCGATTTGACAGTATCGTAGCACCGATACTGGAAGGGTTTGGCTGCAGCGATACCCAAGTATCGATATTCTCTCTCCGTATTATGTTTAAGAAAAATTGAATGCAATTTGTATGTAAAGAGGTTGGAATTAAGAAAAACTGAGCCTCAGTTTCTGATATCTGAAATTTTCATTAAAAATAAATTATGGTATAAGGAGTTAATAACGCCATCAAACAAGAGAATCAATTCACGAAACCAAAAGATAAATTTTTTCTAAATCATGTAATGAAGGATTCTATTTGCCATGACATTCCTATAATGATATTAGGACTTTTTCCGTACAAACTGTGGCACAGTAATCAATTTAAGAACCAAAAATGGTTTGAAGGTTCAATAAGTAGAAAATGGAAATGAAATTTCGCAATGAAAATAAATAATCTTGCAAAAACGAGCAGTCATCGGAAGTGCGCTCTCAAATTCAATCAAAACGTAGAAGAAATTTCAGGCAAGCAAAAATGAATCGAATCAAATACAATATCTGAATGCTTTCATCTGCAAAGTCGAAGAGTTTTTAAAAAAGACTTAGACTGGGATTAAGTTAAACCCAATTGAACTGATAACCGCACCCAATTATAATACGGATATTTTCTCCTGAATGAACAGAATGAAATTCTTGAAAATATACCCATTCATCTAATAAGCTTTAAAGAGCACATGTGACGCCAGTGGCAGAAATTCCGATTTGCTTTTTACAGTTACCTTCTTCTCTCTTGCCTAGGTATGTAGGTGGAGTTCTTAAATGACATTGACAGAATAAGAGGTGTCTCCGTGGCTAAGCCGGCAGTGAATGCTATCGAAAAAAATGATTATACGCGTAAAAGATCTCATCCCCCCCAACCTTCATTCGATTACCATATATAAGCGAGCTTTTTTCAGAAGCTCTTGAAACTGTTTTGACGGGCCCATTTTTTAAGGTCTGTTACAAA
This sequence comes from Chlorops oryzae, assembly GCA_020466095.1. Lineage (NCBI taxonomy): Eukaryota > Metazoa > Arthropoda > Insecta > Diptera > Chloropidae > Chlorops > Chlorops oryzae. The sequence goes on from CM035807.1 coordinate 84,230,306, forward strand.
AATCTCAAAAAATTCTCTAAAGCCAAGTTTCGTGCCGGCTAAAAAGTTAATGGAGGTCAAAAGGTCAAGAAAATCAATTTTTTGCAAATATCTCCTGTTTCCTCAAATCCTCAACTCATTCGAGGGCGAATGCAAGGCACGTTTTTTTTACGTTTTTCCCCCCGAAGGCAAAATCCATGATATGTAATAAGACGTTTTTATACCCGAGACACCTGTAGCGATAACATGAATAATCTAGACAGGGCATAGGTAATTTTCTCTAGGCAAAGCCTGGACACGAAATTCTATTCTGGCGTCATTGTGTCCTAGTGAGGACCGCCTCTTTAGTGGTCTTCTCATAAAAATCTAGGCAGTTCCTCAAAAGATTTTACTAGTTATAGCCCATGTATATGTGCATATTTTTTTCGAGAGAAAGGTAAGAACCGTAGGTCAGTTCCTTTTGGGTCAATTGTCGTAATATTGACTGGTTTTAAGATAGTCATATAAGGAAAAAAAAACCAATATTTTATATTTGTTCTAAATTTATGAAAGTCTCATTAACAGACTACATTTAAACCATCCCGTTTATTACAGACCGCCGCGGCGCGCCGGCTAGCCGAATTCGATGGAGCGAACTGCCATAATATAACCGGTAGGATTTGGACTGGTCAAAGGCCAATCCTTGGAAATTGAGCGGCTCATTACTGCAGGGTTGTAACCACAGTATTCGCAGTCTAGCATCACGCGTCATGACGCCTGTAGTTCTCATTTGCTTTGTAAAAGGGGAAACATACCCTGAAGATTTTTCACGACGTGATGTGGCAAGAAGGCGGGTAAGTTTGTCCTATTTTTCGGTTATATCTCAATAAAGCTTGACATCTATCAATAATTCAAATTATCGATTGCAATTCAAACAAACGATTATTCAAATAATCGATAATTGAAATAATCGGTAAATTCAATAATCGGTAATTTCAATAATCGATCATTCGAATAATTGATAAATTAATCGGTAATTTAATAATCGATAAATTCAATAATCGAAATTTTCAATAATCGAAAGTGGACATTTTTAGATATCTGTCCATTTCGAAAAAATCTCCATCACCGTCAGCACCACCTTTCTAAAGCTAAAGTAAATATCAATGATTTTAAACTATCGATACTCGCAAAAAACCATCGATGATTTCGATAGTTTGTAACCATCGATAGTATTGATAGTGCTATCAATTGTTTCTCCAGCTCTAAGCAAGGCCCATTCTTTCCAAAGCAATCTCAAATTAGCAAGGGCCTCGCTAGACTTTACTGGGCAGGCCCAAAATATAAAGTCGACAAATCTAGCCGGGGCACTTGCAACATCTATTGTAGTTAAAATTGACAGCTCAAATGTTTATATATTAGTAGTAGTGCTACCATAATTTTATAAATTTTTCATCATTCATATATTAAAACGTGACCATAGATGCAAAGAAAGTCTGTTTCTACACGTGCATAAGAACACCTTTTCTAAGGTGACACAACTCAAAGATCGTATATTTTGAGTTAACATATGGAATTCGATCATAGTTCACCTCTCTACCTGCACTAAAAATTCTTTTCCGTTTTTGTTATTATAAAAAGCTGGAAACCCCCGTCAATGCCTTTCTTCTTGCTTCGATTGACCCTGCGACGCATTTTATTTTTTGCGTTTTCTGAAAAATGAGAAATTTTGAGTTACCCACACGGCATGCTATATTGCTTCTGCAAGAATAATGTTGCAGAAATATTATAGCAATGTAAAAGTTGTAATATTGAGAGTGTAATATTTCTGTAATGTTGCAGCAGTGTGGCATTTGGGCCAAAATTCTTTTTAATGCCTAAATTTCTGTCTCTATCAATGAAATTCAGTTTTCATGAAGGAGCAAATCAAATTAATAACAAATTAATTTTAGCAAAAAAATTATTCATAGCAAAATAAAACACTCTAGTCGACTTGAAAAAAATCAAATATTACCAAAACTCCATTTTGTTTACTCACAAATTGCAGTAACATTGTTGTCTTCTTTGGCAAGACAAGACAAGACAAGACAACAATGTTACTGTAATTTGCAAGTAAACAAAATGGAGTTTTGGTAATATTTGATTTTTTTCAATTCGACTAGAGTATTTTACTTTTTTATTAATAAATTTTTTGTTAAAATTAATTTGTTATTAATTTGATTTGCTCCTTCATGAAAAATGAATTTCATTGACAGGGACAAAAGTATAGGCGTTAAAAAGAATTTTCCCAAGTAGCAAAATAGGTCGAAAATTGGTAAATTCTTACCTATATTAGGTCAGAATATTTACTTGACCTAACCTAAATAGGTCGAAATTACGTCGATTCGACGTCGAGTCGACGTAAGTGGGGAATAGATTGGAAGTCGATTGGCGGTAATAATAGGTCATAATAGGGCATTTCGACTTCAAAGTCAGGGCGAAAAGAAGTCCGTTTACCTAATATTAGTCGAAAAGAAGTCGCAATGACCAATTTTCGACCTAATTGGACTTATGAGTAAAACGAAAGAGAACGTAAAAGGAAACGAAAAAAGTGAGAGAGAGAGTAACAGAGAAAGATATAAATACATAATATCTTACTCAGTCATTCGTATTACTCGAAAGCAGAAATGAACGAGAGATTTTCTTCTTCGTGTGTCTTAAGAAATAAATAATAAATAAAATATGGACTTCATTAAAAATTATTTTGCGCTTAATCAGTCCCAAAAACATATGCCCGCTGAGATTTTTCGTGAAAGTGTTCCTTCTACTTCTTCATTTTTAAGGGGCTTTCTCATTGATGGAAATTAAATAAATATTGCTTGAAAAAAATTGTTTTTCTTAAAGAAAAAACATATGCAGAAGAATAATTCTCAATTTGCCATTCGAAAAACATGGCGGAGCTCGACCTATTTTGACCTATTTCGACTTTAAAGTCAAACCGACTATGAAGTCCAAAAATCAAGTCCGCTCGACTTTGAAGTCGAAGCATGCAACAAAATAAGTCAACTTTTGACCCTATTTCGCCCTATAAGTCAAACGGACTTTAAAGTCGAATTTTAGTCAAAAAATTGGTCTGTTTGCCTTGAAAAATTACCTAATTTGGAATTCAAAGTTAAGTCAATTTTAAGTCACTCAATAGGGAATTTTTTACCTATTTTCGACCAAAAATCGACTTGTAAGTCGAAGCGACTTTGAAGTCATGAAATAGGTAGAATAGAGGTAATTTGGACCTTCGAAACGGACTTTTAAGTTAGGTCATATTTAAGGCCGGAAAATAGGTCAGAAATAGGGTATTTTCAACCAAAATAGGTCGATTCGACTTGCTGCTGGTCGAATCGCTCTATTTTGCTGCTTGGGTTAGCCCATTTACAATATTAATAATAAAATGTTGCTGCAATATTGCATATTTAATACATATACAATGTATAACAAGTAAGGGTGTTATAGTCAGGCGAGCCTGACAATAGAATACCCGACACAGACACACGTGTTCAAATAACTTTTAATATCAAGAGGTGTTTAAGACCATAAGGGGTCCCATATACCGACTTTTCTTAGATTTCCTTATGAAAACCGCCCCTTTGTCACGCCCACTTTTCCAATTTTTTTGAATTCTTATCGGAAGCTTAAATATACGCTCGAATTCTAAGTTTCATTGAAATATTGCGAAAAAGTCCGATTTTAAGGCAATTTTGGGATTTTTGTGACAGACCCTAGTACTGGAGGTACCCTTAAAAATGGCCCGATCAAGGAAATTTTTTGGAAGGATGTTTAAGGCTACAAAGGAAGCATAAGTGCCAAATTTCGTTCAAGTGTCATTTGAATTTCGGGTGTAGGAGACAATTTTCGAAAACCGCCCTTCTGCCACGCCCACTTTTTCAATTTTTGGAAATAATATTACTGGCCTTTAAATATGATCAAATATCCAATTTCATCAAAATATGTTGAAAAACTTTGCTTTTAGAGCAGTTTTTGTGATTTTCGTAACAGACCCTAGTACTGGAGGTACCCCTAAAAATGGTCCGATCGGGTCCATTCTCGAACTTGTTCTTACTCATGTCCCCGTGAGCACGCATACCAAATTTTGTCGAGATATCTCAACTCCTTCGATAAGATAACTGTATACAAACAGACGGACAGACGGACAGACGGACCGACGGACAGACGGACAGACGGACAGACGGACAGACGGACGGACATGTCTAAATCGAATCTCCTGGTGACACTGATCATTTCTATATATATTTTGTATGGTCTATCTCGACTGGTTCTGGGTGTTACACACAACCACACAAACGCAATATACCCTCGACACAGAGTGTGTCGGGTATAATGAATTGGCGGACATTCACATATTGCAGCAACATTACTGCAATATGCAATATTGCAGAAGCAATACTGCTGCAATATTGTAGCAATTTAAAATGCCGACTGGGTATGTCTCCTTAAAAAAAGGTGTGCAATGTCTAACGTCTCTTTTTTGCATTAATCCTCGAGGTTCTTTATTAACCCTACGGTTTGACGCCATATGTCAGCCATCGCGGCTTCGTCCTTTATTCCGTGCTTCCCTAAAATACCCTTTCACTTCCTACACCTAGCAGGAATGGCCTCTGAGCATAATGTAAAATAATGTACCGCATTCCGTGCTAATTTCGCAAAAGCCATTGACTGCTCATGTTTGTCGATTTATTTTTATTTTTACAATTAGGTGGAAAAAGTGCCTCTCAGGGAAAATATTTATTTTTAAGCTATATAAATTTTTTACTTAACAATTACAAATGACCGCAGAGTTTGCTTAACCGAAAGGCTCGTGTGTACCGCAGTTGCACAGGCGAAATTATTGAATTCTCATTTTAATACAAAAAAAAAAAAACACTTCATAAATTCACACTATTCCCTGGAGTTATAAAGTCATTTTGAAAAATAAGTTCCTTTTATTTGTTTGGCCAATAATTGGCAAAAACGTTGAAACATTTCCGCCGCTCCCACCTCTCCGGTCTGTATGTACATATTGGCTTTGGCTTTTGCAAAGGCTATGGCGGGCAGCACACAAAACCGAAGTTAATTGCATGTTTATTGCAAAGGCAAACATTTTTATTAATTATAAAGAGCAAATATTGCCTTAATTGAACTTATACTGAACGAATGTGGGTGATGAGTGGGCGGAGAGTAATTAAAGTTAAACTTGGAGATAATTTGACTTTTCTTTTCAATTTATTTATCTCAATTTCATTTCAAAGTATTTTTGCTCATATGTTTGTATGTAGTTATTTTTAAAAGCTCCTTCTATTCTGAGGGTGAATGAGGGTGATAAAGGGCTGCAAAAAGGTAAACGAAAACCCAACGACCGCATGAAGACAAAGCAACTTCGGAGTACCTTCGTAAAATGGGAAAGAAATTTTTAAGGATAAATCATGATTTGAGGACTACAATGGTTTTTGTGATGATATCAATATTTCTCATTGAACAAATTTATATTGAGGGAGAATATAACTGACCGACTGCCCCTAACCTTGCGCGCATTGATTAAATTTGCAGTATTTTATCTTTGCCAGAAAAGGTAGAGAATTAATATGGAAGATACTGTTATTTTCATTAAAGAGCCACCACAACCTTCACATTTCCGTTTCGTTTAATTTGTTGAAATTGTTCGGCTTCAAACTAGAGATTTTAAGTTATCCAATGCATTGGAAAGGTTGGAGCTCTAAGAAATCGATGTTATCGTTCTCAAAGTCAAAAGAAAGAATTCAAACAAAAACAAATTTATGATCCAATTTCCTTCGGTTGAATGGAAAAAGGCCAACGAACAGCACATAAAAAGGCAGTCAAGCAACTCCAAATTGTGAATTGCCAAGTAAACTGTAAAAAGCTTAAAAGGCAATCCAGAATATCGCAAACGGACCGAAGTGAAAATATGTGAACATTCAAATGCTTAAAAGCTATCGGTAGAATGTGGAAGGAAAATACGTAAAAAATTGTCCACTTTCGTTAACCAAATTTTAAACGTAATAAATTCATTTGGGCTTCAAGAAAATCAGCAACCGCATGTGAAGGTAAGGCACATTAAAAGGGTTGTTCTTCAGATCTCTCACAATAGACGTGAAGTAAAAATAACAATGAAGTTGATCACCTTTCAGGGACTCCCTTAATTGAAATGGTCATTCGCTTTGATACATCTGTTCGTAACAAGCGCTTTAACATTAAGACTTAATCTTTAAGTCTATTTGAAGACGAAACTTTCACCCAATGGCAATTTGTTTGTCTTTGGCCACGTGGCGTGCTCTTTTCTTCTCGATATCGACATTAAGATAAAGGACCTAGTGCACGGACGAATGTGATTATCGGAGTCGACTTTGTTTTGGCATGTGTGCTAATTTATAAAAGCCGCAAGGCCCACGCAGTCTGGAACTTCAACAACAATCAAATTGATTTAGTCTAAAAAGTTTTTAGATGAGTCCGCTAAACGGTATGCCAAGTAGCCAAGCTACTATACTTCTAAGCGGTGGTATGAAATACCAAAAATTTGCCAATTATCAGATGAATTCAGACCGTAGACTTCATCAGTGTTGAACTGTTACGCATTCATTTCTTAAAACTTTTGCGAACCATCTTAATTATAGCCGCGGACCTCAGGTTCGAAAGCACTGCTTCAAAATCTTTTTTCAGCACCCTCTCCTTCAGATGAATGTCAAATTTTGGTGCGTGCCTCCCATCAACTTCATCGCTTCACAATTCCATTTTCATGCACATACTTATGTACATTCTTTGATTCTCTTGATATGACACCATAGCTGCAGCCACTTCGAGCGTTGCGCTCTCCGCACTCCGCTCTCGTTTTTAAAGTACACACTGTGCATTCATAATTGATCTGTAGTGCACTTCTAGGTCCCAGCGCATCTGATGTAGCGAATGGACAGTGGGGCTTTATGCTTCGGTTACTTTTCAGTTTGCTTTTGCAAAATGTCTCGGTATGGAGGAAGACACACTTGGCAGCAACGTGGTGTGGTCCATGGATATTTAGTGCATAGTTGCTTGCTGCTCTTCAATATCAGTATCGCTTGTGCCTGAAGTCCCTCCGTGTTTTTTTTTCTTTTTATGTTTTTTTTTTGCAGCGTCGTTTGTGTCAACTTTGTCGCCTGCGGAAATGCTTTCAGGCAATTAAGTCGATTAATGTGGGATCATCTGATGTTAGAGATGTTTTCAAGAACTTTAAGGAAACTCCAAATATTGACGGGCTCTTAAATAAACAGGGATTTAAAAAAAATACTGGATATTCTGAGTTAAAGATCGCAAGAATGAAATAAAATCGCATGACATTCGCAATGGTTTTATGTTAGAACATTTCAAAATTGCAATTGGCTTTCTCCAAACCCCTTTTACCGAGGGCTTTCATTAAGTTTTGTACTTAGTTTTAAATTGTTCTGACTTTCCAAGGTGTTTCCAGCGCCGTCCGCTACCAAAATGTGCCTTTTAATATCCAGCACAATCTGCGTCGAACGTATTGTACGTGTGTGTTTGTGTGCAACATTTAGAATCACTCCCGATAGAGTAGAAAAAACGTAAATAGAAATGATACTTAAGTGTCACCAGGAGACTTGATTGAGCCATGTCCGTCTGTCCATGCATAGTTTTCTTATGGAAGGAGTCGAACTATTTTCAATAAATTTGGTATGGGTGTTGGTGAACACATGAGTATACTCTTATAGGAACAACCTTAAAAATGGGCCAGATCAGACCATTTTTAAGACACCTACAGTATTAGGGTTTGTCACAAAATCGCTTAAACTGTCCTAGAATCGTATCTCAATGGATGTGGTCCATGGGTTAAAAGTTGATGAATCTTTTTTGTTTCAAATGTAACGAGGATTGTTCATAACAATTGTTTAGGAATGAACCTTTTTTCCATAGGAGAAGAATGTCTTTGCCAATTCTTGACATACGGATCTGTTCAGAGCAAGCACCCCAGGGAGCAACTTTCTTGTGGGTTCGCTCCTTCAAAATATCAACTGTGTCTTGTTAGTTTTCAAAAGGGAGCGGGGGTTATCCAAGGACTGGTATGGTGATGACTAGAGCGTGTATTTTTAAGCATTTATAAATTTAAAGCATACTTTGTGGGAGGGATATTTTTTTTCTTATCACCATTTTGGAAATAAGTAGCGAATTTGAACTTCAAGGGGATTTCCTAGCTTTGACAAAGTCTTAAATAGGCTAAAAATCGATTTGAATCTTAACTTTATGTAAATTGAACAAATTTTTTGCCCCATAAAGTACGCTTCAATTTTATAAATGCTTAAAAATACACGCTCTAGTGATGACTAGTGGTGGGATGACTGGTATAAAGGATATACCGAGTTGATATATACATAGCTTATCGTAAACATTATCAACATAGCATCACTTTTATCGTCAATGAAACAATGAAATTTTTTTTGTTTATTTGGTTTTTTCCACAAATGTTAATCACACTAAAACAAATTTAACTAGTCACTCGTTCCAGGGGGCGCATATTTATTTGAATAAATCTAAATCGAGCTCTTAAAAACCATTCGACTTTATCACCCATAAGCAAAGCCCTTGAAGTTCTCTTCATTACCGCGACTTGAAGTGTTTTTCAAAACGATTAAAAACGTGCTCCAAGAAGCTTCGAACGTATTAAACTTTTTCCTTTTTATGATTTATTCCCTTAAGAGAGCAATGCGGCAACATTTAACGTATTCAAAGAAACTGTTAGGCAATTTTTGTTGACTGGTGTATCTAAGCTTTGGCTATTAAGAGAAAATTTTCTCTGGCAGTCGCACTATTCACTTTCCGAACATCAAGTTAGGAGGATTTAAAGCAAACCTGTTGATTAATAATATAACAGTTTCTTATTCAAAATCAAATCTGTTTCATCTTCCTTAAAAATAAATCATTGGATTTTCTACAACGGTATAAATTTATCATTTTCATAAATTATTTTGATAATATTTTGGGCCACAAATCCAACGAATGTGAGCGTTGGATGTTGGATGACAGTAGATTTTATAAAATATTTATGGAAAAAGTAATAATTTTGAATATTTTCCTAGTCGTTAAATATGTAAGTCTCAGTAATGTTTTGAAAAAGTCTCTCTGCTCTCACGAAAAGCTCTTGCGTTTCGTTCCTTGTCCATTCGGTTCGCTCACAATTCGCTCTCTTTATATTTATTTGTATTCCACCTTTGATGTTCCTGCTTCTATGCAATATCTCTCAATTGAATTCCGAAGAGTCTTTTTTACGCTGGCGCTAGGTTCTCTTCACGAATGCTGCGTAACAGCAAGGACTACTAATTCAGCAACAGAATTTCAGTTGAAATTTGTACTTTCATGAGTTGGCATGCACTTCCGTGATTTTCTGTTTCATTAATTCATCTTTCAGAACTGTCTTAATTGCGAAATATAAAATTTTAATTTTAGTTTTACATTTTTTGGTATTTCATTGCTTTGATTCACATTCGTGAATGTAATACCAAAATACACCAAAAGCGGCGCTTTGAATTCTGATTGGGCTTCTACAAAACGAATTTCTTCGTAATTTTCTTCAATGACTAAAATATATTATTCAACAATATAATAAATTTAAAAACATTTCATACCTTATCACAAACGGTATGAAAAAGATCTGGGCAATTATGTAGGTCAAGTTATGAACACCTGAATTCGTACTGCAGAAAAATTTAAGACTGCAGGTAATTAATGAGAGCTCAGTGATATTTGGCTAAAAGGCCTTTCCATATTTTGGCAGCAATTTCAAAAAAAAAAAAACGATATAATTTATGTTTGCAAAAAAACTTCAAGTCACCAACTAAAAATGTCATGTATTGCTTCATCATACCCATTTTCAACTCCTTGACTTCCATGGTAATAAATCTTTCAGGTCACCAAAGATTTACGAGCTAAGCTTTGATGATGTGTGTGCTTATATTCGTTTAGTGAACCGTCTATCCGATGCGGTATAAATGAATTAAAGAAGAAGATTTCTTTAAGCTCCAATCGATTTTATTATAATAAATAATTGCTGCTAATAATACCAGCATTATATCCTATTTTTAAAAATTTCCCTACGGACTTTACTCCCATTAAGTCTTCGTTTTCACAGATTTGCAAGTAAGAAAAATATGGATGGAATTTTGAACCATTTTCTTACAGATTTCAATTTGGTTAAGAATTGAAAAATAACAAAACAATTCCATCACGTCAGAATTTCAAGCAATGCGTCAATTTGGAAGAAAATTCTTTCAAATATAGTTTAAGCTCTTTAAAAATTTAATTCCTAATTTTGTGTTCTTAAAACATCATTCTTTAATATTACCATAAGAGTAACACAAATCTCCGTTTTGAATTATTTCATAAAACTCCTTACATATCGAGACCTAACCGCCAAATTGACGTAAGCGACAAAAAGCAAATTTTACAGGAGAACGTTTTTTCCGAACTTGTTTGCATTGGCTGGCATACAAATTATAAAACTTATAGTGCAATATTTCCGTTCATATTGAGCTAATCGTCGTTATATTTTACTAGGTGATGAGTTTCCAGCTGACGAACATATTTTCATCAAAAAGTCAATTTTGTGATTATGGCTCGATATATCTTCGAAAAGTTGAGACGGCGATGGCCAGACTTGACATACACTCACAGAATGGATTGTCCTTTAAACTCAGATAGCAAACTTGAGCTGAAAGTAAAAAAAAATAATCAAATTCGTATATGAATATTTCGAGTTTTGGACTTTGAACATCACCACTAATTTTGAAATTGTGTGCTCGCTTTAATTTAATCTAGTTTTGCTGCTACAAGCAACTGTTGCTTTCATTACAATTGTGTACAATTCGATAAATCTAACTGATTCCTATGAAATATTATGTGCATATCTATTTTTCATGCTTTTAAGCCTCAATATTTAGTCCCATCGGGCAATTTGGACTTTTTCACCCGACGTATGCGCAACGCTAATTTGAAAACATTATGTATACGTCCTACCTGTTTTTGTTCATATTATGTAATTTTTAAAAAGTAAATCATGTGTCTGTGGACGTCAAGGGAAAGATAGATAGATAGAGAGAGAGAGAGAGAGAGAGAGAGAGAGAGAGGGATTTAATTGAATCCTCCAGCTCTATCAGAAATATAAAACTTCATATAAAAAAACGCTTCAGAAATGAATCAGAAATTTTCTGAAGGATTTTTTTTATATGAAGTTTCTTATTTCTGTTTCATTTCTGACAGACCCGGAGAAAGCCCCTAGTCTGGGAAAAATCGGTAACTAAAAATTTGCAAAAAAAAATTAATTTAAGTAAGCAAAGCTTTTTAATAAACAATCTTTTTTGATTTCCCTATCGCTCTCTATTCCCCTCCTATGTACTATTTCTCCCATTACATCCCCCACTTCTTCTCCCACTCCTTCTCTTTCTCGCTCCCCTTCCTCATTCTCCTTACCTCACGTTCTCTTTTTTTTCTCTCTCGCACTTGACATCCCTCTCTTTCGCCTTCTTTTCTCCTCCTTCCCATCCTTTCCTGCTCTCTCAAGTTCTTATAAAATGCACAATGGAATAAATTGTTATTTTGTGTTATCCTTAAGAGATAGAAATTTACTATCTCTCCTTTTTTATACCCCTTTTTATGGTTCACAGTACTGTAGGAACATTCCAAAGAAAATTATACTTTTGTCCCGTACAAACATACAAAAACTAATATAATTACTCAAAAATTTTTTAAAGGGCACGTTATATCCTTTTAAGTATCTTACTATAAGTACATTAAAATAATCTTTTCATCCAATTAAAAACATTGAAACATAGAAAATATCATGAATAATATTTTTCCCGTACGTGGAATGTTCCTGAGGTGCATTCTTTTTATCTATCTGGTAGGGTTATTTCTCACATTTTTCTGAAAGTTGAAATTTTCTTTTGTGGTGGCAATAGACCATCGCGCGACAGTAATTGCGATGTTTGAGGATTTCAGTTAAGTATGTAAATAAATATAATTAAATATGGGAATTTCCGCCACCTAGTACTTTTTTCGTACGTTCGCGAACAAATGTTCCAACAATTTCCTTCTAGGTATATTTGTAATTAGATAGTTTTTTGGTAGCTTTACATGTGATGTAGAAAATGGGTTTCTTTGAGTTCTAGTTCTCATCAGGATAGCAATAAAAATGCAGTCGTGAACGTAAAAAAAAAAATGGTTTTATAGAAAATAATGTCCTTAAAGCTAAAAACTAATTCGTTACATCCCAGGTTCCAGGCATCACATCGCCCTCTCTCATCAATCATAATGGTGTTGCATGATTAATATACACACAAATAATATTCAAAAAATCAAATCGAAATTTTCAAATGTCCGAGTACCTTCAGCCGTGATGCTTTCTACCAATTTCCTAACGCAGAGCTTTATTTAAAAGAACCTCATTCCTCCTCCATTCCATCTTTCTTTTCAATACATATGTCAACATAATTCTTCCATTGATGTGGGAGTTTGAATGCCGGAGTACCTATTCGTAAACTGTCTGACAGCCACATTATTCCCGGCCGTTGGTCGTTAATGAAGATAAATGCCTGCAGTGCTGCCAAGTTGTTGTTGTTGTTGTAGTTGAAGTATACAAGTTCACATATTCAACTAAGGCCGCGTTATTTTGCTTTAATGTGCACCTTTCAGGAAGGAAGTTTTCTTCAAATACAACTCTTTTGAAGAGATAAACTCCTGACATTTTTAAAAGTAAAAAACTTCCTTGTTCTTTAAATTTTTACTTGCGTCCTGTAAAAAGTTTAACAGCAACAAACCACGAAAGAAACCAACGTCCATTAAAAAAAAATTGTGTTTTGCTTCGTTTCGCCACAAGAGAAATGTGTTTTTCCTTTCCTTTGTCGTTGAAAACAAACTCGAATCTGTTGAGATATTCTCTAATTTCGTGAGTTACCTATTTGAAACAGTTCATGAGATTTCGAACATCATTGGAAGTTATAATTAATAGTTTTCATCCAAAAGTTGTAGACGAATTCAAGCTTCTAAATACAAATGCACAAAGTTCTTTTGCACCTATTTAATCACTCTGCAATTATGCAATTATGCTGCTCGCTTTGTCTTCTTCTAAGACCTAATTTAAGTCCTTTTTTAAATTCCATTTTTCAATCGCATGATAAATAAAAGAGTAGGCTTTCAAACTAAACAAACTACAAGGTACAACAGAACTAGACACCGCGTAAAAAAGACCATGATTCATCATGTGCAGTTAGTTGAAATTAATAACACATTCAAAGGAAATTCAAGCAAAACTTTACGAAATTGCTTTTCCAAGACTTGCACTTATGGCCTATTGAAATCAAGCTTAATCGACGAAGCCGCAAGTCAGCATGAGTGCGAACAACGAGGTTTGTACAATAAAAAAATTTACTTCAGCTAGAGGTGAGCAATGCAGCTAGATGCTGTTAACTATTCCTCAGCACCCGTACAGCGCGATCCAACTATCCGCAAACTTTTACGTTCGTTGAGATGAAACTTTTACAAGAATTATGTGCACCATGAAGACTACAGAATAAATTTCTTTTGGAGGGTATTCTATGTACAATGTGCTTACATAAATATGATTGAGGCTCCCTACGCATAATATATGTACATACATACATATGTATGTATGTATGTGTGGTTGTGGAAATAGCAAATTACTTAGAAATTCTCGCAAAAGTTTCTTTAGATCTCACCTGTAGGTGCATGTTCTGGCTGCATCTTAAAAGCTGAGTAAGCAAAAATACTTAAAAGCCAGTTTACGAAAATTTCGCCTTCGCAGATACATGATTAGCTTTAACGGAGCTCATAAAATAATAGCATTAAATACGTTTTAAACTAAAATATAAAATGTGCTTAACGCGTTAAAATTCTCAACTATCTTATTTATGTTTTAAGTAGAATTATAAATGAAAACTACTAAAGAAAGAAAACAACAACAACTACTCTTCCATAAATTGGCTGATGGAACAAATCCCGCAATTCGATTGTTATTAAGCCCATGAATGAGCATTTTTCATTTTGCTCTTCAGGGGAATTTCAGTTTTTAGCACAAAAACGATTGAGTGCTAAAAATCCAATGATATGCCCGCTTTTGTTTTGCCAATTTTCGATCTTTTCTGCTAGTCGGGTGAGACATTTAACAATTCTTAAGGAAATCCCAGCACCAAGACCTTTGTTGACCTGTGTAATAAATATCTCAATACCCATGTTTGGATATGTTGTGTGAAAAGGACACACAATCTAGCATAAAATTTTTTCAATCAATAAAAATTAGAAGACTTAAACGCCCTTGGAGGTTTCAATTTCGTAGCACATCTCAGATTCAGATACCTATATTTCAAATGTGCCTCCAAAGTCCAAAATATTTTAAGCTTAAATGAATGACTTAAACAACAAGAAGTCAAAATAAAACAAGTTACTTTCATCTTTGATGCCCCAAACTATTTTAAAGTTTATCGTTTTCCAAGCTTCTATCGGCAATGCTTGCAATATTATTTTCATTACTTATTGCCATTACCGAAATCGAGTCCTTCTAGCCGAGCTCTTCATTAATTATCAATTTGAAATTAATTTATTTAAGTGACACCAATAAGTTTCGCACGAGTTATAACCTGTTTGTGTTGCAGCGCATGTTGAGTCGTTCTAATTATTATTGACTGTAATTTGTGGCTATCTCATGCTGTGCTTGTGTGACAATGAAGAGGGAGGCCGAATCGCTTAGGCACAATATTTGTATGTATATATGTATATATAGCAGGAAAGCGCGCACATGCCCGAGATGGCCACTTTTATGAAAACCAGTTGCCTGACGCCGTACGTACTCGATGAGTTATAATATTTGAGTGACGTTCAAATTGAAATACATTCAGTCCAGTTCTTTGATAGGCACAAACACATTGCCTGGGCAGATCGAAGCCCAAGCAATTCGAAAGCACTCAATTAAACAATGCATTGAGGTAAGCACAGAATGGCTCTCTAACGTCAAAACGTTTGCATTCCTCCATAACCTGTGCAAAGGAATTTCCATCCATTTGCCCGCAAACAAATCTTATTGGAAATACTCGTACTTCGAAATCTTGTTTTAATTATTTCAGTTTCAAATTTAATAAATTGAATTATGTCACATCAATATTGAGGAGTAACAACCTTGCTGCATTCGCTTGGAATTGTCCTCAATAAATATAAAATGCGCTTGAATAAATTGACCACTTATAATTGCGAGGTAAATTATTTACCCTTCGCAGGCATTCTATGTATAACAAAACATTCATCATATTTACGCTTAAGAATACATATATTTACGTATGTATTTCTGGGCGATTGGTGTTGTTAAAGTATCAAGCCCTTTTTCAAAACTATTTGGGTTTTGTGTGCGTAGAGCAGAAACATAGCGGTATTCACAAGCGGTATTCCGTTTATGAGCACAGGGTGCATCAAGTCAACAGGGCAATCATTAATACACACTTTCATCTCTATAATCAACAGGCAAATAGTATACCAGTACGAAAAGATATTAGCCACCGATTGTACTAAATTCGAATAAACTTCAAAGTTATACCTCCGTTCCATCCAATTATGTTACATAACACCACTCGTAGGACCAAAATATTACAAAATTACAATACAAAGATTTCTTTTAAGAGCGCTGTCGCCTATAGCCATCCATCTGGTCCTGAACTGATTCTGGGTTTCAGCCCAAGAGATTACAAACATCAGATAACAGACGATTTTTTCCACATACGCCGAACCGTAGCTGGCACAGCTGTGTCGGTAATAAATGCGAAAAACTTTTCTTCAACAATTACTGCAATAAAAAGAGCAGATTTCTCCTACACCCCAGCAGATCTAAACTAAGATTGATGTTAAAGATTCCTGTCAGGGCATTACCTGTTCAACAAGCACATGAAACGTATCGGTATATCCGATGCTGATGAATACCGACTTTGAATGAAATGTGATGAGACATCAGAACATATAACAAGAGAGTGTCCTGTATTCATACACAGCAGGAGGCGCACTCTTCATGCTAACACACTGGAAAGGCAGGAACTATTCACAATAGTGTAAGGAGGGACACTGAGAGAATTAGATAACGAAGGACTTAATCTGATCCGTTAAGAATCCAAGGGCTTGGCACAATAGTTCATTATTGAACGCATTGCCACAAGCGGTTAGTCGCGCCGATCCGCGTCTCTAATATAAGGAATATAATATAGAAAGTATTTTCTTGGTTTAAGAACTTCGAGAGTTTAATTTTGGGAATATAATTTCTAACCCCCTTGTTCATAATCAATTTTTAAATTTAAACACTGTTTAAATTGAGTTTTTGTATGGAAATTTGACATTTAAACAATGCTTTCAATTTAAAATTTGATAATGAATAAGGGGGTTAGTCTTCAAATACCTTTGATTTATTTGAATTTTTCAAAAATTTTCATATAAAATTCAGAAACCTGGTTTAAATTCTCCTAAAGACTATGGATTTGAAAGCTGAAACCTTTAAAAATTGTAAACTATGAGCCTTAAAGTAAGCCCAGTTTTCAAGTTGGTCAATAGACTTCTTTCAATAAATATGGCATTTACTTGATGAATGTTCACATGGCAATGATGAATTTTTAAAATTTTTTTAAATTGTCTGTTATTTCTTTCAATCAATTATGTCCATTATAAATCACTGTCAATCATTTTGGCTTCTCTTTGATTCGCGTTTTTTTTTTTTTTTTTTTGTTTTTTTTTACATTTCGCCACTCCTATTGTTCTTTAGCCTGAGTTTCAGCACACTGCAATGCAACATTATAAATCAAAGGGCAATTGAGTTGGTTTTCAACAAACACATTACTGAAAACCCCATTCATTCTGGTATAATGAATCGCAACAGGCTCATGCACGAGGAAAATTTCGCCTTCTCTCGAATCTTAAATCACCCCAAGGCCCAAGCCATTTTTCGCATCGACAGCACAATCGAAGTAACAACTTCTGTGAACACCCAACAATATGTACAGAGTGAATTGAAGTCGGTACCGAGCGAGGAGAAGCGGCCGGTCAGCAACAGGAAACTAAACCACAAAAAGCAGAAACAATGAGAAATAAATTACAATTTAGGAAGCTGCATTCCCAAATGGCAAATTTGGGCAACACCTGACCGAGTGGTCACTTTTGCAATTGCGTATCGAACTCGCATTGCAACGAAGCTAAAAAGAATGTGTGCATGTTAGTACATGCACAATGTTTGTATGCATTGAACTTAACACATTCAACGTAGCAATCAATACCCACACAATCCATGGGATGCTTTGCTCGAAATGCAATCCTTTGACAAACTAAACGAACGACACAACTTTAATTGTATTGGTTTTTTAGCAATTGCCTCAAAAAACCGCAATTTACTCGACACCAATAAAGTCATTCAGACGACACACTATGGCAATAGCCATAGGAATGTCGATCATTGAAAGGATATGCTCGAAATGCCAGCATTCAAGTCGTCCGAACTGTGGCTGCGGCTGTGCTTGGCCTTGTGCTTGTGCTTGGGCTTGTGCTGGTACAAACATGAAATGCTGTGTAAGAAAGCCGTTAGGCATGCTTGAAGTTCACAAGCCATCTATTCGCAAGTGGAGCTGATATTCATTTCAGGCATACATAATGCTCGTAAAATGTCATTCGGCTGCGTCTTAATGCCACTCTCAACAAATTGTAAATTGCATGTTTTTATTGCTGCACATTGGTCATCATTCGTTTCGGTGCAACGTTGCGTTGCCCCTACGTGGCCGATTTGCACGACAAACTCCCTCAGATGTTGTTAGCTTTTCTATTGTATTTTATGAATTGTTCTTACACTTTTGTCAGGGCTGGCGGTGGTTCTATTGGTGTTTGTACTCGTGTTTGGGTTTCCATTTGTGCTCGTGTTTGTTGTGTTTGTGTATTTGTTCAGAAATAGAAATTTCATTGCGTGCCTCGGTTTTTATACATCCCACAGGCAAAATAAACTTTCAGTCAACATTGCATATGTGCTTCGTTCGCTTTTATTTAAACAAGTTACAAAATAATTTAACGTATTCCGAGAATTTGTTGTTTCAGCAAATGTAATGGCATTCATTTCGATGCAATGATGGTCGTGCTGATTTCACACAAGTGAACTCTTGTCCGTACGAATATAATAGGTTAAACAAAATGTTCTAGTGTCTAGTGTCATTGACATTGAGTTGTCCTTTGCTGACTTGGGTATTTCCGGTGCAGTTTGATTCCATCAAGTTTAAAATAAATGATATATTTGCATATCATTCGTCTTTATATCGTAAAAACAATGAATTTATAAATTTCATAAATACTCTCTTAAGCCAATATCAAGAGAATTGATACAAATATTTGTTCATTTCGGATAATTTTATTTCTTTCAGGAAAACAAATTTGCCCAATGGAATTGAAACACTATTTAAATTTAATCTTTAATTAATCGTTATCCCCATCGCTATTTTAGCTTAAATTCTCTTGGTTAGTTAGTATCTTCCTGGGCTTGACTGATCGTTAAAGGAAAAAGTTTCATACATATATGAGAAGTTCAGCTCTTATGGGGATTGTTACCGTCGCGAGGAGGTAGGCAACGAAAAAAGCCTTTTTAGCCTGTTCAGGATTAATAAAAGTTTAGTAAAGAAATAATTTTGTTCTTTATGTGAGGGCGGATCAAAAGTTCTCGGCCTTCAAAGTGGAGACTCCAAAAAACATAAGGTGTAGTGCAGGCGGCCAAGATTTCTTGTCTCCAAGTTGTTTGAAATAAAAAGTAAAAACGGGGTTAAAATCAGTGCAGATGTCACCATCGGGTGCAGCTCGAAAGCAATTTTCCGAATTTTTGTTTTTTATTAAATGGAGGTGATTGAAAAATATCCCATCGATTTCGGGTATTATATTATGTTGTTTAGTGTAAAAAAATATAATTCAAAAAAAATTGATAAAATTACGATTGACCTTCATCCGATAATCGGGACAATTCTGCGTAGAATCCACTTTGTTTCATTGAAATCGGTCCACTTGGACTGGAGAAATCGTCGCCGCCAGTTCAAAAAAAGTGGTTTCAAGATAAATGCAAGTTTGAAGCAACGCAAAAATTATTCGTTTTAGCGCAGACCTTGCTTGACAAGAAAGGCTATATCTTCTAAATAATTTCGAATTTCGAAAAATCCTTTTGGCGCGATATTTTAAAATATCCAAGCTATAAAAAATCGGCAGATATTTTTTATCGAATCAGACAACCCCCTTGAATATAGAACGGCAGGATGGTCAAATATCCTGTATCATTTCGAAACAAAAGCTTAAAATTATAAGCTCAAACAAAGGAAAGAATTGAAATTCATCAACCTCCGAATCACTAGCGTCACATCCTTTAAAAAAAGAAAAAGAAAAAAAAACTCAAATAAAGAAATTAAATCTTATGAAAAAGTGGATAGTAAAAGGACTAACCGGTTGGCGATAAAAAGTGACCACCCTAAAAATTTAGTTTAATTAAAAATAAACCCTGCTTTTGTTTTCACCTTCTAATATATGTATGATGGCAAA
This sequence comes from Chlorops oryzae, assembly GCA_020466095.1. Lineage (NCBI taxonomy): Eukaryota > Metazoa > Arthropoda > Insecta > Diptera > Chloropidae > Chlorops > Chlorops oryzae. The sequence goes on from CM035807.1 coordinate 84,249,878, forward strand.
ATAGATTTTATCCATGTCTACCTAGTTGGTTAAAAGTTGTACTCTGCAAGTTTTGGTTCGCTTTATTTGTGGAGTAAAAACTGGGGAGACTTTTTAGGCGGGATCTATTAAGAATCTTTTCCAGCTGTATTAAAGTTCGATGGTGTGCTGCTATCCACTATATTTTGGCTACAAAGTTTTTCAAACTATTTTTTTTTTTTTTCTTTTGAATTGCACAAAAATTTAAATTCATTTAGACCGTTGGATTTTTGATCTGTTAATGCGCAAACTGTTTACCCAATGTCTGCATTCATGCTGGCACAAAACTTAATATATCTGCAACTAGACTAAGGAATGACATTTTCAATCAACAAAATTTATTCTGTTCCAAAATGAATGAATGACTAAACGCCCCTATTTCGACGGCCAAAGAATTTAATTCTTGCATTTAAGTTTTCATTTTTTCTGATTCCCATAACAGAACTGCATTTCCTATCACAAATCAGATATATCTTAGGTTTCCAGCATCGCAAAGTCAAAACTTCCAGAATTTGATTCGGCACAAAGTCCAAAGCATGCAAATGGACCACTTCATTCAACGAAATGCCAGTCAGCCTGCTCTGTGCGTTTCAAGCGAATCCGAGTCGAGTCACCTTTTGTTCAATTTGAAATAAATTTTTGTTTGTTCGCTTGTTTGTTCGTTCGTTTGTTTGTTTGTTTCATCTTATCAAATCGAGACAGAGAAAGCTGAAATTATTTCTTTGTTTCGTTTCTGTTTCCGACTTCTAACTTTCACATTTACAATTGAAAATATGGGCTTTTGTTTAATTCATTTATTATTGCGAGTCCAAGTTACATTCTACTTTTACACTGAAGTGCCTTGCTATTGCGATCAAAACTTTTCAAGTAAAATAAACTTTGCATTAGACATAAAATTTATCTTAACTTTGATACAATTTATCTCCGAAATAGGTACAAATCTTCCATTACAGAATTGTAGGTTCTGATCTTTTAAGTAACAAATCGTCCCTCGGACAGGATTGCGCTAACACAAACATACTCGTATGTAAAATGTGTTAATTTGTTTTTGCATGAAAAAAAAAAATGTTGCAACTCATGTGTTTTTTGTGTGTTTATTTTTTAAAGTTTTTTTTTTTTTTGTTCATCTTCTAATGCTTTATGTATCATTTACGTCCGGTACACTTTTCATATTAATTACACTCTATTTTTCTCATTATAAAATGGCCACAAATTCTAATTTCAATTGTCACTGTATAAAGATATTAAGACCAATTCTGCGATTTAGGCCACATAAGAATGTTTTGAAAATCGAATATTGGTTATTAAAATAGGTTAAGCTTCTTGTTTCTTATCCTTCCTTCACCTTACCTCTTTAACAGTGTTGTACAAGCCCGAAGATGTTGATGAAAGTGTCATTAACAGGCTACCATTAAACCAAGCCGATTGATAACCGACCGCAGGCTCACCGAGATTTGACGGAGCGAACTGCCATAATATAACCGGTACGATTTGGATCGGTCAAAGGCCAGTCCTTCTTACGAAATAGGCTGGCTCATTACTGCAGGGTTACTACAGGGCTGCTTTGAAATAAGTATGCATTAGACTTTGTCGTTTCAAGAACACGTGAAAACACGCTTCTCCGATATTAAATATTCACATAACTCTGATATTGTTACACAAAAGGATGCTATACCTATTCATCTCCAGCTTTCATTTGCAATTTGACTTCTGCTTTTAATAACAAATAAGTATTATGCTGCATACCGTGGCGCTTACCAGTAATCGTAAAATATACTTGTTTCCGATACGTCAGAAAGAAGAGAGAGAGAGAGAGAGAGAGAGAAGAGAGAGAGAGAGAGAGAAAGAGAGAGAGAGAGAGAGAGAAAGAGAGAGAGAGAGAGAGAGACAGAGTATCGTTTCGGTGAGCGGCAGATAAAAAATAACACGCTATTTTTAAATAAAAATTTTTAAAACGAATTATATGCGAAGAAGAAAAAAATGAAACGGAGAATAAAAAAAAAATTAATGTAAAGAAATAAAAATGTCGCTGACGGCATCGGTTACTCCCGCAAGCAGGAAGCATAGACCAACGCCAGTACTAAGGATCGAATAACAAACGCCGGACATGTGCAGCATCTGTCAATAAGTGCAGCACTGTAAAAAATTAATAATATTGACATATGACGCGTCCGATACAGAGCGAATGCCTCACCAATTGCAAAACATGCGATACATGATACCGCATACACGTTGGCGGCTCTTGTTCGCATATGCAGCAGCGCGGCGAGTGTTGTACGTTACGCTGAGCCATTCCGCGGCGAACGCGTTGCTCGTTAAATCAACAAATTGCATAAAATTAAATTAAAATAAAAGTGTCAACGGCATACAGCGGGCGGCCGGCCTGTCGCCTGTCGCGTACTGAAAAAAGTGTACGACAACGTGCGCGGATACGACGGATACGGGTGCTGCTTGATAGCTACTGAGCGAGTAAACATACGGTAAAATCCGATCCCCTGTGACACAAAAAGACCTAAAGAGCCCAAATGCCTGCCGTTCACCCGGCCATGTTGTGCGGTGAGGAAACGCCCCACGCCACAATGTGTGTGCTTCCGTTTTTCGCTCTTTTTTGTGCCTCCACAATTTTTATGATTTTTTATGCCTTTGATCAGGCAAACGTCACAAGTGCGTTCAAAGTTGAATTTGTGTGCATTCCACTCCACGTCGCTCAAAGGTGAAATATTCTATTTATTCATTTAATTTGCCATTTCCAGCACTTTTTGCAATTTTCATATACGAATGAGTGCCATTAGGCGCTCAAATAAATTTAAATAAATCCCTTGGTTTTTTTGTTTTTATTTTTTTTTTTTTTTTTACTTAACTTACGTGCACATTTAGCGGAAATGCGGACCATAATGCTCAATTGATTTGAAATTATCGTTTGAGCTTCGATTCGCGCGAGCACATCGTTTAATTAGTGTTTCATTGATATTGATTATCGTTGAAAGAGTTGGACGTCTGTCAACATTGATAAAAACGTTTTAAAAAAGCAACAGCCATGAAGAGTCAAGCTGACGAGATAGCCAATTGAATACGGTTGTTTTCAACGCATAGGTACCGTGATGGCGGTAAAATACCACCCAAAGTTTCATACGAAACGAAATTCATTGAATATGAACTTCATATTTCAATTAAGTATTTCTCAGAAGTACATATGTATGTCTGACGTGAACAGCTCCTAGCATACAAGTGAATAGAGATTGTTCTGATGACAATTACTTACTTAAAGAATTTCATATCTCAAAAACGATTTTAAAGTTAATGATGAGGAAATATTCTGTGTATCATTGTATTTGGCTAGTTTTTGTCTTTCATACGCCAAGAGTGAAATTGCTCTTTTTTTTGAATTGCCTTTATACATATTTTGCATTCCGGAAGTTACATTCTAAAATTTCAACTAATTGAGGTATCTAATTGCTTTTAAATTTCCACCATTTTAAAGTTTCAAATTTAAAAATTATTGGTGGTCCTATAATAAAAACTTCATATTTAATAAAATATTTTGCATAAATATCCCTTCCCCGAATTTAAAAGCCTTTCTTACTCAATTATCCATACTTTTTAGCCATAGTATACGCAGTTTAGCATGATGTCTATAATTCTCATTTGCTTTGTAAAATGGAACACATAAAACTTGCAGAATTTCTGAAGTTTTTTCACGACGTGATCTAGCAAGAAGGGTGGGTAAGTGTGTCTTATTTATCGGTGTTATCTCGTTAGAGCTTCAGATCTATCGATTATTCAAATAATTGATTATTCAAATATAAGATAATTCAAATAATCGATAATTCAAATAATCGATCATTCAAACAATCGATTATTCAATAATTATATTATTCAAATAATCGATAATTCAACTAATCGATAGTTAAAACAATCGATAATTTCAATTATCGGCATTTCAAATAATCGACAATTAAAATAATCGTTAATTCCATTAATCCATAAATTCAATAATCGATAACTTCAATAATCGGAAGCGTACAATTTTGGAAATCTGTCCATTTCGAACAAATCTCCGTCACCACCATTCTAAAACTAGAGTAAATATCAATGATTTTAAACTATCGATAGTCTTGAAAAGACCATCGATGTTTTCGATAGTTTGAAACCATCTTTAGTATCGATAGTGCTCTCGATTGTTTCTCCAGCTCTTATGTTTGTTATTTTACATATTAGCCACATATGGCAAGTTTACTGTCAGTCACGGCTTTTTTTAGGCCTTTGGTTTCGACGGCTAATCAATTTTGATTACTCGAAAAGAGTAGGCTTGTATCGATAATACATAGGTAGCCACACTTTTCTTTTCATCCTTTAAACCACGTTTTGTTAAACAATATATTTTTTTTTCTTTTTTTTAAATTACATACGTGTATTTTTACAGCAACTTAAAAAAAATGAGTAATATGAGAGAAAAATGTATATGCTATAGAAAGGGATAGCAATAGAGTAGAAGGTAGAGTGATCAGTTGGAATTAAGTGAAATAAAAATGAAAATAAAGTGAGTCCTTGACGCAAACTGCGAGATATTTTAGGCCGAAGTACACCCATCGACGTCAACTATGTAGTCAGCGTCCTCAGGAACTAAACATTTTGTCTTGTCTTGTTTTGAACAAAATAGAGTTTTGGTAACATTTGATTTTCTACAATTCGACTTGAGTATTTTATTTTGTTATTAATAAATTTTTTGTTAAAAATAATTTATTATTAATTTGATTTGCTCCTTCACGAAAAATGAATTTCATTGACAGTGACAAAAATTTAGGTATTAAAAAGAATTTTGGCCTATATATTTCCCACAACTGTTGTTCGAATTTCAGTTTTAAGTTCCCTGGGTGTTAGAGGTAATTTTAGAAAAGCGGCCTCCCGCTACATCTACTTTTCCAAGAATAATTCCACATTTTACGCATTTCATCGCAAAATCTCAAAAACCTTTGTACGGTGTTGTTGAAAGTTGTCTTCACAAATCTGATTTTAACACTCATAAAGACTGTGATTTGAAAGCTTAAGCCTTTCAAAAGTTTTGACTGGCACGAAGACTATAAGTCTTGTTAAAAACTGTATAAGTCTCAGCCAGATTCTAAGAGAAGGAGCACTTTTTATTAGCAAAAATAAATCAATATTTTAGGTACGATCAAATCACGTTTCTCGCATTTTTGCTTGACCATTGCTAATTGAGTCAAAAACTAGAGCAAATGCCTTTACGGTTTGTCCACAGACAATTTCACAGCCGAATGAACCCTTTCAAATCAAAGACAAATGTGGGTCAGAACGAAAGGAAGACAAAACCGAAAGCGAAATGCAAAAGAAATGTATAAACTATTTTCGTTTTTGTAACCAAAGTTGCGACTGTCCTTTTCCATAATTGTAATTAAAATGGACACTTCGATTGAGCCACCAACAGCTCAGAGTTTTTAGCTGGACACAATCACCATAAAGGTTATTCCGTCTGTCAATTGTAAGTGCTTGCTTCCTTTTTACATCCAACCGTTTTTATTTTATTCGATCTCATTACATTGTGTCGCAAACTTACTGTCTATTCATTCTTGTTCTTTCCCCAAGAATAAGCAAGTGAGAATGTATACAACATGAATTCAGTCGCATATGTATGTAGGTACGTGATGCATGGCTGTATGGGTTCGTCTTTGACCGGTTGTGTGTAGTTTCTGCTTTAATGACTTGTAGTTACTGCCGAATAAAGGAATGGAAAACAAAGTTAGAACATTTTAGAAAAACTAAGAAAAACTGTTATCAAAGCGAAAATGTGTGTTTCAATTGTAAGTTCACATTTGAAAGTTTGCTCTGCTGTTTGCTCCTGATTCTTTTTGTGTGTCTGGATTGGGTTAAAGAAAGGACAAAGTTTGACATTTATTTACTTTCGATCACATTCAGTTAGCTAAGTGCACCCAAAACACAAATAATTTCATTCATGTAGTCATGCTTGTTGGCCATTGTTGGACAACAATGGATGGTTTGCTTCTTCTTTTTTTTACCCTCCTCCTTCTGTGACAGGAGCATTTTGCGTTTGTGCTTACGTATGAAAGGCTACCAGGCGATTTTAGTTAGTCGATCCGTCTGACTGACCACTGTTTTTTTTTTTTACGAAAGAATAAACCTGATTGTATGAAATTCAGATTTAAAATGTAGAGCAAGATAAATAGGAATGAGAAAACTGACGTATCTCTAGTAAAAAAGTGTCTCATAAAATATCAAAAAAACTTATCTCAAATCTGAGGCCCGTTTGCTGCTATATAAATGTCGGGCATTGCAGTGACAAGCTCGCCTGACTATTGTACCCTGCCGGGCTTTGTATGTAAATTTCATGTACAAAACAGAATTTCTAAAGTTTCATAAAGAAATTGAGCGATTTGGACTGGTAGCCAGCAAAATGGAAATAAACAAATGGAAACTTTTATTTAAAAACGATTGATTTACCAATGAGCAAAGTATGAGAATTTTAAATTAATAAGTGATCCCAGTATCACTATTAAGTGACCAGAAATATATAGCTTTGGGTTGAAATTGTAGCGACAGGATAGCCACTTCAAAGTTTTATTTGATATTTACTTCTCCCTCTATTTTTTTTAAGTGACATTTTGGGATATATTGCGTCTATTCCCGTTGCCCAACGACGAGAACTATTCCTTTCAGGCTCTCAGGTTTATTTGTCTGTCTGTCTATCCGTATTTGGGGTTCTTATTGACTTATTTTGAAAGGCATTGGTATGGTTGACTTTAAGAAAAGTTTCAGATTCACAGAAACCTATTGAAGGATATGTGACTATGCAGAAGAATTAGTACCCAGATTTTTGTGCCTATTATATTTATTTGGAGTGGGTAATTTTTTCTCTACGAACATTCGCCTCCTAAAATAGGGTTTAAATTCGTCTATACATATTTAGCCACACTCAAACAACCCAAAAAAAAAATGCATATCCAAATGGCATAGAATATTCGGAAGCTGATATAAATAATTGCAGTGAACCCAAATGCTTATAGTATTATGAACAATAAATTGGCAGCCATGAGTATAAAATTCTCCTTTTTTAAATGCACTTAATTTTTCGAATGGTTTTATTGATGACATCCTGAACAATCGACCACAATCTATAACTTCATTCAACAGTTTTACCGGTGCCGTCGTTGGCATACATCGTTATAAGCGATCGACCATATCAGTTCTACCTAAATAAACATTTTCACAATTTCCGTGGTAGCCGGATGCTAATAGCTCAGTTCCGCCATAAGCGAATCAATTTTCAATGTAAAAATTCGTGTGTTGCTGACTCAGGCGGCCGCAAGGTCAGCGTGACAATTAAAATTTGTTACACCGGAACGCCATAGGTGAGGGTGAGGCCATAGTCAACGTATAATTGTGAATTACTCAAACCTACACGACCAATTACAGCTACACGCAGCACAACACTCGAGTATTCAAAAAATCAATGTGCAACAAAATAGTAAGCGAAATTAACGGTGGTTGGTCTAAAAATGGAAATAATGGGTACGGTAATTCAATGAGTTAAATAGCTCTTGAAAGTCAGAATTCTATTTAAAATACAATAATAGGTTAGTTAAAATATTTGGGAATATACCGATACAGGAAGGCCTTTATGTTCAGGCATAAAATCTCAGTATACAGGGTGTTCCATTTGTGAAGGTCAACCGATCGGGAGCTGATAAAGGGAGTCAGAACTAACAAAAAATAGTATGGCCGGGGGGGTCTAAAATTCACCCCTGAGGAGTTATAAGGGAAGATAGAAATTTGCAGTTGTTTCAGAAAAAAATTTTTCACGCCTCAACGTTTGAATCCAAGATACAAATTTTAATGCAGCTCGACAGAGAATTGTCAGACCTTTCTAGACGTATAAAATAGTCTTATACTTTATTGCAGCTTCAAGGGTATTTGAGCCTTCAAAGTAAAAATTTTAAAATTTGTTAAACATTTTTTGACTTTGAGAGCCATTTTGGTATGGAAAAAGGTCCTATTAACACCCATATTTCTTATTTTATTCAAAAGGATGGATCGATTTCCTTTAATTTGTACCCCATATGTTTAATAAATTTTTTGAAAATAAGATGAGAAAATTAAATATCTAAATGAACATCTATCCGTTTGCTATCAATGAAGTCGAATTTATTAGATTTGATAGAGTAAACCTAATAAGTTCATTTAAATAGATATTTATTTTTCTCATCTAATTAAAAAATTTTTTTTTTTTAACTGATTACAACTAGTCCTTTTTATACCAGTTTGGAACTAGACCAAAACTAGACTAGTTGTAACCGGTTTTTTGACTTATTCTATATATAAAAGTGGATTCAATTTTTTTAACCACTTCTGGTAAATAATTAGAATAAAAACAAGTAAGGGTGTTATAGTCAGGCGAGCCGAATACCCGACACAGACACACATATTCAAAAAAGTTTTTATATCAAGAGGTGTTTAAGGCCATTAGGGACCCCATATACCGACTTTTGTTAAATTTCTTTATGAAAACCGCCCCTTTGCAACACCCAATTTTCCAATTTTTCGGAATTCTAATCGGAGGATTAAATATACGCTCAAATTTTAAGCTCGATTGAAATATTTGGAAAAAGTCAAAAATTGGGGGCAGTTTTGAGATTTTTCTGACAAAGGCAGCAAAATTGCCGAATCTCGTTCAAGTCCCATTTGAATTACGGGTGTAGGAGACAATTTTCGAAAAACCCCAATTTTTGGAAATTATATTACTGGCCTTGAAATATGTTCAAATATCAAATTTCATCAAAATATCTTGAAAAACTTTGGTTTTAGAGCAGTTTTTGTGATTTTCGTAACAGATCCTAGTACTGGAGGTACCCTAAAACTGGTCCGATCGGGTCCATTCTCGAACTTGTTCTTACTCATGTCTCCGTGAGTACGCGTACCAAATATTGTCAAGATAGCTCAACTCCTTCGATAAGATAACTGTATACAGACAGACGGACATGTCTAAATCGAATCTCCTGGTGACGCTGATCATTTCTATATATATTTTGTATGGTCTATTTCGACTGGTTCTGGGTGTTACACACAACCACACAAACGCAATATACCCTCGACACAGAGTGTGTCGGGTATAAAAACTATACTAGAATGCAAATAAGAAACTTCTAATTTGTTTTCAGTTTTAAACTGATTCAGTGAGATTTGTTTCTTGACCATTTCAGTTCTGCCAACGTCTGCAAGCCCTTCTTAGAAAAGTGAATCCTGAATAATACGGTGATAAATAAAATGATTGCCTGAAGTTTCCCACTTTTTGAATTGGTTAAATTACTGACATTGCTTATCTAATCGGCAAGAATTAAATTTTTTTTTAAATTTAAGTTTCCGAGAATATTTTAGTTGTCGGTAAATTCATGATGGTTTCCTTTGTATTATCATTAAAGCACCGAAGAGCCTATTAAAATATTCATAAAAACTCTTCATTTATGGAAATAAGCAATAAAAACCACTAAAGGGTCCCACAATTGAATTATATTCACTTGCTTCCACCCACTAGAGCACCTCAATGAGCAGTTTCTTCGCCGACTTCTCAATCTTAAGCTGGAGTTTTTCACAAAACGTTGCTTGCCCTGATGATGCGGCAACACAAAATGGTTATGGGCTTGCGTTAACCGAACGGCATGGCCATAGACAGGCGCCATAAAATTATGTATGCTAATTTCGGTTCAACTATGACAATGCGATAGAGGTATATGCTTATCTTGTGCGGGAAGAGCTATAATTATTATATAATTAACTCGAAAAACAATCGTTTCGTTATTTTGGAATGAATTATAAACTATAAATTATAATTGTGTTATATATTATAATTTATAATATAAGTATTGAGGTATTTTCGGTTGTTTTCTTATTGAAACGAGATACCTTCTTATATTATGGAGCAGTGATATTTTAAAATTTCTAACATATATTGTTGATCACAAATAGTAATACTTAGAAATAAGAGCCTTGTACTTGCCCATGCAAACTGATAAAATTTTCAGCCGTCGACAGAGCAAAACAACAGGTCCGAAGTACAAAATCGCTTGACGCCTTCCGCGTTGGGCCTGTACTGTAAATTTTGAAGTCTTTTTAAAAATGGATTCATTTCTTCGGATCACCAACGCTGCAATTGGAATATAATATCCCAAGATAGTATGCTGACATACATAAATTGTTTTCGTCTATTTATTCGATTAACGAACCAATCAATTCTTCGCTTTCCAATCTTTAGCAAAAAGTCGAGCTTTTCCAATTTGAAAGGTTGCTCTAAATTGCAATCTGCAGTTTGCAAATAGTTTTTTTTTTTAAACAAATTAAATGTGTTAAACAAAAATAATTTATACGATTAATGGCTTAGAGGAGCATTAAATGTTGAATTTTTCTAAGTACGGCATAAAAAGTAATTACAGCATTACCCTCGGAATTCGATTCCGCGAACGAGTCCCAGTGCGACAAAAGGGACATAAAGGTCAACATGGCCATCAAACGTAATCCCAGCGATCAAAGGATTTTCCGCTCGACAAGTCCCCCTAAACATGAAAATTTTTCGTTTTACTCTCTTTTTTTAGCTGTCCCTTTTCACTTTAAAAAACGCGCCACTTAATCCACCATTGAATGAGTGAATTAAATTATTATTCTGGCAAAGCCAAAAAAATTGTGGTTGCTTAGAAAGGACTAATGCAGATTAAAAACATAAAAACGTTAAACGGATGGTTTTATATTGCAATGATAATCATAAAAAAAAATTTTTTTAGTGATATCAATTGTTTTCTAATGTATCAATTCCGAGTTCTTGAATTTTCTAAGTAATATTTCTGGTGTAGAGAGGTAACATACATTTTCTCATTCGATAAAAGAAATCAAAATTTTCGAGAGACATAGCTTGAGAGTTATAATTGAAATGATACAATTTGAAAAATCAAATCCAAATCGTTTAAAAGTGTCTTTTGGAGATGATATCTCAATTTGCAGGGCCCTGTCAGGTATTCGGTGAAAGTTTTTACATCCTCTCTACCGAGGAAAAGTAGTTTCTTTGAGACTTTTTCGTTGGGAGTCTTAATGAATCGTTTGGCTTGCCTCTGACCTTTCGAGTTCATCCAGAATTCTTTAAAACATCTTTGTTCCCAATTCCGATGTAGTTCTGTACTACGAATATGTGGCTTCTGTAGAGTACAGAAGGGTTCGGGCCCTATGAAACATCTTTGAGGTCCTCGTTTTGCAAGGCAATCAGCTCTTTCGTTTCCTTCGTGCCGTTCATGTCCTGGAACCCACCACAACGTCACTTTGTTGTGATTGCTGAGTTTTTTTAGGAGTTTGAGGCAGTTGTCTGCCAGTGCAGATTTGATGTATGAAGATCTGAGGGCTAGTAGGACAGCTCGGCTGCCAGACAGTATATGGATTACAGTCCCTTTTTTCTTCCTTTTAAGATATTCCCGGAATGTAAAATCTCTATCGCATATAGTTCTGCCTGAAAGTTGGTTGAGTAATAGCCCATTTGGAGGGCTTTTTGGAACTTAGGTCCCATGATAATCGCGCCTGTTCGTCCGTCTTCAAGTTTGGATCCATCTGATTACCAGATTTGTGACCCCTTGAGTTTAAAAAATGTTTTAAATTTAAAATTTGATGATGAATAAGGGGGTGAATCTATACAGTAAAAAGGCAAGGGTGTTATAAGTTTGAATATTTTTTAAATATTTTTTTAAACAGGCATTAAGACAGCGACCATTAGAACAAAGTGTTCGGGAGATTTTCAAGACGATAAGTACCTCCTGAGACACAATTTCCTTTGAGATTTTCGAGCAGTTTTTGGGGCTTTCGCGACAGAAAATCATCTCGACTGGTTGTGGGTGTTTCACACAGCCGCACAAACGCAATATACCGTTCGATACAGAGTGTTATGGGTATAAAAAGTCTAGATCCTATCATAAACTTGTAGTGAAAATGGTTCATACTCAATTGGTATTTATTATTTACTCTTAATCGATTCGAATAACTTTTTTTATAAGAGTGTCTATTTTGTTTTTGTTTTAAATCCATATTTACTGACAAAAGAATACTTTCCTTTACATTCGGTCGGCAATTCAATTTTCTTAATTGACTTTCAGCGCACTTCGACCTGACACGATACATGGAAAAGCTTAAGTGATAAGCCTATTAAAGTCTGACATATAAGAGCTCAATCAATCATTCTTGAATGGAAAGTAATCCGTAAATTTTACAAAAATTCAAGAGAAAAATATCCGTAATTCGTCATTGGACAGTGGATCACACAGCGAACTGAGTTAATACATTATTTATTCCTTTGAAAAGCAAGCTTAACCATGAAGTAATAATGAGCAATTAAAAACTGAAACGAAATTTAAGTTGTGAGTAATGAGTGCAACGAGAATGGATGAGTTTTTCAGGCCAAACATATATACATGTAACATAGCAACACACATTTTCTTTTTTCTAATTTATTTTCTTTCACTTTGTCAAATTGATCAAAGTGACATTGGGAATGAAGAATGAAAGAAAATAAATTGATAAGCTTAGAAATATTTTTATAAAAATTATTATTAAGTTTTCTTTAAACAAAAAAACTTGTAAATAAAAACCTTATTATTGTTCAATAAAAACGAATTTATTAATAACAAAAAAGGTTTTGTTACTGGCGCAGTCGGTCCTTCAGGATAAAAGAACATTATCCTTTAAACGAGCCTACATTCAAACAAGGACAAAGATATCTTTTGAATCGGATTCAAGAGTTGTGATTCCAGGAGTCTAACAAAAGGATTTCTGCGTATTGCGACTTATAAGAGGAATTAAAATCCTGCAACAACTTCAAACGTTTACTCCGAAATTCTTCCAAATAAAGCTGGTGCAAAGTGGATCGTTTCGAATATTTATGAACAGTGATCAACTGGACGTTATTTGTCAGAAATTGAAAATCCTGGAAATAAACACCGATACCATGCTGGCCAAGGAGAAAAGAGAAATGTTTTTGCAAACTATCAAACTGATTTTACCATTCAATGGCAATAGAAACTATCTGGCTTTATTTATCGACAACATAGACACCATAGTTCCTGATTTCACTTCACTCGCTAACGAGGAAAAACCATTTTATTTTCAATGTATAACAAGTACTCTTCGCGACGCAGCCCTAGACGTTATAAGGAAAGAACAACCGAAAGATTGGCCAACACTCAAAGGACTGTTAATTGATGAATTTGCTGACCATACACCAATTACAACTCTTATTCTGTCAATCAACAACATAAAATTTAAAGGTAACGTAAAAACACTCTGCGAAGAAATTAACACCGAAATTTGCAAAATTAAGGATAACATAAAATTAAGCAAAGCCGATTTATCTACACAGTCATTTTTAAGTAACGAATTACAACAAATTAGTATTAGAACACTTAAAAGAGAATTACCTTACCATCTTACTGCTTTGATTAATGCTAACCTAGCAACGGATATTAACTCCGCAATAAAAATTTTGAAAGAAAATGACGTATATGACGCAAAACCATTAAAGAGGAACAACTATAGAAAGAATCAAATGACATTTCAAAATAATTTACGACCATCTTATACACCACAAAACATTTTACCTAATTCAGGATCTACCCAAAATTACAATTACCCACAACATTCATTACCTCAACCACCACTAAACTTTCAAAGGCATAATTCAAATCAATCTCGGATAAGACGTTTCGGACCCCCAGAACCAATGGACCAAGATACTGAAAATTTTCACTTAGTTGCCTCGGAACCTTACCTGAAATTGAATTAAAGATTGCCAACCAACCAGTAAAATTTCTAGTAGATACAGGGTCATCAGTGAGTCTTATTAGACCCAACATACTAAAAAAAGAAAGTTCCCATACAAGACCAATTAAATTATCAACAATAACAGGAGAGATTATATTACAAGATGTAATAGAAATTTTTAGCTACAATTCAAAACGCACACTCAAGTTTTACGTTCATGACTTTTCAAAAACACATGATGGGTTACTAGGATGCGATATACTCAAGCTACTTGGCGCTAAAATAGATATAAAAGATGAAAATATAATTTTAAATGGTATTAAATACAAATTTTTGAATAATTTAAAAAATCACCCAATACAAAAAAAATTAAATTTAGTAAGTAGTATTGAGGAAACCAAATTTAGACTAGATCATTTAAATAAAGAAGAATCATCTCAAATTAAGAAATTATTATCTAAATACAGAAATATATTCTATAAAGAAGGGGATACCTTAACATTTACAAATAGTATAAAACACCAGATAAAAACTATTCATGAGGATCCTATATATGTCAAATCATACAGATACCCCGAAGTCCATAAAGCCGAAGTTAACAAACAAATTAAATCAATGTTAGATCAAGGTATAATTTGCCATAGTACATCACCATACTCTGCTCCTATATGGGTCGTTCCCAAGAAATTGGATTCCTCAGGAACCCAAAAATGGCGAATTGTTGTAGACTATCGTAAGTTAAACGATATTACTATAAACGACAAATTTCCTATTCCAATTATAGATGAAATTCTTGATAAGCTTGGTCGGTGTATATACTTCAGTACCATCGATCTAGCGCAAGGCTTCCATCAAATAGAAACAGACCCAAAGGATAGAATAAAGACAGCTTTTTCCACACAAAATGGACATTATGAGTTTTTGAGGATGCCATTTGGTCTCAAAAACGCCCCATCCACTTTCCAACGGTTGATGAATACGATCTTGGATGGACTTGTTGGAAAAGACTGCCTTGTATATTTAGACGATATAATCGTTTTTAGTACTTCTTTGCAGGAACATATTGAATCCCTTGAAAGAGTATTTAACAGACTTAGCAAAGCTAATCTTAAAATTCAAATAAGTAAAAGCGAATTCCTAAAAAAAGAAACTGAATTTCTAGGACACATCATTACTCCAAAAGGAATAAAACCTAACCCTAATAAAGTTGAAGCTATCTTAAAATATCCAATTCCTAAAACAGAAAAAGAGATAAAACAGTTCCTTGGTTTAGCCGGATTTTATAGGAAATTCATAAAAAACTTTTCAAAAATAACAAAACCACTAACATATTGTCTTAAAAAAGGCAATAAAATTGATATATCTAATGACGAATATAAAAACGCAGTAGACACCATAAAGCTTTTAATAACCAAAGATCCTATATTAGCCTATCCAGACTATGAAAAACTATTTACTTTAACAACAGATGCTTCTAATGTAGCACTTGGGGCAGTCCTAAGCCAACAAGGACGTCCCATCTGCTTTGCCAGTCGCACACTTAACGAACATGAATTACATTACTCTACAACAGAAAAAGAACTACTCGCTTTAGTTTGGGCTACAAAATATTTTAGACCTTATTTATATGGTAGGAAATTCATTATCAATAGCGATCATCGACCACTTCAATGGCTTCATAATTTAAAAGAACCCAACTCCAAATTACAGAGATGGAAACTACGATTAAATGAATTTGATTTCGATATAAAATATATTCCAGGCAAAGAAAATCATGTAGCTGACGCTTTATCACGAAACTGCGTTCAAAAATGCAACTTGGGTGAGGCAATTTCAAATGTTGCTACTATTCACTCAGCAGATGAAGACAACGAAAATTTTATTCCAATCTCTGAGAGACCTCTCAATATTTATAAAAATCAGTTGAAATTAATTAAGAGTACCCAAGACAGCGTCCATACTGAAAAAATTTTTAAAAACAACATAACTACAATATATTATACAGAACTTACAAAAGAAAAGATAAAAGAAATAATTAAATCATATCTCCTAAACCATCAAGTAACGATCTTCATGCCAAATAATAAAGATTTTTTAGAATTTCAGAATATTTACAAAACGTTAGTTAACAATAGACGAAATAAAATACTACGAGCTACTATCGAACTTCAAAATATCTTTAATTACCCTGATTTTAAAACAAAAGTGATCGAAACCCATCTAGAAGGATTGCACCAAGGCATAGAAAAAGTAGCGAGCTGTTTAAAAAAAAAAATATTACTATCCTAATTATTTAAAAGAAATCACCAAGATCATTAACGAATGTGAATTGTGTAATCGTTGCAAATATGATCACATTACGCACAAAATCCCTTTCAAAATCACCCCTCCCGTTTATGAAAGAAGAGAAAAATTTGTCATTGATTTTTGGGAATGGGAAAAATCTTATTTTTTGACATGTATTGATATTTATTCTAAATTCGCTACTGTAGAAAAAGTAAATGCATTAAATTGGTTAGAAACAAAAAAAGCATTACTCAAAATTTTTAATACAATGGGCCCACCAAAAATCTTAAAGATAGATCAAGATCAAGGTATTAACAACGTTAACATAAAAGATTGGTGTACCCAATTAGACATAAAAATCGAAGTTACAACAGGAAAAACTGGAATATCAGATATAGAGCGTTTACACAAAACTCTCAATGAAAAATTACGAATAATAAACACATCAGGCAACAAAGAACTTCAATATTTTCAAATTGAGCAAACATTGTTCACTTATAACCACAATATAGTACATTCCACAACAGGCGAAACTCCATACAATATTTTTTTTAATCAATTACCACCGAAATTTAATCCACAATTGATTAAAGAAAATCGAATACGTAATTCAAATAAAGCACGAAACGAAAATCAGATTGATACAAATTACGTAAATGCAGAAAACGTCAGAAAACGTCTCAATAAAAATCAAAATCCCTTTAAAGAAGTAAAATTGGTCAAAGCAGAAGATGATAAGGAACACTTTGTAGTAAAGTTTAAAACCAGAAATGTACGAAAATATAAGAATCATTTTAAAAGGAAAAAGAAAAATAATTATTCTATCAATGAATTGTAAATATCTATTGTAACACTGCACACTTTAAAGTAAGAATGTCCTAAACTCACCAGATACGCAATGAGGACATTGCACTATTTTGGGGTGGGAGGAGTAACATAGCAACACACATTTTCTTTTTTCTAATTTATTTTCTTAATTGACTTTCAGCGCACTTCGACCTGACACGATACATGGAAAAGCTTAAGTGATAAGCCTATTAAAGTCTGACAATAAGAGCTCAATCAATCATTCTTGAATGGAAAGTAATCCGTAAATTTTAAAAAATTCAAGAGAAAAATATCCGTAATTCGTCATTGGACAGTGGATCACACAGCGAACTGAGTTAATACATTATTTATTCCTTTGAAAAGCAAGCTTAACCATGAAGTAATAATGAGCAATTAAAAACTGAAACGAAATTTAAGTTGTGAGTAATGAGTGCAACGAGAATGGATGAGTTTTTCAGGCCAAACATAATACATACGAAGTTGGAAAAAGCAAATTAAATTCTAATTTAGAAAGAAAAATTCTTAAATAAAAAGGTTAAATTTTGTTTTAGGAAAGGTCCAATTATACTACGCAGGAAATTTGTTTAGGTTGAATTTTACTGTGTTTAAAAGTCCAGAGCTGTGATAATCAAATTTTCGTTTTCAAACCGGATTTTTTTTACCAAAATTAAAAAAAATAAAATTTATATCTTTCCAGACTTCTTTCCAATTTAATTCGTTAGGTTGGTTTCTATTGTAAATAATCAAACAAATATAAACAATTCCTTTTTCCGTTCGTTCCCGAGCTCAGTCATTCCCGGTAAAGCTTGGGAACGTGAAAAGTGGTTAATGGTTCCAAAAAATATTCTGTGAATTAATTTCAATAAAACCAAAACGGATTTTAAAAGTTTGGTTCAAAAACTTATGTTTTGGGTTTGGGATTTGGTGAAAAATTTATTTTTTTCCACCAAGGGTCATTTTTGGCCAAATGGAACCCAAAATTTGTTTTAAAAATATATTTAATAATTATTAAACATTACCAAAAACCGAACCCAAATTTTCAAATTAGCCCTTTAAAAAAGAAACCTTGTGTTATTTTTGAATAATCATAAAGAAACAGCCTTTCCTAATCAAAAAATTGAATTTGGGTTTTTATTAATTAAGCTTTTTGATGGGCCCCTGGGAGGGAATAAGGGAATTTAAAAAAAATTGGTGTAAATATAAGGGGGTGGTTCATATGGTTTTGGACGTATTTGAACAATTTTGGCTGAAATTGTGTAAAAAAGGAATAATTTGTCCCCAAGGAGGGAGTATATTTATTTGGGAAAAAATTTAATGGCAAAAATGGTTTGGTCAAAATTTGATTTTCACCAAATCGGGCAGAAACAGTTTGAAAATTCTAAAAAAAAATTTTGTTTTTAAGGGTGGAATAGGGGGAAGGAATGTTGGAAAATTTTTGGGAAATAAAATTTCCACTACCCCAAGGACTACCCAAGGAAATAAAATTTGGGAAAATCAAAAATTAAATTTTTAAAGCTTGTCCGGCAATTTTACCAAATAACGTTTTAAAGAATATAAGCAAATTCATGAAAACAGGAAAAAATAAAAAAAAATTTATAAACTTTTTTTAATTTATATTAAAAAATGCGAGTTGAAAACTGTAACTTTTTTCTTTCCATTTTGCTTGATTACTTTAAAATTCTTATAATTCTATTTCAATCTTCCTCCAAGGAGAGGGTGTATGGAGTGACCAATCAAAAATAAAAATTTCGTTTTTAAAAAAAAATTAGTTTAAACCGATTTAACCGAAGTTTAACCGGTTATGTACATACGAACCTTTAATTTTTTTCAGAGAATTATTAAAATCAGGAATTAAATTGTGTCTTCTTTTTAAATCCATCCCCTTTATGGTAAAATAAAAGTTTTTAGCTTGCTCAAATGTCAAAATCTTTTAAAATCTTTTCCAATTTCTTATTTGCTTTCCATTATTTTAAGAAACGTTCAAAAAATTGCAATATTTAGAAAATAAAAACTTCTTACCACGGTTGACATTTTCGCGTTTTTCACCATATAATTTAACCAAAAAAATGGCAGCAATCATATTTTTTATTGCTTATTATTGAATATTACACATGAAAATAATCTTTTTATCATATTACATTTATTAATTTTCCATATTTGAATAACATTAAGTTACATAGTAGGTACTATTGTCCATCATTCTCATCTGAATTATTTTCAAAAATTTCAGTTGTCCAGCTTCAAATGTTGTTACAAAATGGCGTATGGGCATTTCCAAATGATTTCAAGAATGCGGTAAGTGATACTTATGTTTTTAAATCTTTTCATGCGCCTGATGCGAACTTTTATATATATCAAAATTTCTATTCCACCAATTATTTCATGCTGAAAACAAAAATAAACCAAAAAATTTTTTAAACTTTGACTGCAAGTTCAAAAGACATACATATTTAAAATAGTATATAATCTTAAAACTTACCTGAGATGAAACCTTTCGTTGTATGTTTTGTTCATGATTTCCACATTTTATTACCATGCATACGTAACTGTCAACGGAGACTTGGAACTAACTTATTTTGTGAAACACAACATGATGCAATATTAATGATGCAAAGTTCGCTTCACAAATGACAAAGTTGTTCCGCAATATGTGCTAAATCTTTGTACAATGAACGAAAAAACGGCTGTATTTTTGTATATTATACGAAACTCGTTCATAAACCAAACTACGAAAGTATTGCCTCGTGTTTTTACTAAATGTTTTCTTCTGAGTGAATGGAACAGTGATAAAAGTCTGTTAATTTCAAGCACGCGCACCCCGTCGTATACGCAATGCATTTTCTTTTGTAGAAAAAACACACTCATACGACCTGCAAATGTAATCTATGTTAGCTATTATTTCATTCAAAGCAGGGGAATCTCCATGTTATTTTTGAAGAAACATTCAAGCTGGCGCTTAATTTCCATCCAGTGAGCAATCTTTTGAGGGCTGAAAAGAAAAAATTCGCTAAAGGCCAGAACAGGAGAACACTGTGAATCCCAGAATGCAGAAGCAATTCAAGTGAGGTGGTGCATTTTCTTGATGAAACAGAATATTCTTCTTCATCACACGTCACTATTTTTAGTGATTTCTACTTTCAAACGTTCCAATGAAATCACTGTTTATAGACTTTGTCTTTTCATTCGACTTCTCGATTGGACTCTGCTTTAAAATAATTTAGCGAAAATTTGGGCTCATTGCAACAGAACATTTGGGAATACTGCTCAGAATCGTTTTGGTCAATTGAAGCGGAGCCACACATAACTTTTTAAGTGACAAATTTTTTAAACCTAATTTTTGGACTTTCGCTTTCAATAGCTCTCTAGCCCTTTAAGCTATCCCGAAAATATTATTATTTGGTCCACTCATGGACATTTCTCAATATTTTGGAACCTTGAAGTAGGGAAGAAGAGGCCTTGTGAATACTGAATGGCATGGAAAATTTGCAAATCCGCTGCAATTGTGAGCTCTCGTTGCACCCCCTTTGGACAGAGCTTCAGTATACGCAAATATTCATTCAGTTTATTTCTAAAACGTTTCTCTGATATCTTTATATTCACCACTACTTCACTCCGTGCATCGTCCTCGATGCTCATTTCGCCACGTTGAAGCTTTGCACACTACTTCCCAATGGTTGATTTTACTGTTGCTGATTTTGAGTAATGTTTCAAATGTGATTCTTTGCCTTTAAAAGTATTTCTTTCATCTATACTATCGAGAAGCTGGGTATACCAAAGTCGAGCTTGACCGACCTTGGCTTTCTTACTTATTATTCTTCTTTTTACGAGTTTCCTAACAGCGAATGCTTCTTTAACTAACTGAGATGGCAAAAGCAAATCTTTTTTATGAATCCCTCAATAACTTCTGTTTTTGTCTGCCCAGATCTGACCTGAGCCCTGACATACGTATGTACTTTTATAATAAAACTTTACGCCAAGTCGCCATCGATTTAATGCTAAGCAAGGGACGTTACATAATTAATTTGGATGCATCGTAAATTTATTTGGCCTAAAATGCAAAAATTAATTTGGGAAAATAAGAAATACTCTTAAAATCGTGATTAGGCTGCTTAAAATTAATAAAGTAAAATGGCTAATGTCCGCGCGAAATTGACAGATTCATTAGAATATTGTTATTCAGATGTACAAAGGAAGCACAAAATTGCTATTAGGACTTATGTTCATACAGTCGTACGTCGGAAATTAATATCGTCGGAAACGATTTGTATCCCGAATTTGATGTGTCCTGAAAATCATATCCGCTTTAGTTTTGGTCAATTACGAAACGCCATGTGTACGTATTCGATATAATCGAATCGGAAGTAAAAAAAAGCGTTTCGACTGCTCCAGTATGGGCAGAGTCAGACCAAATTGAATTTATAGAGCATTTGAAATTTTTTTGTGGTTGCTAAAATGAAAGCGGTTTCCTATTAATTTAAATGCTCTAAAAAAAAAAATTTTGGATTTTGAAAAATTTTTGGTACATACATTTATGTACATATGTAGGTATATATTACCTATGGTTTCATTATGGAAAATGTATTGACTTGAAGCAAAATAAGGTGAACCTTATTTCCACATGATACACTATCTTCTCATACTCTCAATAGAGTTTTCACGATTTATTTTATGTAGTGAATTCAGGTGCCATCTGACAGCAATTTTAAGCGTAGACTATCTAAACATACCATTGTACAATATAATAAATCATTCAACATACATATGTAGATCATTTGCAGTCATACGAACCGTAGCAGGATGGGTATTTAAAAATTCATTGCAATTTAAAATTGTGAGTTTACATAACCTTTGCTATTTACTTAATTGTTTATTTGTGGCTCGCCGCACCAGCCATTTGATATCTCTTCATATATTGATTCATATAAAATTTTACAACGATTTTCGAAAAATTTTTCCTTGAAAATGGCAAGTACAGCTGTTGAAATATTTCGGATTATTTTGTATTCAATTGAAATGAAATCCATATTTAATAGCTGCCTTCAACGCAGATAAATTGAAAACATTACGTCTCGAACGTAAGCTTCGGCACCTTTGATTAGTTGCTAGTTTTTTTTATTCAATTATGATAGAAGAAAAATAGTTTTAAGAAGCAAAATGGCAACGGAGTGTTTTGATTGGTTTTAACAGATTCATATTGTATCAACTGTAGTGCAGCCCGAAAGGGATTTTTTGCTGCTCTCAACCTTTCATAACATATATGGTAAGTGCACATTACCGGGTGCAAGGTTTCTTCCCATATTGTTTTCTGACGCGCTCGAGTATTTATTTTTTAATATTTTTTTTTTATGTTTCGCTCCTCTGTTTACGGTCACCCTCTGTGGCAAATCGTCAGAGGAATATCTATTAGTTATCGGGAATACAAAGCGTGTATACACCATGAATGTCTGACGCAGTCAAGTATTGCAATGTGACCATTTGTAAAATATATTTTTGACCATTCTTAGACGCTCTCTGTTTTTCCCGTATTTTGTTCACTCTAAAGCTAGGATCCCACTATCTGCACTATGCGTCGATTTTTGCAGCAATTGATGCGCCGATAGTGTGAAGGCATCGTGTACCTGAAATTTTGGACTGTGATGTTGACAAGTGTAATCGTCTTGAGAGATAATTGTCCCAGTTTTATTGTTCGCCGATATGCACCGAAAAGATTTTCACCGCATATGACGATAATGTGATCCCTCAAAAGAGGATAGAGGAAGTTGTTAAAAGCCCCGATAAAAATCGTCGCAGATTATGCAATGTTCGCAGATAGTGGGATTCACGCTTAGCAAACAATTATTTTTCATCAAATTGTCCTGTGGTTTTACTAGCGTAATAGTCACATGATAACTCAACCATTTGGCAAGAAAACTTTATATAGACACACATTGCTAAACTGTTTTTCTTATATCTTATGTTGTGCTTGTTATGAAAGAAAGGACACAGGCAGTGGCGGATTTAACAGGTGGGTAAAAGCGCGCCCACGAAAGGCTCTCAGAGCCCGTCTTGCTGAACGCATATAAGCGGGGAAGGCATATAACGAGAAACCAATGTACTCTTCTAAGTTCCCCGACCATTGAATGAAGCCAAAAACACATTGCTGAAGTGCAATTACAGAAAAAAGGAGTTGATCTTTTGATGGCCCAAAATTGTCTCGAAAATGTGACGTGAGGGGGAGCAAGTATGATTCTTTCGTTTCGGAAGCTAATTATCAATGGAGAAGATGGAATTGAAGAATTCGAATTTTCCGATCATTAGACAACGACGAAAGAAAAAAACATGCCAGGCGAGAAAGCATAGGAAAGTTCTCTGGATATGGCAACGAAACATCGAATTGGGTACATTGAAATTCTGGACAAACTGTGCAGTGAATTACAAAAAAGTTCCAAAGGTTTTGATGAGATAAACTCACTTTTCGGATTTCTCAAACCTGAATCCTTCAAGAGCATGGAAGAGAAAGAATTTGAAAAAAATTAGTCTAAAGAAATTTTTCCCACTAGCGCCTTTTTCCTTAAATCCGCCACTGGACACAGGGATTTTTGCGCTATAGCAAATACCAAATACCAAAATAGGCACAAATCAAAATGCCCCTTTTCTCGTAAGACATCCATTCTCTTTCGAAGCCGGCAAAATAATATAATATTCATATACAAATTTTATGCTTTTCGCAAGTATATTCTATACATTCTATTTACACGGCGGCTTACATACAGGAGTTACAGCACCTTTCAGCGCTGCAATACAATACAATTCGTGCTTACAAAACATGCATAGGCACCCTGCAGTAAATGCGGGGAAAATTTACCCTTTTGTCACCAGTTCTGCACCACATACGAAAGAACCAGAGACACGGAAAGTAGAATTCAACAATTGGCATGGTCAACGAGGGCGTCTACAGTTCAATTTTCTTGAACATTCATCTTATAAATTTGATGTACGCGAATCACAGGACTCTCAGTAGGCGAGGCTAGATGGCAAATGAAGGTCTAAACCAGGAGAAAAAGTGGGAAAATCGGTATATTTGAAATTTAAAAATCATTAAAAGTAGAAAACTGTTCTACGCTGAGGGGTGAAAAAACCAAGCAAAAAAGCCTTTAAAAAACCTCCATGATTTGGATTTCAGATTATTAATTTAAATTTTTTTTTTTTCGCAAAAAAACTTGTTGGAATCGTGGTCATTTTGTAGTAAATCTTCTTATAGGTAGGTAGGTTGAAGTGGCTGCCACTTAGGCCGTTAATCGGCCCATTGTGATACCAAGGAGGTTTTCTTGTGTTTGTGTGAGCGTATGTCTTTTTATGTAGTGTGCCCCTAACATGCGATTTTTGAAAAACCAGTGCTAGGCTTGGAACATTACACTCCGTTTCGCCTGTGCCGGGAATCGAACCTCGCACCCTGGGATCAAGAGCATAGCACGCAACCCCTACGCTATCACAGAGCCACAAAAATCTTCTTATAAGTAAAAAAAAAAATTTTTTTTCTAAATTTACCACCGCTCGTCCGAGTTGAGATCCGAACTCACGAGCTTCGGATTTCTAGCCGCACGCTCTATGCACTAAGCTTGCGAGCAATCCGCCGCAGGGGCAGCAAATTTATTACATTAAGCTTTGAGAAAATTTGAACTGCAGACCATGTCAATAGTGAGACCATAATTGACGCCGTTGTCTCTACTCCATCATTAGATCGAGCGCCGACTGGTGTCCTCTCGCATATATGTTCAAACAAAATGTCAATAGGAGAAGGTAATGGAACGGAGACAATTGGTCAATAGTACTGGTAACATGGACATCAGTGCAGGAGTGACTCTAGCACTAGTGACATTTACTGCAGGGTACCTACTATTTACACATGGGCAATTCCATTTGTTGGTACGTTACACTTTTTTTAATTTTGGGCACATAACTTCTTAAGGTTTTTTAAACACGATGTCGAGCTTTTCCAGTAAATAAAGATAGGCATGAGTTCTAGAAAATACAATATTTAATTTTGAAAAAAGTCCATGGGGCATCCTGGTAATGCTGATTAAAACGCGTTGGTACGTTACAAATTTTTCTAGCTGTTTTCAGAGAGCGGCAGATATTGTGAAAACTCTGCCTTCCTACTGAATGTAGTTTTACAACATTTTTATGAATTATGTAAAAAAGGTTACTTTCGATGATTTGCATTAAAAAACCCAAGAAATATGTGTTGATAAATTTTAAAAAATATTATACGCCTGTTGGTACGTTACGTTGGTATGTTACATAAAAATTTTTGAAATCGAACTGTCATAGAGATATCAAAGTAAAAAAAATTTTTACAATAGATTTGACCTAAATCTATAAAATTAACCTTCTGAGTAGTATAGAAGCTTTTTATGCCCGGCAGACTTTGTGTGCCGGGAATACTATCTTTTTGCATCTGTTTGAAACACCCAGGTGTTTCATCAAATGAGGGTACCTCCTGCTCATCAAGTAAAACAAATAAGGGTGTTATAGTCAGGCGAGCCTGACAATAGAATACCCTACACAGACACTTATGTTCGAATAATTATACCCGACACACTCTGTGTCGAGGGTATATTGCGTTTGTGTGGTTGTGTGTAACACCCAGAACCAGTCGAGACCATACAAAATATATATAGAAATGATTAGCGTCACCAGGAGATTTGATTTAGACATGTCCGTCCGTCTGTCTGTCTGTCCGTCTGTCCGTCTGTCTGTCTGTCCGTCTGTCTGTCTGTCCGTCTGTCCGTCTGTTTGTATACAGTTTTCTTATCGAAGGAGTTGAGCTATCTTGACAAAATTTGGTATGCGTGCTCACGAGGACATGAGTAAAAACAAGTTCGAGAATGGACCCGATCGGACCATTTTTAGGGGTACCTCCAGTACTAGGGTCTGTTACGTAAATCACAAAAACTGCTGTAAGATCGAAGTCCTTCAAGACTTTTTGATGAAATTTGATATTCGAACATGTTTAAAGGCAAGTAATACGATTTCAAAAAATTTGAAAAGTGGGCGTGGCATAAGGGCGTTTTTCAAAAATTGTCTCCTACTCCCGAAATACCAATGGGACTTGAACAAAAATTGGCACGTATACTTCCCTGATAGCCAGTAACGTCCTTCCCAAAAAATGTTTCGATCGGACCATTATTAAGGGTACCTCTAGTACTAGGGTCTGTCACAAAAATCCCAAAAATGCCTCAAAAGCGGACTTTATTGAAATATTTCAACGTCCTGGTGACGCTGATAATTTCTATATACATTTTGTATTGTCCATCTCGACTGGTTCTGGGTGTTACACAAACCCTAACTAACTATTACCCTCGACACAGAGTGTGTCGGGTATCAAAAATGAGGCGTGATCGTTTTCCTTCAAAACTGTGTTGTCCAAACAGGGTTGGATCAAAGTTGGCTATAGGCAATAATGCACCACCCTTTGGGAAATGTTGATGAATTTGGATGAAATTGTGCATATCAAAGACTTGAATCCTGATTCAGGTATGTGATTGGATTCCCGGAATTCATTTCCCGGGAAATTGAAATAAATAGTCGCAATTTAAATATATCGAAATTTTTTAATTCGAAAATTTTTATCGTATACCTTTTTGTTTTTGACAATGTCATTTCTTTCAAAATTTCCATACATTCTTCAAAATATTGGAGGAACGAAATTCCCTTTCTCCAAATTTTGGAAAGGAATCCAATCACATGCCCAAATAAAACATTTACATACTAATTTTCAAGTTACATAGATCTTAGCACATTTGAAACTGCGACCGGTACCTTGTCAGGCTAACAATCATGAAAGCGTTGGTACTTAAGCTTTTTAAAGAATTTAAAATTAAAAAAGCCCACCATTATTTTTAAGGTATTTTTGAAAATTTCGAAACTTAGAGGAAAAAATAAAGACATTTTGCATCATTTACTTTGACAAACTTTGTCATAGCTTGGATGTTACACATTTCTGGCAAAGAACACTTCGATCGTAAATTTATTTTCGTACTTTTGCCTTAATCAAAACTAATTGTTAACAATGGGCTATTATATACGAAAATTATCTGTTTTATTTCTGCTTGGAAAATTTGACTTTACATTTTTCTCGAATAATAAGCTTTAAAATAAAAGCTCCACTTGAATAAGATGCACTATAGAATTTGAGCAACTTAGTTTTCTGTTCAACTATTATTGAATTTTTTTCCAATTTATCAAAAATTTTTTTTTCTTCTCATCGGATACGTGGAATTGCCATATCAATACAATTTTTTTCAGCTTTTTGCTCTATAATATGATTTTCAAAAACGTAGGACCCCACGAACGGCTATTTTCAAAAATTATTTCAAGAACTTATTTGACTAACATTGTAAAAATAACGAATTTTTAAAACCATTCCACAGTTTAAATTATCCAAAAGATTACGGTTGAATATTAATAATGCGAATTAATATTCTCAGCATTAATTTTAAGGGAAATTCTAAGCATTGGTTTTAAAAAGTTTTTACTATAAAGGTCTTAAACACACTTGCTTACTTGTTTCTTTTCAACATTGATAGTAACGTTTGAATGTTTCCTAAGAAAGAATTCCAAATAGAAATTTAAATTCAATTTCATTTATCATAATATCATATGGATAAATGGTCTGTAAAGAACTCTAGATGTTAAGCTAAACAGTTAAAGTTTGAGAAAACTGAATGAAAGTCAATTTAACCAATAACACTCGCTTCGTTTTATTATCTTTATGTAATCCGAACGCATAAAAGCGTTAACCCCATCATTAGTCAATTGGTTTTCCTTGCGCATCAAAAATTTAACCAAGGACTTCATTGTGCCATTGAGTTTCCTCAACTAGAGTTAAGCCCGATAGCCGAACAACCGCCCCACTCAACTGCAACTTGCTTCACAACTTACTTCATTTAAAAATCACAGCCCGACACAAGCTGATTGCCTTGGAACTTGCGGGAGCGAAAGTCGGGATGGTTTTGTTAAAAGCTCTTAGCTTTTTCACTGGCAACTTTCGATGTCGAATCAGAGCTTTTTGCTTTGCGGACTTGTCTTGACTTGGGCAACGGCCATAAACATCTTTAGGCGGATTAAATCATTGAAAAATTCATTTTATTTTTACGGTCGCGTTCCTTTTCTCGCCCCCCCTCAAACCCCTTTCCATTGTACTCCGTACTCTTCTTTGCTGCTTTGCCTGCACGAACGAAGGTTTGTTGATTTTCTTGGTTCTTATTACATTTTTCATAATTAAGACTACACAGTTTAGGTTGGCATTTGTGGTCTTCAAACAAGAGCTTAAGACATTGAAGTACATAGCAAACAAGGCTCCTCCACCATGAGCATACAAAGCATTTTATGTAAATGTCTACTACAAGATGTGTATATATACATATATATATATATATATATGTATATTATATATACATAGGTTTGTAAAATTCATTTGTATGTAAGGAATACTCATTTACGCAGGGTTGACATTAACAAGTGAGAACCGAATAACAAAAGCAAAATCAAAATGCAAATCTTACCAGGGGTGTTATTTATATTCAAACAAAAAAATTTCCTGATGCAACTCAGTTTGTCTGCTCACTATTGAGACGTTTAACTTTTCAGAAGGTCTTCAAAAGACATTTGTAAATCCGCCATCTTTTTGGAACGAGGTTGTATGATTTTATTTCTAAACAATCAACCAAAACTTTTCTATGCTTTATGAAAATCTTGATTTCAAATTAAGAAGGGAAAATGCCTGAAATAAGTTTTCTATTATTACAGAATAAATTTTAAAAGAAACGGAAAGAAAATTTAAAAAATAACGATTTTTAAAATTATAAAATTTTCGCAAAACATTAATATTTTAGGGGCGCGTGAAAATTTAGTGGGGTAGAATATATCATATGGCCGATGAACTGATCTCCGTTTTCATTTTTATGTTCAAATAATCGAGATATTTCATTACAATTTTTAATATTTTTTTATTACATTATTATCTTCACACGTGTCCTTTTGAGTTTAAAATATTTCCAACATTGAATATGTAGGACGTCTTTTGTGTTTCTTCTTAAAGAAATAGAAATAGGATATAATTTATAAAACGTATGAGCATATTTGCGTCCCTATCACGCACACTGACTGATGATGGCATCATAATTCAGTCTTTCAAAGAACTCTGAAAGATGTTTTAAAGATCTTTCAAAGAGTTCTCAAAGACTTCCTAGAGAGAAAACTGATTTTTTGTCAAGTCTCTAAGAACTCTCATAAGGCCCCTTGGCCCCGCCTTTTTGCGTTCTTTTAGTCTTTAGAAGGTCTTCAAGAGCGCTCAAAGAGCTTTTCTGAGAGCATTAGCTCTCATTAATTTGTCTCTGAGCGCTCTTGAAGACCGTTTAACGACAAGCTGTGTCGCTTGGGTACCATTTGAAAGTTTAAACCTTCAAAATGTTTAAACGGGTTAATTACTATGAGCCTTAGTAACCTATGTGCCGAACTTTAACGTGATTGGGCCAGCCGTTTGGAAGGAGTTTCGACCGCAGACGAACGGCTCCCTGAAAAATGGCCCCAGACTTAAAATGCAAAAAGCCCTTAAAATTTTGTATTGAAAACAACAACACGAATTTAAGGCCGGTTTTTCTTTTTTTGGGCTTTTTTTCATTTTTTGTTTTTTGGGTCATTTTGCATTTTTCAAATTTTATGTTACCGTTGGAGCCTTTTTTCTTTTTTTGAGTTGGGGAAATTTTTTATATTGTAAAATGACCCTAATTTTAGGCCCTTTTTCATTTTTCAAAGTGAGGCAATAATTCATTATGCAATATTTCAAATTGGGATTTTTTAAAATTCCATAGGCGGTTTTTTTTGTCTAGTTTTGGGCCATTTTTCAATTTTGATTAACTTGGCCTTTTTCTTTTTTTGATTTGGGGAAATTTTTCATATTGTAAAATGACCCTAATTTTAGGCCCTTTTTCATTTTTCAAAGCAAATGCAAAATGGCTTCAATTTTGGGGCCTTTTTTTTATTTTGAGGTTAGGTCCATTTTGCATTGGGGCCATTTTTCAGGGAGCGCCAGACGAACAGACAGACGGACATATCTAGATCGATTCAGTTTTCGATCCTGATCAAGAATAAATTTGTGTGGCTGTATCAACGGAGCTTAGTTCTAGCTGTTGCAAGACTCACACAATATTAATATACCCTGATTACGCTGGGTATGCAAATTCTAATATATGAATCGAATATAAACGGATAACGGTTATTATTAAACAGCTATTGCGATGCAAAATGTTTTCACAGCCGTTTGCAGACTGTACACCAGCCTTCAAATCAGCGTTCGACACAATAAATCTGTAAAATTTAACGCATTAATCAAAACATTAAATACTTATAGACATACATATATACTTATATGTAAATGTCTATGACATAAGGGTATTGCATAGAAAGTTGTTTTGTTTTCTTTTTTGCCTAATAAAGCTTTTAACATCGCTTACTTTCTTTCAAGCATACCCTGCGAGTGGTCGCAAGAAAGCATCTCCATATCAATTCCAGCAAGTGTCACATTTACTTTACACTAATCACCATTTAAATGGGTTGTAAAGTATTAGATAAGCTGAGAACAGTTAAATGTGGTGGAATGAATTGGTCAATTCGCTTGCCTTCGTTTTATGTACTTATGTATTTATAAACTAAAAGCGTAACGAACATACATATAGTCAAATGGTTTTCCGCGAAATGCAAACAATCTTCCAAGGACTTCATGTGCCATGAGTTCCCATGACGTTAAGCCCCATAGCCGAACAACCGCCCCACTCAACGCAACTGCTTCACACTTACTTCATTTAAAAATCACAGCCCGACACAAGCTGATTGCCTTGGAACTTGCGGGAGCGAAAGTCGGGATGGTTTTGTTAAAAGCTCTTAGCTTTTTCACTGGCAACTTTCGATGTCGAATCAGAGCTTTTTGCTTTGCGGACTTGTCTTGACTTGGGCAACGGCCATAAACATCTTTAGGCGGATTAAATCATTGAAAAATTCATTTTATTTTTACGGTCGCGTTCCTTTTCTCGCCCCCCCCTCAAACCCCTTTCCATTGTACTCCGTACTCTTCTTTGCTGCTTTGCCTGCACGAACGAAGGTTTGTTGATTTTCTTGGTTCTTATTACATTTTTCATAATTAAGACTACACAGTTTAGGTTGGCATTTGTGGTCTTCAAACAAGAGCTTAAGACATTGAAGTACATAGCAAACAAGGCTCCTCCACCATGAGCATACAAAGCATTTTATGTAAATGTCTACTACAAGATGTGATATATACATATATATATATATATAATATATATGTATATTATATATACATAGGTTTGTAAAATTCATTTGTATGTAAGGAATACTCATTGAATGTTTATGTAAACGAATGCTTCGTTCGTAGATATGTTTGTGCTCTTGCTTTTTTGGTTGAGTAAATTTATTGTTCTTCTTCCTTTTGGGTTCTTGGTTAGCCGAAGATTTAAACTGTTGGCTTTTCCTCGGAAACTCTATGCCACCGACTTGACATGAACGGAGAATACTCTGTTTACCATAAGAATGAGATCAAGCCGTAATCCTTTAAAACAACGAAACACAAGGAATCGCAAGGATTTGAAAAGTGAGGGCATTAAAAATTTGTATTGACTTTTTGGTCTACGAATTTATTTTTAAATAAAGAGTTGCAAAACTCAAAGCGTAGTCGGAAGCGCCAAAGACATTTTCTACAGATACTTACGCGTTTGATTATGTTGATATCAGAAAATGGGGGAAGTTTTATAATATAAATACCATATTATTAGTAACTTACCCAAAAAAGCCATTACATTTCAAACAATCTGCATCTTATCAAAGATAAAAAATAAACCAATTAATAATTGGAACGAGTTTAAGAATCTTGAAGATTATAAAAATATCAGACCGCGTTTTAAGATATCAGCCCAATGAAAAACATATTTACGCAATTCAAACAGCCTTCTTAAATCCCTTTTTAATTTATCCCCTGCTAAAATGAGTATTTATGGCTCTACAACCACACATTGTAGCTTGGGATAAATTGAAAAGGGATTTTAGCACTTGTTCTTGTAGTGCTGGTAAAAGTTTAAGTACCAACTTCTTTTCAAAAAATTGTGGCTACTTTTCTACCTTATTTTAGCCATTTTTTTTTTTCTCAATGTCCTAACTTTGAAAACGAAATGCCTCGATATGCCCGCCAATCGACTTCCATTCCATTCCCCACTTTCGACCAACCGACGCCGAACAGTGTTCTGTGAGCGGCCAAAAGTCCCAAAAATTAAATTCTGGCACTACAGATGGCCTATACTGCTCAATTGTGGTCCGATCACATTGTCTTATATGTTAAATTAAAATGAAATTTATGTTCAATCTGGTCATTTTCACTTTCATCTTTTGAAGTTCGTTAGGAAGTGCCGTTATATGTAAGTAAACAATCAAAATAAAGGAAAGCTTAATTGCAAAGTTGGTTTTTAGAACTAAATAAAATAAAACTTTTGGAAATTGGCGGCACGAAATTATATAAGTATGTAGGTATTGAAGTTGAAACTAAATAGAATAAAATAAAATAAAAATTGGCTGCGACCAAGTTTAAGTTTAGTGGCCTCTGAGCTAAAAATTGAAGATTTTTTTAACGTTGCATGGCGATATCCACTTAATTAAATAGTGAGAGAAGAAATTTTGAAGAGAAAATTATGGTAAATATGAATAGATACTTGTAATATTATATCCAAAAATTGTAAAAGTGGGCGTGGCCGAAAGGCGGTTTTCGAAAATTGTCTCCTACACCCGTAATTCAAATGTGACTTGAAAGAAATTTGGCACTTATTCTTCCTTTGTAGCTTTAAACATCCTTCCAAAAATTTTCCTTAATCGGTCCCTTATTAAGGGTACCTCCAGAACTAGGGTCTGTCACAAAAATCCCAAAACTGCCTTAAAATCGGACTTTTTCGAAAAATTTTAATGAAACTTAAAATTTGAGCGTATATTTAAGCTTTCGATTATAGTGGGCGTGGCAAAGGGGCAGTTTTCATAAAGAAATTTATCAAAAGTCGATATATGGGGCCGCTTATGGTCTTAAACACCTCTTGATATTAAAAATTATTTGAACATATGTGTCTGTGTCGGGTATTCTATTGTCAGGCTCGCCTGACGTTAACACCCTTACTTGTTTCAAACTTCATTGGTTTGAATCGATAGTAGGACTGTAACATTTAAATAAAGGCAAACCGGATCCATTTCCCTGAAAATATAGCAAATATAATTTATGTCCTTCACAGCTTTAACATTGTTAAACGCCCACTTCACAGAATATAAATTCTTAAACTTAAGCGGCATTGCTGAACACAGATCTTCGAAGAATAAAAGGAAGAAAACTGAGCACAAAAAATAGTTAACATGAAAGAATGGAATGGAAAAAGAAAATAAATTCAAACGCAATTATAAAATATGCAATTATTATAAAACAAAAGCGTAGTTCAAGAAAAAAGGAAAATGCCAAAAGGCCGAAACTCTTTTGCGTTTCAGGAACCAAGAACCAAGGGCTCAAGATATGTGTAATATAAAACGTGGGTGAGAGGAACAATTAAAACGCACATTATTTAGCTTAAATGAAAAGAAGGCAAGAGCAAAAAAAAACAAAAAAGAAAGCGGAAGTTCATTATAACGTCCTGCAGCAACCTCTTGGACCACATTTTAAAATTAAACTCGAATAAAGTACCAACGCGTAACAAAAGCACAAAAAGGAAGCTCGTTTGTTAAGCGAAATTTAAGAGTAGAGGGAAAAATATCAAAAAAGACATTTTTTTAATGACGAGAGTAAAAACTTAATTTGACTCAGATTACTTGAATGCAATGCGAGTGCCACACGTGGGGACAGTGAACTGTTTAAAGAAGGAGGAGCGCAAAGGATCTGACGTTGGCACACACACTACGTTTAATGTCCGCTTGAACGCCTTTTCTCGGCTTTCGGAATTGTTTGAAGTGGTTTCATGTGTCAGTAAGAAGACTCCCTGCCCCTTTGATGTGCAATTCACCTTCATTTTGGCGAACAAAGAAATTGTGAGCTTGGCTGTTGTGAGAAGGTCACATAAATTTTAATGCGAACGAGAATGGCGATGCCGGTACTTTCTTTTTATGGCAAAAAGTCCAAATTGGGCAATCAAGAGAAAAACTAACTTTAATTCGTCCACTTATGCGCTCTGCGAATGCTTAAATTTTGCTTCAAAGTCGATTCCTTTCGATGTCATTTTTCTTTTTATCGTCCTGATCGCAGTCCTTGCCATGTGTTTTTAAAGGAAGTTCTATTGGTCGATATGGGTTAGTGTTTAAACAATTATCATTGCAATTAGATAATATGTGGAAATAATGATACTTCGATAGCATTGACATTTATGGTTTGATATATCTAAAGGGTAGGTTAGACGATATGGCTACGAAAAAAATTTTGGCTGTTTTTGAGACACTTTTTGTCCCAATCCACCATGGATTTCCAGTGCAAACTGTCGTAAAGTACATGGTGGGGATCTGCATTTTGCTGATAATTTCCTGATATTGAATATATCGCACACTAATCACTAAATCGGCACAACTCTAAATTTTGCTTTTCTCGGGCAAACAGCCTATAACTCTCGTCGACTGTACAATCAATTTTTTTTCTAAATTTATTTTATTCTTAATAAACTGCAGAATCAATAAATATCAATGTTAATTTTCTAAGTGTTCCTTTTCCTGCAGTAAAATGTTGGCGAACATGAAAAAATTGATTAAAAAAATTTTGAATTGTGCCGGTTTAGTGAGTAGTGTGCGGTATGTATATTCATATGTGATAATTACAATGTTAATAATCTCACTTATAACTTCGCTCCCTGGTCATTGAATTTGATTTTCGTCGATCAATTCCTCAGTTGTCATTTCATTCGGCTTTCGAGGTACATATGGGCATTTCCAAACGGACGCGACACTTAAATGAGTAATTTTAAATCCCGAACTGAAGTATGCGGTAAATAGTACTTTTACTTCTCAATACTTTCGTGCAGCTTTGGCGGACTTCTATATTTTTTAAAGTTTCTATGCAGTCCCGGATGACAATCAGCTATATACGGACGCGACAAAAAGTTGACTTTTTCTGGAAATGCCCATATGTCATAGTTTCAGTACCTGTTCGACCATGTTCAAAGTCATCAAACCAAAAACTTACGACTGGTTTCCCGGGAGCCCACTAAATAAAACCTTTATGACTTATCGCGCTAGAAATTTTACATGAAGTCTGTTGGCAAATTATACCCGGACGGAAAAAGTTTCTATTTGACGCAAAATGTTGTCATCTGTTGAGAACCGGATCATCATCAATCTGCCCTCGTATATCATAATTCGTACACATTATAACTTAACGTTTTTACTACTGATTGAACCACAGCCAACAGTGAAAAAACTGACTTCAGACCCCTTTTTCAATGAAAGGTGTGTACCTACGTAATGAGCGAAATCGAATTTCCTTTGCTCAAAAGCTGCACAACTGTGAAATTTAATCTAACTGTAACCAACATTTTTTTAGAAATTTGTAATTCGGATATCCTCTTTTTCTTCAGGAAATGTGTGACAAACTGTCTGGGATGGTCACCAGGATGAATTGTTCGATGATATGACAATTCGAACTAAATATCTTTCATCATTTCTTTTCTAGAGTAGTTTAAGAAACGATCAATATTTCGCATAATAATATTCGCACACTGTTATTGTACTGACTTCTAGGGTTTACCAAATTTTATATATCGCAATCTTGCTACTAAATCGGCACAATTCGAAATTTCGCATTTCTCGAAAATCATGCAATCTCTCTTGAAACTAAGGAGAAATAAAGTTTTTTCTCAATTTATATTACTCTCAATCGACTGCTGCATCAGTCAGTATAAGCCTCGATTCTCAAGGTCTTGGGTTTCATACAGAAAAATT
This sequence comes from Chlorops oryzae, assembly GCA_020466095.1. NCBI lineage: Eukaryota > Metazoa > Arthropoda > Insecta > Diptera > Chloropidae > Chlorops > Chlorops oryzae. The sequence goes on from CM035807.1 coordinate 84,285,818, forward strand.
CAATCAAACATAAAAAAAATTATTAAAACAAGTAAGGGTGTTATAGTCAGGCGAGCCTGACAATAGAATAACCATATACCGACTTTTGTTAAAATTCTTAATGAAAACTGCCCGTTTGCCACGCCCACTTTTCCAATTTTTGTTTAATTATAATCGGAGGCTTAAAAATACGCTCAAATAAGTTTCATTAAAATATTTCGAAAAAGTCCGATTTTGAGGCAGCTTTGGGATTTTTGTGGAAAACTCTAACATAGTACTGGAGGTACCCCTAAAAATGGTCCGATTGGGTCCATTCTCGAACTTGTTCTTATCTACTCATGTCCCCGTGAGCACGCATACCAAATTTTGTCAAGATAGCTCAACTCCGATAAGATAACTGTATACAGACAGACAGACGGACAGACAGACGACAGACAGACGGACAGTTATGTCTAAATTAAATCTCCTGGTTTACTAGCAAGGGTGCGATATGTTTAAGCATTAAAGTGAAACGTTAGATCTAGCTCAACAGACCACACGATTAATCGATTTCAGAAAATAAGAAAACTAATCGATTGCTCTACTCTCAAATATCATTTGTGATCCATAATCCAAGAGCATTTTTCAAATTTTTGGACGGTTTGCTCCAGCGGAAGTAAGGGTAATATGATGTGTGGAAACAGAAACTTTTTGGTTGGAAATTGAATAACAAAACAATTAAACGAAAGAACTTGAAATATTTAAACAATTGCAGCTTTGGCAAACAAATTCACTTCAAATATAAATCCATATGAATTTAATCTTGAAGCTTATACCGTATGGTTTGCTCACCTGGAAATGGCTTGCGTGTTAATTGGTTTGATAAAAACAAAAAAAAAAAACTCTAGACTAGCTAGACTGTTTTAACATTCATTCGATATAACGTGCGAAGTGAACTTCGTGGAACCACTCGAGTTTCCCTTATGCGAAAAACTCCCGTTGGCCCAAATAAAGGTATTAGATCCAACCATTAAATGACCCGTTTTTAAATTCTAAAGCAAAGAAAACTTTTGTTTGACTTTCGTTTTTGTGCTCTTGTGCATATCTGCGCAACAAGTTCATCGCGCGCGCTCGCCGCACCACGCCCCGTCGCAGCTGTAAAAATAGAACTGATTTTTCACTCTCCTCTTTCAATTTTATTATTCATAAAAAAGAAATTTCCCGAAAAGAATTATGCATAAAAGCAAAAGGAATAAGAGAAAAGTGCATCCAACAAAGGACGCTTGAGTTGCTGTTTTTCCAACGGATTTACGTTTAGTTAGTTTTCCCAGCTCTTCGGTTTTTTTCCCCTTTTCTTTTTTGTTTTTTATTTTTGATTTCCCATCGTTCTCTTTTGCATTTTTTGTATTTTCTTCTTTTTTTTTTGTGATTTTTTCCCCAAGCTACACTTTGTTATTAAATGCAAATGAACAGCTAAAGAATGCGGAATATGGAAATGTGCAAATTTTCCAGTATATCCAGAATAATGTCAACATTTTCCGGTAGAGCATACAGTATTTCGGAAGTCGTTTGGGTGATGCGAATGCATAAAACTTGTTGGGACATACGATTTTGAATTTGAATGTAATAAGCGCGCTATGGCGTTAAGAGAATATAGGAAACTTAGACACACTTTTCCGCGAGTGGGTTTCTATTTCGATTGCAATATCTCTGTTCACGCACAAATTTAAAGAAACTACATTGGTACATCTCAACCTAAGCTATGTCTGCGTTTAAAGAAATGCCGAAATAGCCCTAAACAATATCTAAAAAAAATTCAAAAATTAATCTTCAAATGAAATTGCTCTTTAAATTGCAGTGGATTAAAGTTTTTTTTTTAAAGCGAAAAATTTGCTGGACATGAACTTTGGTTTTGAAAGTCGTTGCAATTTGGAGTAGGAATGTCCGCGTGTTGAGGTTAGTCAGCCGCACAAATTTTTCACTTTCGGGTCGACTGTGGGAATACGTCCCACTTCAACTTGAATTTACTCTGCTTTCATCATCTCTAACGGTAATTTCTACTTAAAAAACGTAGCAATGCTTATTTTTGGCTAGAAATGAATTAAAGAATAGATTAAAGAAATCAATTGAACTTTAAAAGGTATGATAAAAGTGATTTAGTGGAATTTTTATATATGGGGGCTATAATATACAGTGTATAAGCATGGTGAATTGGATCTGTCTGTGGCGTAGTGATCAACGCATGCGCATACTAAGAAATCTAAAAGGCTCGGGATTGATTCTTGTCGCAAGCGAAAAAAAAGGTTTGGAAAAATAGGAACTTAGGCAAGTAAAATTTTAAGGAAAAAGCTGTCACATGTCAGCCATAAAGTAAAGTTTCCATCCCGCCTTCAAAAACGTCAGGCACAAGGTCTTTCAAAAATTCTTTTTTCGAATTAAAAGTTTGGTTGAGAGCTTTTTAGTCATCTTAGTTTTTTTTATTTAAATATTGGTTTTTATTTAAGTACTATCTACTTATTCACAAAGAAAAAATTCGTGTCTTGTTTTGCCCGGGATTTGAACCCACCGACATCGGATTGTTAGGCACTCTCTTAGTTTTTCTAAAGAATTAATTTTTATTTGAACGTATACTTTGATTACGCTTTCACCGAAGAATTCTTCGATTACGCTGCCATGTTAAATTTCATCGATTCTGGTAAGTGGTATGCATGTGCTGTATAGATTACCTCGCTCGCTTACCAATGTCTACCATATCCGGCTAGAAGGTTCTATAAAAAGGAAAAATGTGTGTGCTTCAAAAAAACATGCAAAGTTCGGGACTTAAAAACACCCGAACCAACACGATATATCAATTTGATGATGTGATCCTTATATATACAGAATTTTCACTGGCCATTAACTTTCCTGAAAGAATTTTAGAGACGGAAAAATTAGAAATTTTTGTATAAAGAAAAATCTTTTAAGAAAACTTTGAAGAATTTTTCACCACCAATCAAGCTAATCACACACAAATATCGTAATTTAGAAGCTGCCAACAATGGTTTACATGTTTTCCTTTACATGGTCTATTAATTTACTTGACTTGGCATGTTACTCATTCTCAATTTCACCATTTTTCTTTAGAGAGAATTTAATACAAATTTAATTGCTGTTGGGCTAATTTAAACGACCTTATACGTCTCAGGACTGCCAGGCATCTAACAGCATCTCACAGCATCTTTAAAACAGAGATCCGGCAAATACGCCATCATATACTTAATGGCTTTTTCCGCAACATCAGGTTTCGTAATGCTCTCCGGCAAATTGTGACATTTATTGTATGGAAGACGATATTGTTATATGTGAGTTTATTTCATTCCTGTGGCAGCTCCTTGGCGTCGCTTATACAGCATGTAGCAAACATTTTTCGGTTGAGAAGATCCTGGTTTTTGAGGTCTATGTTGAGGCATTGTTGCTTGAATTGAAAAGTGTTTGAAAGAACACAATGATGATTTCATTATTGGCATTAAGTCAGTGTAAAATTTAGGCATTTTTGCTCCATTGATGCTCTAAAGAAATCCCTGTTGGAAGTAACAAAAGTTTAATTTTATTTTAATTTATTTATTTCTACCCGCTGGTTTTTGCTTCTGCAACTGTTTATTTATTTATTTATCTTCGATTAAATTATCTAAGGAGCTCAAAAGTTGTTTTAGACACATTAGCTGTCAAAAGCTTTACAGAGCACTGAACTGAGATGTAAAGTCAATCTAAATAATTATATTTAAAATAACATTTGTTTTAATTCAAATAGATAGTGCAACATCAAAGACTTAATGTGAACGAAACACATTAAAAACTGATATTTTAACCTCTTTTGAAATGCCTTTCATGGCAGAGCACAGCCATTCATTAATAGCCGAGGTCACCGGATAGCAGTAAAGGTTACCGGTGTATTGTTTTTCAGTCCATGTGACATTTTATTTCGCCCTCTTCTGTTTTGAATAGAATGAAAACAGAAAAAATTGCAAGACTTATTTCACTCGCAGGCTAATACGCGTCGTCGTAATGGCACTGCGATAATGCAGCTTCTAATAAAAATGTTGTGAGGGCAAAAAGGGTTTCTAAGCTCTTTTGGAAATTTTTTAGTCCTTTTCTTCTATTTTACTTTGCACTAAGCACGCGCACTCCTTCCTCCAAACGGAAATCCTTCGCTTCGTACCTTAGATGCGTGCATAAATAGCTCATGGAAAGAGCGAACGGATGCATAGCTGCACTTCCGCAATTCGTGCTTCTTTCACGTTGTGTTAATTATTTACGTGTGAACATTGCCTTGCATTATGGGTATTATGGGCATTATGCGCACTTTTTACATTGAAAAAATTCTATACAACTGGCAACCTATTTAACTTCTTTGAGAAAGCGAAGTGGAGCTCCGTTGTTTTCGACGTGCCTTGAAGTAAAAAGTAATAAATAAATGTTAAAAAACCTTAAGGTATTGTCAACTATCGCCTGTTAATAAGCCGATGTGTGTCTATTTCTTTCATACACGCATCCAGGGTTCGATTAAATTAGAAGAGAATATTTATTGAATGAGGGGATCCAATCCCATTTGAAGGATTTGATGAAAATTCCCTAAATAACATTATCTTTCTGCGATTACTTCAAACCAAAAATTTTTTCCGACCTTTAATTTTCCGATTTATGATCAGAACGTTTCGGGATATCTACATAGTTGAACGTATGTGTGTGCATAAGGCATTTTAACAGATTTGTGCCTACCTAAATGACTTATAACTTGCAACGTTTATGAGATAAAATACTTTATAGCTCGATGGAAAATGTAATGTAGAAGAAAAAGGGATTCAGAGATCGAAATATCTCTGCGAAGAAAAGGTATACCCTGCGGTAATTATCTGGTCAATATCGTAAGAAATACTGGCCTTTGACCGGGACGCATCCTAGCAGTTATATTATGACAGTTCGTTCCATCAAATTCGGCTAGCCGGCAGTCGGTAATTACCGGTTGATTATAATCAACGGGTTGGTTTAAGTGTAGCCTGTAAAATACCCTTTGTTCAACTCAGAAAATCAACTAAAAAATTAGGTTTTTATTTTCCTTATTTGACCAGCCTAGAGCCAGACAATATTACGACAATTGACCCAAAAAGAACTGAGCTACGGTCAACCGTTTTGCGGACCGGTCCTTCTTCAATGACAGGCCAATGTTAAAAAGGTCAGTTGAATGCATTAAAAATGGAATTATGATGGACTAGCACCGGTAACACGAGGGACTGACCGAAGGCTACACTTGGGTCAGTCAATATTACTGCAAGGTGAGCATAAGAGGATTATAATTAAAACGAGAAAAAAGAAAGATATAGATATCAGTGCGGAGTTTTTTTTTCCGGATTGAAAAGAAGAGACCATCGCGGTTCGCGCTCGTGTAGGAAGTTCCTACTAGGAACATTCCTGATGCATCGAACCATTTGCAACAGCCTTGTATCCGGTATTTAACAAAAATAATTTGAATTTTAGGTATTTGATTTGAATATATTTCAGATTTATTGAATATTTTTAGCTCAGCAATCAGGCATCTACAGCACTTACTTCTTTTCATTTAAAATCAAAACGTAGAAACTTGGTTTATCTGACTATATCAATCTAAGTAAATCTCCATTTCAGATTTCCCCTACTTTGAAGTTTTAGATTGAGTTTACGTAAAATGAGCAAAAACGTCTGCCAAAACATGCTTCCAAACTTTAGCGCAACTCTCTTTTGTTCTTGTCGTTCAATAATACTTTAATCTCTTCCTTCGCATATCCGCTGTAGGGTATTTCCTTTCCAAGGGAAGGCAAGGTAGCTTATTGGTGGAAAAATAAGTTTTCTTGGTCAGGATCCATATCGGAACAAGTTTTGGTACGAAAGCGAAAATAGGGTTCCCTTTTTCAAATGTGTTTAACAACTCCGCAGCTTCATTTTAATTGAATTCATTAACTTGCCTTCAAAAAAAAAATTATCTTTCGATTGCTCGAATTTGAGTGAAGGATTTTGAAAGGACGTTCTAGTTTTGCAGGTTTTACAGCGCAGTGATGCTGCTTCTCTCCATACAATTCAATATGCATATGCAGGCCCGTTCGTAAGGGGAGGGTTTTTTGGGGTTCAAACCCGACCCTGCCCCCCTCCACCTTTTTTTACACGGAATTTCAAAAAATGTCTTGAGGTCATAGCTGGTATATTCATGTTTCCTCTTAAGATTCGATAACTAACACAGCGTTACGTTACGATAACATACATCGGTTAGGTTAGGCTAGGTCGGATAGTCCGCCCCCAAGGGCGCACTTAGAACAGGTAAGTCCATTGTGATACCCCTATGTAGTGTTTGTGTGTATGTATGGACATCTATTTTACAAACCATTTAGTGCTTTCAATGAAGCTAAATATGTTCAACGGGTTGATAAAGCCAATTTCAGAAAGTTAGCTTAGAAAATAACTTCCTAAAAATTTATGGACTGGACAATGTAAGAGCTGGTGCTGAGGAGTCTCTTCCTCTTAATCATCCTGGCAACTTCTACAGAAATCGAAGGCTGTTGTTCCCAATCTTCTTGCGTGTGGGCCAATGAAAAAGTTCCCACTCAGTACTCCAATTAGTACCGAAAGGCGACATTTGGGGAGCTTTAGAAGCTCCTCTGTTCTTTTCTGGCTAACAAGAGGCCAGGTCTATCTGGAGATCTGTCAATCCAGTAAAGTCCTTTCCTTCGAGCGCCAATCCATCTGGGTGGCAATTGGAAGAAGTTCGTGTTATTGCGGCCATTTGCGCAAACACTCTGGTTTTAATGATCAAAAAAGCTATGCTTTCAAAATGGAACGCACAAACAAAATGAGCATTGGCCTTCATTGCCAGCTCTAGTTCACTTCTCATAGAGCAGTTGTTTGCTTTCCGAACGACCGAAAGACTGGCCCAAAATCTAGAGCAGTTTTTTTTATTTTTTGAAAATTTTGAAGACCTTATTTATTGTCGCCGTAGGCCAAATGATAACACAACAACGATTTGAGAATTTTTATTGTTAATCTGCAGTGACGAAGACTAAGCGTCAAAAGTCGATTTAAGAAACTTGCTAAAATTATGATTACAAAAACAAAACCTCAATCTATCCCTCGATTCAAGTTCCATTAAAATAATTGTGGGTAATGTACATACCGTAACACCAATCCTTTTTGATGGAAAGAAAAAAATTTATTATTCTCATTTTTTTTTATCAAAGAACGTCATGTTTTTCAAAGTTTTATTGCTTTTTTAACGGGTTTTTTTTTAAATAAAAACCAATTCATTCGATAGCACATCAATAAATCCAGGCCGAATGTACTGTTTGATTTAAAATAAAAAAAAAATAAAAAATTTGTAATTAAGCAATGGAAACCAAAGAGAAGATAAAAAAAACTTTTGAAAGTCGTTAAAATTTAAATAAACACAGAAATTCGTTAGACCTTAACCGAATAGCCGCAAACGGAAATTTTATTTGGCAACAAAGAAGTGTAGGCGTCCCACAAGAGATTGTCCAAAGGGTCGCTCATTATGACTTAATGACCCCACCCAAACGCTGGGTGGCAGGGCCGAAATGAATTAAAAGGCCACAAAACGCAAAGTCCTAACAACGTGGGAGCCATCAGTACATCATTAAAGCACATTTTAATGAACTGCAGTCGAACATTGGTTGAAAAGGAAACGGAAAAACGACCGCAAAATAAAGCAGACAGCGCCAAGGCCAACAAACACGAAACACTTCAGCACGAATGCAAATCCAGCAAGACAAACTTGAAACATCCAGTCTACCACCAGTGGCCAACAAATCGGCATCGTCCACATCCGCCAAATCAGATGTCCTTTATCCTCATTGACGGCATTGAAGTCAGAAACCGTTTGTTTTCGGTTTGGAGTTTGAAGATTATGTAGGTACATATAGAAATATATGTATGTAAGTATATTTGTCCGTTTGTGCTGTTTTAGGTATTATGTCCACTTCATGAATCCATTTGTCGTCAAAATAGCCTCAACTCAGGGCGACAATTCGACAGAGTCTACACGGTCATGAGATTGCTTTGACGACATTCTATGTCTTAATTTGTTGATTTCTTTTTTTTTTTTTTTTTTTGGGCGCTCACTTAAAAAGCCTTGTTGCTTAATACTGTATATCCTTAAAGTAAAAAACTTGTTGGATTCTATACGTATTTGGTCCTTTTATGCTGTTCAATTTGGCCATACGTTTTATGTTTTCCTACCTCGCCCTAAGCTTATAGAGTCTTCTGTCCGGCGATAAAAGTCATAGCGCAATAAAAGTGAATCTGGACTTTTTGAGTCCTGAATGTCGTGTGTCTTTTGTTTGTTTCTTGCTCCGTTCGTCTTTCATTTGTTTTTTACTGTTCTACTTGCTTTTATTATATTCTCTTGTCCATTCGACGAGTCATCTTTATTGCTTTCTTTGTTGTACAACAGCGTCCTCTAGATTCTCCAGAGTACCATTTAAAGCTTAATGCGGTTTGACCTCAAATCTCTAGACGCTTTTATTGGAATTTTATGGACGGTTCTGCTTTAAATAAATATTTCTTTAAAAATACATACAGACATACATACATACATATAACAACGTTGCAAGTTCTCTTAATGCTTGACATGGCTGTTGGGCTCGCAATTTCGCGTGTTCGTAAAAAATGAACTCTCAATATTTTCGCCAAAAACTGAAAAAGCGGGTGTGTCAAAATTTTCGATTTCCGAAAATGCCTTTGTTTCTTAACATTGATTAAGGAATTGAAAAAGGTCGACATATGAATTTCTTAAATGCTTATGAACAAAAATTACTTCAAATTTTATAAAAATGAGAAATTTTAGATTCAATAGTTTTTCGAGGAGCAATGAAGGAGGATCAGTGATCATTTAATTCGACTTTCTATCTTAATTTGTTTTTCAGAATTACAATTTTCTTCAAAAAGGCTTACTAAAATAGAATTTTCAATGATATTTCAAGGACACTGTGCATTTCGGCAAGACCCTTTGTAATTTTCATGCTTGTTTTACTTTTACTCCCTCACTCATAAAATTTTGACGGCCATTTTCTCATAGATTTTGAAAATTAATTTCATTTTTTGTTTGGTAAGGAACCGACTTTGAATTAAAAATGCCAAAAAAAAAAAACTCTATCTGTTGGCGATCTATTTTAAGATGCTGAAAAGAAAAGCGCAGTTCAAAGGTGCACGGAGTGTAATTTTCTGTACCGATTTTAGAAATATGTGGAAAAAAGTCACTCGAAAAACCCCTTTAAAAATATTTTCCCACAAAATTATAAAGCGATTCATGCAGGCTCCCAAAATGTCTTCGTAAAGGCGATCATAAATTTTCCGACATTCCTTCGTAGGCGCATCTGCAAAATTTATATTTATTCATTTAAAAATTGTTTCCTTTTCGAATTAAGGTTTTAAATCCATTTCATCTTACTTTTTAGATTTGCCAAGCTCGATGGACTGTCCAGACTAGTATAATTAACGACTTAAGTATTAAAAACTTACTTATGTATAAGATAAAGTGAAGCTATAGGAAGTGAATTTTTATTTGGTCCTGCAACGATCTTTCACGATAAATCTTAAAGTTTCATTATAAATAGTTATATGCGAGTAAATCATCCCCCTGCAAGTCAAACACAATTAGTATAAGCTAATTGCATTTAAAAGGGTTTAAGGGGGAAAAACAGCAATTTTCTCCTTTGCTCATCGACCTTTTCCTTTTATTATCTAATATTTATACAAGGTGTCCCGTGCGGAAGTGCTTTTTTTAAAGCGATGATAGCGGAGGCTGAGATGAACAAAGAATCGTATGGGAGGTGGTGGTTGCAAATGCACTCTTGAGAAGTTATAGGGCCCTAAAGTTTTCAGACAGGAAGTCGACAAAATAAATATTCCCTCGATAATGGTCTGTCGTAGAAAAAAAAAAACTGTGATGAGGTTTGAAAGCCAATTGTATGGGCTTTTAGACAAAAATAAATTGATGGTAAAAATTTGAGCCATTGAGGGAAATATAAACGGTCAAAGTCAAAACTTCTGAAAGCACTTTTAATTTTATCTACTTTGGAAGCCATTTTGGTATGAAAAAGGTCCTATTAGCACATGCTTTTCTTATTTTGTCCAAATCTGCAGTCGATTTCCCACATTAAAATGAAGGCAAAATAACAATGGACAACTTCCTCGAGCACACGAGCTGTATCCGAGCACTCTTTGATACCGTTTTCGTACACCAAATTTGAAGTTTTTTTTACCCAAAATCAGAAGAAAAAGTGAAAATAGCCTTTAAGTATGCTAAAAATTTATCATCTAGCAGATGATGCCATGGGTTGGTAGTCAGTGTAACAAGCTTAACAGCATTTTTAATGAATAGTTAAAGATACTCCACCCTTTCATTTTTTATTAATCAGAAAAAGGAGCACGACGGAGCATAAAACGTTTTTGTCCATTGAAAGTAAGAAAGCCCTCATTTTTGATGTAAAATTGTTGATATTCCCCACTTTGTTATTGAATAAAATGCCATAGTTTTGAACTCCTTTTAAAGATCAAGTTGTAAATTTTAAAACAAAACCAAATAAAAAGCAATAGTGCTATATTTAATAGGAAAACAATTGCAATACTTTATTTACACGTATTGATCGCTACGAAAATTTGGCAGTCTATCATTGTTCATTTGTTGATCCGAGTAAACCATGGCGGGGCTTTTCCAACAAATATTTGAATTTTTTTTTCACTTATATATTTATTTATGAATGGTATTTTAGGATTTACTGTATAGATAACAATCTCTGTCGGATAAACCTAATCTGGGTTTGCTGGAACTATGTTTCATTTTCTGAGCCAATGGAACCGAATTTTTCATGATTTGATGATTTCAGTATGAAATTGAGTTAAATTTTTTAACGCACCAACCCCAATCAAATGTCGAAAGCTTCGCTATGTGAGAGTTCATAGTGCATTCAGTGAATTCAGGGCTTTCAGAATTTTTGCTCTCCTTTGATAATTTTTATAAAAGCGAACGTAACCTGGTTATAATCGCAAACTGCCGCAGCTTAAAACATTTAATCGATTTAAGCCGTTTCCCAGAAATAACAATTTTCATCATAGCCAACCGGCTCGGTACTCGAAATACCACTTGCAGCCCATGCATTGAATTTTTAACAAAGTTTCTGTGGAACTTCCCCGCCTCACAAAACAACAGAGCCAAATAGAAAAATTTGCTGATTTATTACTTTTGCGCACACATATGGCCCCCATCACACCAACGCCACCATCACTATCACCAGCACCCTCATACCCACACCCACACCCACACCAATGCCATCACCTTGTTGGTGACTGCAAAGTGTTGTGGCGCTATGGTACCGAGGTAGGTCCATGCTAAGCTATGCCCAAAAGAGAGAAAGAGTCCGTATACTTGCCATCATGGGAGTAAGGGGTATAGCATGTACCACGACAGCAAACATAAATCAAAACACGCCACTTAGGGGTTTTTTTTTTCTTTTCTTTTCTTCATTTACTCACACATGGGAGCTTAAAAAAAAAGCGAGAAAAGAATAAAGCAAAAGAAGTGTGCAATAAAGTAAAAGGCGTACGGAATTGAAATAAATGGGCGAAAGCAATAAACTCACCGCTCACCACTCACCAACGGAAAATATTCAATTTGCAGTTATTCAATTCGCCGTGCCTAATCGTTGCAAAAATTTGCAAAGCAAAAAATTTCGCAGCAACAGAATTATTTATGAACACAAAAACTGAAAACTAAGGTCTTGTTGCTGCTCTCCAAGCAACAAACTAAAGTTCAATTCGAAACTCCTTGAGAGAAGTCCGTTGGCGGGAAAATCTGATGACTGCTTTTAAAACGAAACTTTCTTCAAAATATGTATTATACGAAACAAATGGAGAAGCCAACTTTAGCAATAAACAACATTTAACTGCCTTAAAAATTGATGAGTATAAGGATATTGTACTGCAGGATGGATGTATGTGCCGCATCCTAAAATTCAAGCCATTACTGAAAGTGTTTTGCAAAGCACCAACAACAATGAGCAGCAGCCTGCCTGCCCGATCAATTTTTTAAAGATCTATCAAACTTTTGGTCTTGCACATTGTTTATATCGCACACCCTCTTCTAAGGAGACACAACTCAAAATTTCTCATTTTCCAGAAAACGTCAAAAACAAAATGCGTCGCAGTGTCAATCGAAGCGAGAAGAAAGGCATTGACGGGGGTTTTCAGCTTTTTATAATAACAAAAACGGAATAGCATTTTTCTTGTGGGTGGAGAGGTGAGCTATGATCAAGGTCCATATAATAGCTCAAAATTTACGATTTTTGAGTTGTGTCACCTTAAAAGAAAATGTGCGAAATATACCTGCATTAGGGTAGCCGTCAAATGTTGGAAAAAATGAATTTTGTCCAATTCTGTCTCCCAGGGGCTCAAATGTTTAGTTTTTATCAAAAACTTACGTGTGCAAAATTTGATGAAGATTAAGCAAAGTTTGGAGGTGGCGCAATGGCCTTTTTTTTACAACATTTTATGTATTACATCGTGGTATGTATCCCATTTCTCGCTCTTTTGCTCTCCTGATTTCTGGTTGGAAAGTCCAATTGTAGACACAATGTGGGCAATATCTACAGTTGGTTTCTATTGCCCCTTTCTGTAGTTTCTTTGTGTCGGATGTAAAGCCCGGATCCCACTATATGCGCAATGCGCCGATTTTTGCCGAAATCAAAGCGCCGATAGTGTGAACGCATTTTTCGGACTCTGATGCTGACAAGTGTGATCTTCTTGAACGATTTTGGTCCCAATTTTATTGTTCCCCGTTATATTTTTGACAATATGTGAGGATAATGTGAGCCCAAACAATGATTGTGGAAATTATTGAAACTTGTGCCGATCTGGGCCGATAAAAATCGGCGCAGATTGTGCTATTTGCACGGATAGTGGGATCCAAGCTTAACAGTGCTGCCAGTGAAGCATATATTCGACAATTAAGACTTTCGAAATTCTAAGCCGAGAAGAGGACTACGACCACAAGAATCCTCATCCCGATAGCCCAGCATCCCACAGTGAAAAATTTCGGTTCGATTGGCTAGGCCGTTTCAGAATAAGTAGATACGAACCGTATAAACATATTGTTCTCGTATTCAGTGAATTACATTTTTATTTATTTCATAAATTTTTTGTCACATCACATGTCCGTTTTCGGTTTATGTCTTTAAAAATTGATTATGTTAGGTACCCTTCAGGACGTGTCGGGCAACTTTCCTAAAAGCTACTAGTGCTTTCACCAGATACTAAAGAACTAGTGCAAATGGAGGTAGATTTTCATATAAAGCATATACTTAGCAGCAAATAGTAAAATTAGCAGTTTCAAAAAAATTATATTTCGAAAATATCACCAAAGGGTGTAACTTTCTCATGTAAGAGAAGTACACACAGAAAAAAATGACGATATAAAATCGATAAGATCCCCTTATTGAGCGATTTTATAGAGAAATCTGCTTAAACTATGTGAATAATATGATTTTTCCATAGAGAAAACTCTTTGAATGCATAGAAAAAAAATTTATTGAAACATTTTGATAGATATCCTCATATATTTCATGTGAATATCTTATTATTTATGTTGAAGAATATGTAAAACATCTTGATATAGTCAAATAATAAGATGACCATATCAATCAAACTATGTGACATTCTTATAAAAATGACGTTTTGATAAGATTCCTTATTGGAAGAAAATCGCTTAAAAAAGAAGCCTTTTTAATATTAAAAGCAAGACTTATCGATTTAAAAAAGTATATGAATTCCGCATTCATTCCATAGTTTAAAAAGACAAAGCAGTTGTTTACCACTTACATTGATATAATAAAACTAGCAAGCTCAAAACATATCTCGTAATGGCGTAGTTGAAGTGTGCTAGATTTGTAATGTGGAAGGTCCGAGATCGAACTCTGTCACAGAGAAAAGAATTTGTGGAAAAATGTAGAATTAAACAGGCAAGTGAATTTCAAGGAAAAAATAAGGGGAAGCAGAAAGTAAGTTGCAAACGAATAAGTAAGTAGCTTTAATCGCGCCTTCCAAAACGTCACGCACCAAGCTCTTTCAAAAAATTCCTTGTAGAATTTTTTTAAAATCTTTTTTTAAAAGTTTGGTAAAATCTTTTTTTCTCAGTTTTTAGATAATAATTTTTTTCAAAAAAAAAACCCTCGCTGGAGCAGGGATCGAACCCGCCGATCTGGTTTTTTACATGAATTCATATCAAAATTAAGAAGTTATCCTCTTAACTTTTCGGTGTAGTGTTAAACTATATCAAAAATATCCAATTGGTTCCCCCAGCACCAGAACAGCTATAGTTTAAAAGTGAACTGGCGATTTCCCGTCCTCACGCATTGTTAATTTTCTATAGTGCAATGCATTGGCAGGGGTATAAAAGAGAACTACTTAGTACTGGTGAAATTTGCACTTAAAAAAATTTGCACGTTAAAGATGAGCTACTCGTATGTCCTGAAGGGTAGATACTTAAGCTAATAGCTTTGATGTTAGTAGACTAGCACTGTAATTAGTAATAATTAAAAATATTCGTTAATACGAGAATGCATGCGTTCCGTTGTGTCGGTGATCTTCCGCGGCTATTCTGATATATGTTATGTAAGAATTAATGGATTTGTATCGAAGTGAATAGAATTTCTGCACAGGCTTTTTAAATCCATTTAAAAAACAAAGATTATAAATTTTTCTTATCTAGATGGCTTTAAATTCCAATTGAAAAACTACATGAGTTTTCTAGTTGACTGATTAAAAAAATAAAAAACTAGATAGAACTTTGATTTTTATTTTCTTTCAACATAAATAAATATTAATTCTGACAATATTTCTAACACTTATGCCACCTCAGGCAAAAGTCCGGGCAAAAAGTTGTTGCATTTCGGAAATCCAGGTGGTGCTGGTGGCATTTCATGATTTTCACCGACTTGTACAATCAAAGCCATGCCAGAAGCCAAATGCCATGAGTAGTGACAGTGCATTATCCAATAACCTTTAAAAAATATTAAATGATTCCGTTTTATTAATAGATTTTTAAAGACTTTTGATGGCAAGAGTATTTTATGAAGAATTGAATAAATAAAGTTCTCAAGGTACTCAAGGTCTAATCACTCATCATACAGTAGTTTCGCTATATAAGAAAGCCGATTTTGCCAAGATATTTCATTCTTATATCCGGTTTTTTCTTATATAAGAACCCGTTTATAAGAAAATTCTTTCTTATAAAAATAAAAACCGTTTATAGGAAAATTTTTTCTTATATAAACTACCGATATTTGAAAATAGGGGTGTTAAATTTTTGATAAAAACCAAATTTCTTATAAAAAAATTTTTTCCAAACAAAAAGAGTTTTTGGTTTTGCTAAACAGTTTCTTAAAGGCGGGTTTTTCTTATATACGAGTTTCTTATATAGCACAGCGTCACCAGGAGATTCGATTTAGACATGTCCGTCTGTCTGTATACCGCGATTTCTTATCGAAGGAGTTGAGCTATCTTGACGAAATTTGGTATGTGTATTTTCACAACAGTAAGATCAAGTGATAAGCGTGCGATATATACTCTTGCATCTCATATTTCCAGTTATTGTATTAAAAATTTGGTATAATAAATGAATCGTGTTTCATCGGAACTTATTTATCACATATTTCAAAACCAATAATGTGAACAAGGATAACCAATTACTTGCACAGTGGTGTTATGCCAATTAGGTTATCTTTATCGGTACATCAAGAACACTTACCGGGATTAGTAGCTCTAAAACGTACGATCGCGTATCCGAAACTTGGTATAGTTACCGTGTCCTTCCACGGTGGATTTGCATTAATTGATGTTCTCGCTAGCTCATTCCTTGACTCCAGGTCTATTAGCATTTCCTTGGTCATTTGTTGGCCAGGTTTGCGCCCGAGTCCTGTCACTATGAAAGAAGTTCCATGTAAATGGAAAGGATGATGGATAAAACCAACATCTAAAGGGCATAAAATATTCTTATTAGGAAACTCTTCATTAATTTTAGCTTAGATGGACACATGCCTGAACTTTCGTCCACTAAAATGAGCTCAACAGTGCTGTTCAAAAGAACCTTAAGTCGATGAATACATCCACACATTTCATGTCCAGAGCAACGCTTTGGTATCATAAACTCATTGCAGTAATGCGAATCATCAATATTTTCGGGCTGTGTCAATAACGGAGAGTTCGGGGTTTCAAAAGTTATGTTGTTGATTCCACCAACAACTGTCATGTTTCCGTATAAGTCTTTTGAAAGGCAGAACTTAATTTGCATTTTAAATAAATGTAGGTACAAAATTTGAACTTACTCATGAATTTTGAATACACTCCTGGGCGAAAAATTTCATCATTGGCTTTTGGATAATTATTAAAACTTAAAAAAAACTGGTGATTTGAACGACCACGGCGCAACTCTTCGTCGACCTTGAGAGCATTTACTTCGGTAATACAATGATCCCTCTCGACGTCAAAGCAACTTGAATTCGGATGGTTGAGGACCTAAATTTTGAAATTTAAAGCCATTAATTGTCATGTTATAAGCTTTTTGTTGTGAGATCAGAGGTTTTTCTGTCCTTCTGAAATTCCCAGCCTCCGCCTGCACGTGGCGATCCTGCCAGGCCAAGCAACCTTGTTAAAGACAAAGGAGCTTTGGGAGACCATTGAACACTAGGTTCATAGTGAAATGGCGGTGGAGTCTCATCAGAAATCAACGGCAACAATAACGGATTTAGTACAAAAATCTTGCAAACTATGCCCCGCGATAAAGTGGTAAATTAGCCGCATAAGTCGTGCCTTGCTTTCCCAAGAAACGGCACGCCGTCCCATACTCCAATAGGAATAATAGTTCAGTTTGCATTTATGTACTATTTAATTATCAATTAAATAAAAAAGAACTAAGCTGGTTGTTTGGAACGACGAAAAAGCAGATTCTTCATCGAACACTATGTGGGCGTAAAAAATATTTTTCATAGAGCGAGATTGAGAGAAGTTTTAATATTTATTTTGGGATTGTCTTTCCCAGACTCAAGATGTTCGTGTAACTATGTTGGTCCCGGTTCAGTGCGCTTTCTTTGATTTCCGATGGTCAACAATAATTTTGCACAAAGGTAAAGTAATCCACACATGACATTTAAGTTTGGATATAAGAAATCACTTACCAGACCTGGCGGGAAATCATCATTAAAGTTCGGCATGCTTGGAGGAGGTCTTCGCAAATCGATGCATCCTTGATCATTTATTGGTATATACCTTAGCAAAGCAACAGAATCTGTACCATTACATTGGCCTTGCCCGATTGCACGCATCCAGTAATCTCCAGCCGGTTCAGTGGTTTCGAGAACAAAGTCAAACCGTTCGCCTGCATTCGATAGGAACGTATCAACCACAAACGGTTGTATTTCGAAAGAATCTGTTGCAATAATTGTCATACGATGGCTTTCGACCTGAAGCAGAGAATTAAAAAATTTCATAAATATCTTTAGCTTTATAACAAAGAATTAAGATCACGATGCTAAATGATTCTGAATAAGCCATGATTTGTTATTTTGTGTTTAAATCAATGCTTAAAAATTAGATTGGACACGAAGGTTTTTCCCGTGTGTGAAAAAACATGTGGTCCCGTAACTGATGAGTGGCAAAAGTAATCCGAAACCCTGACTTTGAGCTAACTTTGTGTGATTTGCAGTTTATTTTTCTAAATATTTCCAAAAACTAATATAGATAGAAAGATGAAAGAAACGTGAATCATTGTTAACAAAACAAGGAACCCAGAAAACTTATTTTTATATTTTACACTGAGAAAAATATTTGCACAAAAAAGAAAACAAAAATTAGGCATTTTTTTTAAGTGTATTCCGGCTTTTGTAATACTTTTTTGCTATTTTTAAAACATACCTCTCAGCTTAAAATTTTATTCAAAAGAAGATTCATTTAAATCGACGAATAGCTTCTTGAGATATTTAAGAAAACATAAGAGCATATTTTTATACTTAAGACTTGGTGTATGAGTGATGTGTTTTTGTACCATATTGCACACATTTGTACTGGATATTAGTACTGGGAGCATATAGGTGCACTTGCAATTTTTTGAATATCACACTGTTCCGCCATCCGATTTGAACATTTTTTACTTTCAAATGAAAGTAAACACTAGCGGCTATTTTTTTAAAAAAATTTATAGAGCGGCGCGAAATTGGGAGTACACTGAAAAAAATAGTTAAAAGTTTCTTTTTAATTTTGAGAAAAAATTTTTTTGAGTGTAAAAACTTTTAAAAAATTTTTTAATTTCTCGGTTTTATTATATAACATAATCTTTTTAGTTCGTCGTTCTATCTCAATTGGGTGTTGAGATATTTAAATTTGAAATAAGGCTTACCAAAAAAGGATTTTCAAGGACTATTGAAAATAAGAGTCTAAAAAGTGGTCTCCACAGTGGTTTTAGATGGCACCTATCGAAAAATCAACAATATTTAAAAATTCCTTTTAGGGAGCCGCAGTCGGCCAGACCCTTTATAAGTCGAGGAATCACAAATATTTCTGTGACCATATGGAAGAGTAGCTTAAGTCGTCATAATCAAGAAATTTTGACGAGACATCTCAGCTATCATTTTTTGAAAGTTTTAATCAAAATTGCATATTTTTCGAGTCTCCTATCTGATAAAATAATCAAATACGCGATCGTTTTCTGATCATACCTGTGTGCGACGTGAAAGGGCCAGCTGTTTCGGAAGAGATCTAACCACAGATGGACGGACAGACGATTGGGCGGAAAGATGGACATGTCTGAAACGATTCAGTTTTCTATGCTGATATTCATGTCTACACCTGCGGAGCTTAGTTCTAGCTGTTACAATATCCACTCAAAACATACATATATACCCTGGTTACGCTGGATATAAAAAAGATTTCTAAAACTTTCGAAATATACAAAGGGAAAGCAACGTTAAGAGTCTCCTGCGGTGATTAGAGAAGAGAGTGTATGCAGCTGTCAAATTTTTTTTTCGTCACTGCACGCACCGTCTAGGGTGAAATGTCAAAAAAAGCATTTGAGAGCTGCATACTCTCCCTTCTATCTAATGACAAAGTGACAAAGTCACCCGGAAGATCATTGTCAGTTTGTCTACAAATGTCATACAAAATGTCCTTGTGAATGTCATGCGTCATGCTTCCATGGTGACTTTTCCTGCTGGGAGTTCCACAGGTAATTCGTAAATCGACATAGTTTCTCTAAAACATTTCCATGCATACTTTTAGGGATCAATTTAAATATTTGTGGTTGCACTGCTTATTTGGCGAAAAGCATGTGTGATTATTGCAAAAGTGCCAGTAAATATGCAATGAACTAGGCCACTATTTATGATTATTTAAAAACTAATATTCAAATGCATACTTTTACGTGCTGACATTTTTAACATTTAATGTTACTCTTCTGTTAATCAATTGGAAATTGACTATCAAGCATGCTCTAGAATCCGAATTCATTCATTGCCCAATAACAGGAGTATTTTAAGATTATCGGGGATGTCTCAGAAATCAACTGAAAAATCGTCTAGAATTTAGATTGGTCCAAAGATCTTGACGATCTACTTAGTTTGTTCATTATGTATATCCGTCGAGGTAACGGAGAAATTTTGTCGTCGTTAGCAATGATCCAATACATAACTTTTAGCAACCAATATGCGAAAGAAAAACTGTCAAATAAGTTTCTAATTTTTGCTATCTTTGAAAACATGTTTCAGCTTGTAGAAAATTTTATGGCTTTTTGACTTCAAAATGAGAGAATAGCTTAGAAAATAAATTCGTCGAATCCTTTCATTTCTTAGATTTGGGAAATTTTGAAATTTCCGAAAAGTTAAAGATCCTCGACAAATTGATTAACTTTTCGAGGAGTCTACTGTTTAATAATTGCTGTGGAAACGATTTTTAGGGTACATGAAATTTCCAAAATCGCCAATTTTTTACTAGACTCTCTGCAAACAAATAATAAATAAAATAAAATTCGATTTGACTTAAAGCTTATCAGGCATACTCTAGAAATCGAATCCCCATAAAAAAATTGAAATGAAAAAAAATTGTATTGAAATCACATTGATTTCGAATTTTTTTATTCGGATTCGATTTCTAGAGCATGCCTGTATCATCGAGAAAAATCCAATCATTCACGCTGTCGATGGGTGCGCACATGACTAGAATGAGGTTCAAATCCCACACATGCCAATACAAAACAAGAAATAAACATAAAAAAAAAATATTTGAAATTATAAATACGTTAAACCCGAAAAATGTGTATTCGAACAATTCAGTTTTTTAAAAGCAAGTGATTATAAAAATCACTCAAAAAAATTTTGAGTCTTTTTAAAATCACATATGTATATGAGTGCGGAAGGAGTCGTGTATGACTCTAATATGAGCCCCTTCGGTATATGATTTCGGACTCATATAAGTAGGAATATCTTAGCAAGAAGGGAAGAACGTTCATTATGGACTCCTAAAGAAAGCTCATTTTGAGGGCTTACACTCCGAATGAGGATTCATAAATGACTTATTTAGGACTCCAAATGTTGGATGAGTTGATTTCTGTCACACGCTGGTATGTAATCAAATGATGTATATTTCAGTATATATATATATATATATATATATATATATTTCAGTTATACAAAAACGTTTAGAACAGCCCAAATTTATATATTCAGGCATGCTCTAGAATTCGAATCGATTTCGAAACGAAATAGAATTTGAAATCGAACGAATCATTTTCGAGTGACCTAGAAGTCGAATATTTTTGTTCGCTTTCCAAATGAACTCAAAATGAATACATAGTATGAACTTTAAAATATATTTTCAGTCAATTGGAATTGGAAAATTAGAATAAAGTCTATACAAAGGACTGTCGGGAGTGCAATAATATGTGGCAACCGAAATGACAGTTGATCGAGTCGAAAGTGGTGTGTTGAAAGATCTACCGTCAGTTGGACAATGGCTGTTTTAAGATCTTCTGCCAGATCCGCACATGGCTTCTCCGTGGCTTCCTTGTCGCCTTTGACAAGGCCAGTTACGATTTCCCTGTGGCCCTCATAAAATTCATCATTTTACCTTGCACAGTGCTTAGAAATCATTGAAATGTACTTTATCATTTTCTGGGGATTCACTTTGTAAAGCAAGGAAATTCATTCGAGTTCATTTATCGAATCGAATCGAAAATCAAATCAGCAGAGCACGAAATTTTGATTTTAAATTGTATTCGATTTTTTTATGGGTGTACCTATTCGATTTCTAGAGCATGGCTGGTATGTGATATTTTGTAATTTAAGAAAAACATTCAAGAGAAGTGTTGAAATATCTGTCGAAGGTATTGCTAGAGGCTTAAACCGACATACTTACTTGAAATTGAATCGGACAAGCGAAATTCACAGAATTAATAAATCGAAAACGATAGCGTTTTCCTGGTTGTACGAAAAAGTGTGCACGTGACATAGTCAGCCGTTCGCCAGAGTCCCGCTGCAAAAATTGATAATCGCAAATTGACAATTTGCACATCCTCTTATTAAACTAGCAATGCAACTTACATCTATATAGGTACCACGGCCATTTATCAACACTGATTCGGGAGCTATCTCTGTATTCGGCAAGCCAGGTTGTAGCTCTTCAGCCAAGCCGTGCATCCAACCGGAAACGAGTATGGAGTGTTCGGGCAAGTCCAAATCGTAGTTCGTCGTATGCAGGTCTTCCTCTCTCGGCTGCCGTATAATTATTGAGCCGTACTGTCCATTCACCTTATGCATTCCGGAGTGCGAATGATAATAGTGAGTACCTTTCTGTTTTGCGATGAACTCATATCGAAATGTATTTCCGTAATCTATTGGACATTGAGTAACAAATGGGACGCCATCCATCCAAGGAGTTTCAATCATATAGAGACCATGCCAATGGATCGTTGCAGCAGTACCAAGAGCCTGGTTAACAACGTCGACTATGATGCGATCATTTTGGCAAGCATGGATTGATGGTCCTGGAATTTGCCGATTAATTGATAGAACACCTCTCTCGTAACCATCGCCAACAATACATTGTGGATTATCGCAGTCCGTTTCGTTCCCATATATGCAATTACCGCAAGCTCTGAAAATTTAAGTTACAATTCGACAACGGTTGAAAAAGTTCTCTTAAAACCTCGAATTTTTCGCTTTAATGACTGACTGGTGTTCAATTGTGCAGGAATCCATGCAAAAAACCTTATCTTTATTTTTGTCGATTTTTAGATGCCTATATCTCGAAAACTAAGTGCAATACAACAAACATTTATTACCCCTTACTCTAGAGGTACAATTGAGCCGAATATGAACAATTTTCAAACCATCAACTTTTTTTCGTTCTCCGTTTCACGTGGAATGCCCCGTATGTACACCGAGAGAAAAAGGTAGTTATATGAACTGAAAAAGCAGGTTAAAATAACCGAGTTCACCGTTAATTGTTAACTTATGTACAGTAGCGGTCAACTCAACAGTACAAACACAGTCAATAAGGATATAACTACCTGATGGTTGATATAACTGTCTCGCGGTTAAATCAACTGTCACCAGCGACTGGGAAAAAATAATTTATTTTTTGCTTTTACTTTTTTTATCTTCTTTTATTAATATTTTTTTTTTTTATTAAATTATTATATTTTTTCTTTATTTATTTGTTACTATTTAAATCTTTTTCTCTTTCATCTCTTTAAATTTTCTCGCCTCGGCCGAGCCTTGAACCGCTGACCGCCACTTCGATGGGTGAACGTCTTAACCATTACGCTAAACGAACGAATTTATTTTGTTGGTCAAAATGCTCACTTGAGTTTATGGTTGCTCAAGTTTTGGGGAACGTGCTTAAAGAATTGTTTCACTCCCAAAAATTTTTGCTTGAAAATGAACCATTGAAAAAAAATTAATTAAATTAAAACCTTAAAAATTTAGGAGAAAATTTTTGTCTTCCAAAACAACTACACTCTGAACAAAAAAAAATTGTAATTAAAAAAAAAATTCAAAAATTCCCGCCGCCAGCAGGGATAGAACCCCGAAGCTCACGACTGTCGAGTCACAGTTTAAAGCACTGAGCAATCGAAACCTCCGGAGACGGTTGATCAGAATGCGAACTTATACGTCTAAGTGCCGTTTTCTCATCCTACTTTTAATCTCTATCTGCCAGTTAAATTTCAATTTCTTTGACTTATTAATCAAATTTGTATGAATTTATCATTAGGATAATTTAAGTTACAGATAAAAAATTATGAGAAAACGGCCCTAAGTGAACGAAAGCGAATTTGAACATAAAAAGTAACTGTTTTTCAACTGTTCATTTGACTGCCTTTTTCAGTGCATTTAACGCGGAATACAGTTTATTTGACCACTCTTACTTTAACTGTTCTATGTAGTTGATTTAACTGTTGTTATTTCTCTCGGTGTATGTTTGTGGAAAGCCAGCCTACATTTAGGTTAATCCGCGATATAATTTTGGCATTGCCATTCTCGTGACTTTTTCCAAAATTCCAATAGGCTGCAAAACTTGCGCTGCTTAAGACTGCACAAATGGCTCCAACCCCGATCGCCAGGACCAAAATTCATTTGCTTAATATTTTGAATGTCACTTGGCTTTTCAGTTTGTTTCGTACATTTGATCGATTTTTTATTAAAATTGAATTAGTTTAAAGTGGGAAACTTACACTCCCATCGCTTGATAGGTCTCAAGAACAAACTCAAAATAGCATATTCTAGCGTCATTCGGTTTACAGTCTCGGTTGCAAAATTTACCCGGAAACTGGTCGAAATCGGTGGCTTGGCTTAGAAAAGCATTTTCACTCGCTAAAATCGCAAACACAAGCGCGTATTTTAGAAATCCCGACATTTTCCGGTTACAATTCGGACGTAGCAACTGCACTACTGGACGACGAAAATTTCACGTCTCCTCTTATATTGGCACGGAAAGTTCGTTACTCTAAAGCTCACAAAAAATTCGTGCCGAACTGGAGCAGCTAAGAACTCCGCGATCAAAAGCAATGACAGCAAAGAAGAGAATTCGTTGCCTTGCATTACTTAGCTTGGCTAGTATTTAAGCTTAGGCACACCCATTAGTCACCTTTGTTACGATTTATTTCTTATCCATTTATAATTAAATTGGAAATTCCCTGCAGGAAATGTCAATAGTGAATCTAAACTCTTTTTCTACTGACTGCGTCAACAGTACTACTGACCAATTAAACCCGTCGCATTGCTTTGCGTTATTGACATTTAACATTGAGTTGTCATTGAATGTCAACAGTAGACCAAAAAACTATTGACGAACTATTGCCGTCGGTACTATTATGTAGACAAAAAGGAGTACTCTCTTTCGCTTTATAAGGAGACACGTTGTTGACATGGTCAATAAAGATGAACTATACCTCTTAACAGTACAGTCTCTTTAATGACACCGCCTATAAATACTGTTGACGTTGGAACTAGTTCTCTTGTCTATATTGATGTCAATATAGACATGGGGTCATATGGCGACAGGCTTCCTGCAGGGTTTTTACGGCACACACATTTTTTTAAGAATTTAACATATGGGTACATATGTATAGGTACATATGTATAACAAACGTGCGAGGCAGCGCTGTGGTGCCTTGAAAATCATCAATACATCATTTTATGGTGTTCATTTTTGGATAAGGCCTACAGTGCAAAAAAGCCAATAAAAATATATTTACATCAAAAAATTCTTCCAACACCCAGAGAGCAGAGCCCCACGACTCAGAAAACATTGACGGGAATTTTCATTGCACGATCGAAATTTTCCATAATTTTTATCGAATTATAATGCGTTATTCTTTGAAGTTTTATTTAACATAAGTATGTATAGCAAAGGAATCACAATCCCAGCTAACATTTGGAAGACCGTTTTATGAGAAGATCCATATGATAATTTAAAAGCGATTGATTACATGGAAGATTAAAAGAAGACTCGAAAACGGCTCTTTAATATGTTTCAAAAGCGATCCGTATTGAAAATACAAAAACAAAACATCGCCAAATTAATCACGTAGGGGATTGAAATGTGATATTTCAACTTTTTGCTATGTTACATTTCACTCAATATTTTATTTAAAATTGAATTGAATGGAATTTGGCTTTAAACTTATAAACGAAATAAATCCATGCCCTTCGATTTGGCAAACACGGTGTCGACGGGTGAGCACAGGACTAGAAAACGAGAGTTCCCGGGTTCCAAAACACACAAAAGGCAAGGACAAAAAAGAACATGATTGATTCTTTTTTTGGAAAGCAGTCGATTGTAATTATATCCCGGAAAATGGACTCGAAAACGATATCAAATTTGAGTCAAAAAGGACTCGAATATGATAACAAATATGACTCCTAAAGAAGAGCCGCGGCTAGGATACATTTCTCTCTCTCTACTTTAATCAGCCACGCGATCCGAATTCGATTATAGCTCATCAAGAAAGTAATTATCTTAAGCTCTAATTTTTGGAATATGCCATTAAATGTTGCCTGTCTGTCCGTCTGTACGACCGTCCGTCTATCTGTATACAGTTTTCTTATCGAAGGAGTTGAGCTATCTTCGCACGCATACCAAATTTCATCAAGATAGCTCAACTCATCATTTTTTATATATTTTGTATGGTCTATCTCGACTGGTTCCACACAACCTCACAACTGCAATATACCCTCGACACAGAGTGTCTCGGGTATAAAAATGGTTATGCAAAACTCTAATGACTTCTGAGAAAGCAGAAATGCGCCATAATTCGTAAGATATGCAATATATAGAATAAAATAGAACGTTCGATGAACTGGACTGAATGGAGTTACATCCAAAGAATTTCATTCTTGACCGCGCAGAAAAACAAAATGGAAAGATACCGCACTTATTTTGCAATTTGCCTTTTAATTGTCTAGGCCTAAGTCTCATTAAACAATTGTCCAGCAGCCAAGAAGAAATTTTAAATGACAAATTTAAAGTGATTTCGTGACAATGAATTTATAAGGGTACCTACGTATATAGTTCTAAAAATTCAAATGCAGTGAATGGCCATTATTGAATATGCGAACACGTTTCACTAATTTTATAACTTTCACTTGTTTTCGAATAGGTACGGCGGGCTGATATTTTTACGATTTTGCTCTTGTTTTTTCTTCAAAATTCTCTTTATGAAATTAACATTTTTGAAATACTTATAACCTTCGTATTATTCAGTTCAGTTTTGGCCCTTGCAGCGCTAACTGTTAAAGCAAATAAGCCCTTTCTTCCCAGTCGGACAATAGCGCTTATAAGCAGCAAGAAATCGCTTCTTTTTTTTTAAAGCAGCCGAGCGCTTTTCTCTCCTTTTAAATACACATGATTTTAACATTGGCATGTCCTAGGAACTAATGCTGATTACAGACTATTGCATTTAACTGATTTAAGGTGTTGTGATTTTAGCATTTATTGCTGCATTTAACCTGAATTTAGCTTCTTTAAATGCAGAAATAAAATCATGAGTTAAGGTGTTTCATATTGCAACACTTTCGTTTTTTGTGCTAAATTCAGATTTTAATTTATATTCTAAAATCACAACAGTTAAAATCAGTTAAATGCAATAGTCTAAAAGCGGCATAAAAGCGCTTTATTTCAACAAGTCCTTGGCGCTTGTGAAGCTCCTAGAACTGATCGAAAATGGCGCACGTTTGCGTTTGCCGCAGGTGAAACCAAAATTCAAGCGCTCATAAAGCGCAACAAACATGATTAGACTGTGCAAAGGTGGAAAAAAATAATGGGATTCCACTATATAGGTTTGATAGTATGACCAAAAATGAGTAAAACCCTAACTGCGTTTCGCGAGTTGAGCAGGCGTTTTGATTTTATGGAGCCCAAAACATTGCGAGCCTGGCTGATTTTGGTCAAAAGTGGTAGCATCAGTTTTTGTTCAACAGCTCCGTAAAACTTGGAGATATCGGTTGATTGTCTTTGCCAAAGTTGTAGCTAACGGTCTAGTGAGTGTAGCCGGTAAGAAGCTTAACAACTCTCCCCAACATACTTATGGGATCCGAACGTGTCTGCACTAATTAAAATGCTTATAAAGGTCAATTATGTACTGAAAAATCACGATTTTTAGGGCGCTTTTCGGCAGTTTTTGAATCCATATCTCCTAAACTAAGCAAAATTTTAATCCACTGTGTGGGGACAATTTGTAGCTAAAAGAAAGTTGAAAAATTTTCTGCAACATACTTATATAATCCGAACGCGTCTAAGGTACTTAAAAAGCTCATAAAAATACTTTTTAAGTACGAAATCCCGAATTTTAGGGCTCTTTTCTTTTACTTCAGTAATCAGCTTCCATCGGAATCAGATGAGCAAGGACCCTAAAAATCGGTATCGCACAAAAAGAGGTAAATCTAGAACCGTAGCTTCAGGTCTTTTAAAAACATATGAACTGAACAAAGCTTATATCTAAACATATTAGAGGAATATTATCGAATAAGCCATAAGGTGAAATGTGAATTTTAATACTGCGCTTTTGTAAATAATTTTATTTTTATCGTCTTTGGTGGTGGAAACATCTGAAAAATCAGAAATCTGAAAACTCAAGCCGTTGAAAAAATTTCATATTTTTTTGAATAACCATTTCAAAATGGCCGATTCGTGTTGATTCTTCAAGCGAAAATTTATACCTATGTTTCTCATGTCCAGATCAAGTAGAATATGCTCGAAACAAAATGCAGATACATGCCAGATCCATATGCTTGAAACATGTTCTACTAGTTTCTTGTAACATTTTTGACAAGTTAGAAATTTAAATTATTATTTTTTTAAATTTAAATTCAGGATTTTAAACTTTGCAAGAACTGCTTGTTGTTTGTTCCTTACATTGTCCTGTCTGTTAACGCTTAAAAAGTTTTATAAGGCCGTCCATTAAAGTCCACTTTTGATTGAATCTTTGGATAAAGAGAGTCAAGCACTTTTAAAATCAAGTTATAGTTCCACATTGGTACTTGGACCCTCCCCGCCGTCTGTCCTTCGGTCTTTAGGTCCTTAGGTCTTTAAGGGATAAAGTTAATAAAAAAATTTGCATGAAGGCGTACCGATAACTCAAAAAACAAATGATGCAGTTCGAGTCTTCGTGCCCGAAATAGGGGGAAACCGTTAAAATCGAACTTGTCTTTTTCAAGTTTTGAAAAAAAATGTCACAGTGTTATTGAAAGGAATCTTTTTTCAATTCAAAAGAACTTTGAGTCACGCTCCATTTTAGTTTTTCTGTAATAATTCGTAGCATGATTCTAAGCATATTTAAGATGTAAGAGTACCTAACATACCTAATTTGGAAAAAGCGCAGGAAAAAATTCGATTTTAGCCTATAGGCAATTCCACGAGTAAGGATCCCACCGGTGACACCCGTGACAATCACTCCGAGCAAAAATTGCATAATTTCAGTGCCCAACTATTTTTAAAGGCTTTCAAAAACAAGAATGTTTTTAAATCACTTCCTTTTTCTTCATTAAAATGAGCTTAAACCTAAAAAATAAATGTCAGAGGTGGGACAGTGTTCATGGAATTGCCCCTATGTTTTTTCCTAGGCATTCCTTCTAAAAGAATTCGTACAATCTTATTTGACTAGTCGAACTATCATCTTTTATTTGTCGAACAAAACGATCCACCTTAATGTATATATGACTTTGTAAATATTTTTATTTTTATTAATTTTTTTATTTATTATTTATATATTTATATTTTTTTATATATTTGTATATTTATATATTTTATATTAATTATTTATTTAAATATATATAAATATTGTATATAGCACACACGATCGTATTTTAACTGATCTTCGCCACTCAAATTTATCTAGCTGTGAACACAAAATCTTAACCAACTATGGATGCAAGCTAAATCGTTCAAAATGACGATTTTAATCGAGCATGCAAGAGACTCTTGCGAAAACACAACGTTCTTACTTAAACGCAATCTTACAAGTTAACGCTTGTTAGCCGACATGAGCGTGGCTTAAGAGCCACGCTTGGAATGGTGAGCATTTCGCGACCGTAAACATTGAGCAATAACAAGCGTCATCTGAGTCGGCTTTGTATAGACGTACGAAACGACCTGTTGTCCGATCAGACACCTATTAAAGCGGTCAGTTTCGAATCGAGCATTGGACGCGCAACAACGAAACACGCTTGCAGCCTGAGCCGACTCAACAGAAGCTTAAAAATTATTATTATTTATGCGGCTATCTGTTCTATTAAACGTTAATTGGTTACTCTTTCGTTCAAAACGTGTGTAACACATAGCGATCTGCCGTGGTGGTGAAAATCTTGCATAGTTTTCATAATTCTTGCTGAGTGATTTTCCGCACAAGCACAAAGTGCAAAAACGGTCTCAAGTGTTAATGTTAGCTTGTGAAGCACAAAGAACTTCAATTTCATAAGACTTCGAAGTAAGTTTATTTCACAAATACATACATATGTACGTTCGCAGCTCCAAACCTGATAAAGTCCATTCGCAGATCGTTGATTTTAAGTACGTTCGCTTGGGTGTTCGTTATTCGTGTACAGGAAAAATGGAATAGAAAAAAGCTCGCACTATCCGGTTTAATATTAAAAGCAGAATAGGCAGTGTTATATTCTCCTTACATCTTTTGAAATCTGTTTTGTCTCGCTATTCTATAAAAACACTCGGTGCCATACAAGCGAGCAGATTCGAGTGATCCATAACCTACCGTTCAAAGTTAAATAACACTCAATTTTGCTCTTACCGAGCTGCTCAAGGTTAACTTGTGGTATGTAGTTATGTATATGGTATTATGAATAAGTTATGTTTTGATGGCGGAAAAACAATCGGCTAACTCGCAAATTGCCTTTAAATGACATTGGCTTGATCAGATTCTTAAATGGGAAATACCTGTGATGTTGAAAAGCTTAAAGTAATGGCTTCCGAGAACATTTTCGGAAAGACCCAGTACATTTTTTTAAAAAATAAAATCATTTTCATTTTTGCGTCCCTTTGTTAATCGGATTTTAAGTACGGATTTAAATGAACCCTGTATTCCCATGCATCCCAGACCTTCGACTCTCAATGCAAAATTATTGTTTATCAGTTTAATGACATGCTAAAAAAAAAACTGTTAAATACGTCATAAGTTATTTTCCTTGAATTTTCCTTTGCGTGTTTTCCGTTTAACCACATTACGGACTAAGCATGCACGAGCAGAAACAAGTGCATCCGCAATTTTGCAATTCTTAATGACTGGGTTACGACTGGCTGTATAATTAAGTGGAAAAATATAATAATAGTTATCATTCTACCAATATGCTTAGTATCTAACGTCCTATGACTTTTTAATTATTACATTTGAAACTTCAAAGCATGAATTTTTTGCATCCGACCGACTCTGTGTTGAGGGTTAATTGTTTTTCTACGCGTACAAAATATGTTAGGCAATAGTTGTCGTTATGGGAAGATACATTTAACCCATGACCGTGTGTCTGTCTGCCATCTGACCTTCTATTTGTCCGTCGATCCGTATATCTTTCTGAATTTTTCGTGGATTAAATGTAACAGAAACTATTCTTAGGGTAGGTCAGTACTAATTGAGCAGCTTTTCACTTAACCGGATATACATACAAAGTTCCTCAAGGATAAGTCTAAATGAGTTGTTATTGATCCTTTAGCATTGGAAATTAAACACAAGCTTATTTTCTTGCCGGGATTTCACTGTTCATTTCGGAAATTGAAGAAGTACATATGTACATACATACATATCGTCGGCTTAAAGTGTAAACCTGCTAAGTCCACTTTTAACCGATTCTGACTTTTCGATGTCATTCGAAAGCAAAAAGGACACTGCATCGTCAGGCAAAAAAAATCTTTTTTAATTTCAAATTCTAAATACGGAGAAATTGGTGATGAGTAAAACTGCTAAGTCCAACTGTGGTCAAAGTTCACAGCTAACACCAACAAATGACTCCAAGTAGACATTATATGGTGCACAGGATCGAATTTAGAACAGACTTCATATAAGAACAAAATAAACCATCCATATTTTGGGTCTACTTCCCTACTTTGAAGTCTTGAAAAAAAAAGTGTTTTTTGTTTACCCTGTAAGGTTTTGAAATTATTAGTTAGCAGGTTTACACTTTAAGCCGACGATATATCAAAAACGGGCAACTTCCAAAAATATTAATTTCATAATGTTTGTCAAGAATGAGTCAATGCTAAAGCAAACATGACTTCAATTTTTCGATTTCAATTGCAAAATATACTCATTTTCATTAATGTTATATTAAATACAGTACACTCGGGATAACGTCAACCCCCTATTCCGTCAACACCCCAAAACGTCAACACTTTTTTATTTACATACATTGACTATTCTAAAACGTCAACAAAAAACCTAAATGCTCTAAATGCTAAACTCTGCGTAATAGAAAGCTTGAGCTGGAATTAAGAATAGAATACGAATTCCCAGAATTCCGGGAATCTCCTTTTGTGCGTACCATGTAATTTTTGCTCTCTTTGTTCAGTTGTGTTTTCGAACTTGTTGATGCTGCGCGTATAAAATGAGCTCTAAAAACCGAAAGTCCCATGATCTCAAATAAAAAATTTTTCAATTTTTCGAAATACATAAACATTTTTTTGAATCAGATTATTATTATTATTGGTTTTATTTTGAATACTAAAAAAACGTTTAAAACTATAGTTCCGACTAAATTTTTGTCTAAATTGAGGACAATCATAAACGTCAACAATCGCGGTTTTAATTAGTTGACGTTATCCCGAGTGTACTGTACTTTATAATCGTACAATACTATCCAACAATGAGTTTTTTCTCTCTAACGAAATAAAATTTTTAACGATTGAATGGTATTCTTATTCCGCGGAGTGGTTCAGTCAATAAACAAACAACTAACTGCGAATGAATCTGCCTTTGGAACACGCCATTTTTTTATGTACAAACAAAATATGACTGAAACTCTTCATTCGAGATGTTCAAATAGTGGCTAACGCGACAAAGCTTCGAAAAGCAAACAATTGTTTTTTTTTTCAAATTTATTTCGATAATTGCTTAAATGAGCTTCAATGTAATGAATGAACACACAATTAAGCAAGTAAATCTTTTAATAACTAAGCTCAAACTCAGAGCATTAAAAGCTGCTCGTAGGAACGCAATGCAATCAATATGAAGAGCAGTGAATTCCGAAGAATTACTCATTGGTTTACCTTGTAAAATGCTTATAATTAGCTGCGGTCGGCACCATTCCATTGCATTATCCAAAGCAGACAATATTAAACCAACTGAGCGCAGTAAGACCTTGTCTTTAATGAAGTTTTCTGATCTCTAAACTTTTAAATGTGAATTAAGAAATAGAGTTCTAGTCATGTAAAATATTATGCCTATTCACGAGACCGTGGTATCGTGAAAAAAGTGCAAAACTGTTAAAATTATATAAATTTTCGAAATATTTTTGTATCGAAAAATCTACATCTGACACTTTATGTATATAAGAAAATATCGATCTGACCGAAAAATGTATCGCAACTAAGGCTCGGAAACACAGAAAGCGGTATATCGCGTACCGCTTTGGTATACCGCCTTTTGTGTGCCCGAGCCTCTATCATTCACAGTGTTCCACAAAAGTTGGCGGCTTTTAACAAGCCCCATAACAAAAACTTTTTTAAATGCGAAAAAACCTCGGGCGTTTCATGTCGAAACAAAAACAAATCGGAAATATGAAACATAATGATTTAACAGCGGAGCTAGAATGTGAACTGGTCAACGATTATTTGATGTGTTTAAATGTTTTGAATCAGAATACATGAAACGAAGATATCACAATGCCTTTTGAGTGCTTTTACTTTCAATCAGGATTTCCGGAACGTGACCCGGCCTATGGAATTCTATTTGATTTAGAACGAAATGTGAACTTAAACTTAGAAGAATTCTTAATTAATTAACTTAATTTAATGAACCCTTTTCTATTGTGAGAATAATGCCTATAGACTTTGAAACTTTCAGATACTTACATCTCTTTTGATACCCAATACTCTCACAAACTGTTTCAACATATTTTCATGAAATATCCAGAGAAATTGGTGTTAGGTTTGGTCCAAAATAAACCAATTAAAACCAATTTTATGCAGACCCAATTATTGGGCCTCTTGCATAAATTATAGGACTGCTCTTAAATGTAACAACATCTTTCAAACACTTTGATGAAATCATAAATCTGAATTGACCTGCAGTAATGAGCCGGTCAGTTTTCTAAGAAGGACTGGCCTTTGACCGGTCCAAACCCTACCGGTTAAATTATGACAGTTCGCTCCATCGAATTCGGCTAGCCGGCGGTCGGTACTAAAGGAGTTGGTTTATGGGTAGTCTGTAAATGTCATTTTCGTCAACTTAGAATATATATAAGAAATTATTTGTTTACTTTCCTCATTTGACTATCCTAAAACCAGACAAAATTACGACAATTGACCCAAAAAAACTGGCCTATGATCAGCCGTTTTGCGGACTAGTCCCTCCCCTAGGACAGGCCCATGTTAAAATGGTCAGTTGAATACATTAGAAATGGAAATATGAGGGGACTAGTACTGGTAACATGAAGGACTGACCGAAGGCTACACTTGGGTCAGTCCATATTACTGCAGGGGAATTTAAACTTCCTAATATTACTCGTCCTCTTAATGGCTTTAAAATATTAAATAAAATTCTTTATACATATGTACATATTCAGGCCTTTTTTCACTTTGATGAATTCAAAAAAAAAAAAAAAAACTATGATTATAATGAGCTTTTCATTTTTCAATGTCAATTTTTCAATAACATTCAAAGAAATCTACGAGTTGAATAGGAAACACACATTTAAATATAACAAACCATTTAATATCTTTGCTGCGCTTAACTTATTTTGCACGTTAATAATTTAAATTTATTATTTATTATTTAAATTTCTATTAGCTTCATGGATTTGTGCTCGATTCTCAAGCGCTTGAGGATTTGTTTTTAATCAAATTTATATTTCTCAAAATTCTTAAACAGTCCACTGAATGAATGAATGAATGAGTCATAAGATGCGGATATACGGCCTAATCCGTCTAGTTGTTATTGATGTCCATTTCACTAAACCGGCAAGATTCAAGCGATGAACCGTAATTTTAAATGACCTCTTACAGATACAAATGCAAGAGTAGATCAGAAGCATTAAAAATTTTCCATGCTAAATGCACGTTGCTTACGTTGAATTCTTTCGTGAATAATAGTTAATAGCGTTTTTGCTGACAACTTAAGCGGTTGATACAGAGAGTGAGTGAGAGGTAGAGAGAGGGACGAATGCGTCAGTCTTGCCAATATTAAGACGAGTAATGCGAGAACGGGTTTCCTCACGCGTAAAAGGTCAAATACTTCAAAATATAAACTTAACACGAAAATCATTAAACAAATTATTTTTTATGACTGGGGCTCAATCGATTGAGCGAGCATTCAATAATGAAATCTAATTTTTATGCAGTTCTAAAAAATTTTAATGTATGAAGATTTAAGGTTTATAAGTTACAGCCAATTTAGCCAAACATATCGTAAAAAATTTTTAATTAAAATAATGAATTTGAAAAAAATGTTAATTTTAATATCGCAAATTAATTAAGAATAGAAACACATGTCAGCAAAGTCTACTGCAAGTGCTGTGAGTACATTTACAACTGATTTCACTATTCGGCCGGAAACCAAATATTAAAAATTTATAATTAATCAAACAGTTTTAATGACCGAGCTAGGGTGGTGTCAGCGTGCTCAAAATGGTTTCTTTTTTTCTAAGAACGTACATTATGTAGAACATTATTATGGTGATGACAGCATTCTTAAGGTCGCACAGATAAGGATTTTTATCCACAATTATTTTGTTGTTAAAATGTCTCCTCAAATGTTTAGCAATGACGGTTTCGGACCGCCTTTTAGCGAAGCAACGAAATCACATCTGACGATCTGCCTCACACACGCGGCAGTTCAGAAACTCCTTTTCCTCTACACTGTCAATTAATTAGAAACCAAAAGGGTTAAACGGCTCCACTTTTATTTATGTTGCGAATTTGCCATAATCTTCCTCAATAATAAATTATTAACAGCCATAATCTAAGACCCTTTGCCACTCAAGATCTCTTAATTCGAAATTCTTTATCAATGAACTTGGCACGAAGATCAAGGGCGAACGGCTTTAGATCGAAGACTGACTTTTGTTTTATGGCAAGCTGAAAATAAAATTAAATGTTCTTAATTCCAAAGTTCATACATGTAACTATACATAAAAAAAGATGAACACAGCTCAAACTCCAATTACTGTAATTTTTCTCCATTGTGCTGAAGCAAATCGCATTTAAATATTCTTTGCAATCTGCGTTTCAAAAATAATCATAGTCATTCGATAATTTTTTTTACATCGAGCTCAACCTGAGTTCTTGATTTCACTGTCGTTAACTTTGTTTCCCTATCTCCCGTTCCCATTCTAGATATTGAAAAATGTCAGCTGAATCTGAAGGCGTCAATCCTGTTGGTGACATTCCGCCGACAAACAGTACCGCTCCAACGAACACAGACGTGATGGACTTGGCCGCAAGAAGACGTCTCTTCATGTCACAGCCGTCGACATTGGCTACACGACGACAACAGGCTGTCTGCGTACGCAGGGCGCACAAAATGTACGGAAGCAGTAAGAATCCAAACGTCGTATTGGATGGACTCAACATGACCGTACCCAAGGGTTCCATGTAAGTACATAGTGCAAAACCTGTTTCCGAGCTCGCCTCCAAAAGGGTCGTTAAACTGTGTGTTCCGCTTTGTTTTCCGTAAGGTCATTCAGAAAATTTGTGGAATGAGTGAATGCAGAATGCACGGAAAAAAAAGTCATTCAATTCAGTTTCTTCGTTTTTCAATCGAAAGACTTGAAGGTCTTTCATTCATTTATATTATACGCTTATGCATACATATGTATGTACGTAGGTACATACTTTCTTGCTGTCCCAACGAAGCGAGTTAAATAATTTTCTTTTAAAAAAAAAATCAAGGGAAACATATGTGAGAAATCACTTCAAATTAGCATAGGCAAGCCATTGGCGTTAAAACAGCTCCGATACACACTATCGCAGTCTAAGATGCTAAGACGTTAGTGTCTTCACTACAGCATATAATGCATTAAAACTGGGTCAATGTCAACGGCAGCGCTATCCAAAGCAGCTGCTATGCGCACAGATTTTGACAGCTAAACTGGGGCTACTTAAATTCTCATAAAAAGTGACGCACGCATCGCACATGATACGGCCCGCAATACGGCTGCAAACTAAGCATTTTCGTAAGTTGGTCATTGTCTGCGGATCGCGCCGTAGCTTTAAAGTCTGAACAAAAAAAAAAAAAAACAAAAAAAATTATGTTTGACTTGCTTGGGCTCAAAATCAGCTGATTATACCAAAAGAAACGGAATGCTTTTGTGCTGGTGATTAATTTGGTTATACGGTCACGGTAGCAAAAACTCAAAATTTTTGAATTTACATACCTACATACGTTGAGAATGTTGAAAACTTTAAAACTGTTCAAAATAAAATTTCGATGACTTCAACAAAGTTGTAAGAATATAAATTTAGGGCGGAAATATAATGCATCACAACGTTTTTTCGTGGCACTCGGATTTTGCGTTTGTCCATCCGAGTAAAGCTTTTAGAACCATTCAAAATAGAGGAAATAAAGTGATGCATAGAAATGATCAACGTCTACGTCAAGGGATTCGGTTTAAGCGGTTTCCTCCCTCCGTTCATTTCATTTTTAGGTCTGTCTTCCTGTATTCTTATCACAAGAGTCGAGTTGCCTGGAACCTCTTTTTCGACACCTACAGAGCATTTTAAAACATTCTTCACACGGCTCTGAAAGTAAAACTTTTTGTAGATTTTGATGCATTGAAAAAGGCATACAAAGGTAGATGGTTTTTTATTTTTTTTATAAAAGTCTCCAATGAGCACAATTTAAAATGAAATAAAATCAAAGACGAGTGGTAGTCTTATTTTATGATCTTTTCTTGGTCACAATTAGTTGTGAAGAGTATCGTCATGGTCCAGATTTTACAGAATATAACTCAATTTATCAACCGTGCTTGATTATAACACCCTTACTTGTTTTATTAGTAGGTACATACTTTAAAGTGAAACAGCAGTGATTTAAATAAGGAACTAGCTATGAATAATACTCAGTCGTAGGTACATAAATACATAAGCCAAATGGCGAAAAAACTAACAAAATATAATGTTGTTTTGTTTGAGCTTTTTTCAAGGCCAAACAAAAGTCATATTTCTGTCAACATTTTTATATGTTGTAAGTGCTTGCTCCAGTAAGGTATGTAGTTATGTCACTGGGTAGAGATTACTCGATTTCAAACCAGATTTTGTTGACCTTGAAATTCGATGGCTTATGTATGTATATATATATGTATATGAGTGATCGGACAGCAGCGCAAGACTCTTTGGCAGTGATGTCCAAACCCATAAATTCAATTTCATAACTGTGTATGCAGTGCCGTAGCAATTCTATTTTGCATGGGGGAAAATTTTTTTACACAGTGTATGTGCATGCGCTGTCGACTTCGCTGTGAGTTCCCAAGGGAAATTATCTCATGCATGACAAAATCATCAGTGATATCATCGATGACACATAGGTGACATGCATGACACCTTGGGGGACATGTCATCGCAGAGGGGTGCTGTTCATGTGCTTGAATCTCATTGGTTACTGAAATTTAAATAAGGTTTTAGCGTCATTTGGGCGTTAGCATGAAGTGGTGTAGTGGATGAGTGCTCGACTTAGAATCCGAAGATCGCGGGTTCGATCCCTGGCTGAGGCGAACAAAAATTGTTAAAAAGGGAATTTTAAAAATTTGTGAAATATTCAAAGAGAAGAGCTTTCAACTGGTTTCTATAAAATGACATTTAGAGAGAAAAGAAAATGTGCTGCTCTCAAATGCTTTTTTCGCCTCGCACCCACTAGCATAAAATGTGATGTGTAACAATTTCTTATCCCACGATGACATGTCACTGGTGAATTCACTTTCCAACTCCTGTATAAATGTAATACAAAATGTTCTATGAAATCGCATGCGTTTCGGCTCCAAAGTCACCCTGACTTCATCGATGATGTCAGGGAGACATTTCCGGCCGGGTTGTTTTGTACACACACGAGAGCACGACCGCTGTCCGCACGAATTGGTATACTCTGTACGTGAGCTACTGCTGTGTCGGCAAAATTTCGCCCCTCAAGCACATGTCCTTGTGAGATCGAATATTGGACATCACTGCCTTATAAAAACGATTTATTCGAACTTTGAGCTTCCGCAAAAGACTTTTTCTAGCACAGCAAATGCAAACCAATATCATTTAGGGCCGTTTTCTCATCTCTTTTTTATCTGTAAGTTAAATTATCCTGATGATAATTTCATACAAATTCGATTAATAAGTCAAAGAAAATTAAATTTAACTGTCAGATGGAGCTTAAAAGTAGCATGAGAAAACGGCCCTTAGACTTTTAAAATCGGGAGCTTAATAAATGAAAAGACACCTGAACATAAAAATTTTATGACCGCCATCGTTTAATGTTGAATGCTCTCTAATATTCTATTTATCATTCCTCAGTCTAAATTTCAATTAAATATCCCAACTAAGAAGATACCTATTTAGGCCAACATTTTTGTTGACCTGGCGGTAATACGCATATTTAATTATGTCAACACGACGTCGATGCGTCAAAAGTGGCGAATAAAGCGGAAGTAATTTGACGGTAATAATAAGTTGTTATTAAAGATTTTGTCTGTAAATTTAAAGTCGCAATTTTTCGCAAAAATAGACCAACTGGTACATATGGGAAAATTGACCTCCTATTGACCACAGTAGGTCCACTCGTGGAGTAGTTAAATGTGGGATTGATTATTTTTCAATGAAAGCTCAATGTTATAAAAGACAGTTTAAAGCATTGCCTAACAAATTAAAAGGGTGTAGTCCTGGTATTTTTGTGATCAGTACGGGAGTTCTTGGCGAGAATTGGAAATACTGCAGGGTTAACATATCGATAAACCGCTTAAGTAGAAAAATTCTAAATTATCTCAAAGCCAGAAATTTCAACTTAAGCTATTCTTCCATATTACCAAAGATACATAACTATGTATGTGTTTTTAGTATTACAGAATTCTCCCTATGCATTTTATGCACGCCATTTCTGGAAAATCCTTTTGTTTTTGCTTTTAAATATCATCAATTTCACTAACCAATTAATGAGCAATCAATATATAACAATCTATTTAAAACTGAATGATAACATAAGCAGATTAATTTGCCAATTGAGGTAATTCAGGTCGGTCCTCATTGATTTTCCATTGTTGTGTGCAGCCCAAGTACAAAAGAACCTCAGATATTAGATGCACTTTGTTTTTAATCAGTTTAAATATGTATTGAAATGGTCTAATTTCTGGAATTTTATTTTTTATAAAATTTTATTTTACCGTAATATTGATCATTCATGTTTTTTTTAATATAAAATAAGTACATGAGTACATCGCTTCAAATTTGCGAAATAAGTATTTGCTCGAAAGTTGGTTTTTTTAGCAATGCATAATATCCTTGGCGCATTCAGTTGCTTGTGAATAATTAAATAAGACCATGGTATTTTTGAATTTTTCAAAAAGTACGACCTTCGCGAAATTTAAATAGAAAATTTGGATAGACGGTTATTCCACCTTCTTTGAAACATTTGATTTTACCCTATCCCCCTAAAAAAGTTTTTTTCGTAGCTATTCGAAAAACGGTTTTTTTTTTTCTCAAAAATGGAACAATTGTAAAGGTTAGATTCGATCTCCATCAAATTACATATAAAATGATACCTCAAGTATTTCGATAATTGTTTGTTGTTGTGAGACTGTGTTTTACACCGTAAGCGTGTTAAAAAAAAAAATTTTTTTTAACCAATATGCGATTTGGAGCAACTATCACTTTTAAAACTTTGAATTTACTATCCAAAGACGGATTTACGTCTGTTACGAAGAATAGGATTTTGAGGAAAATGAGTCTCACTTTATTCTTTTTTCCGCATTGCCATTGTGCATGAAAATAATTTTTCGATTTAAAAAAAAATTTTTTTAAACCTTGGCTTGGATTAAAATTTTAACGGAATTTGGTATGAGTATATTGGAACTTTACAGACTAGAAAGTGGGAAAGCAATACAATTTCTCATTTTTCATATTCCGTATTCCACCAAGGAAATCAATTTTTTTGTATAAATATGTTGAGTAGATAAATTTTAAGCTCAAAGAAAGTTAGCTTTTGCCTAAAACATTGGAAAAACTCAAACCCTTTAGAATTGCGAATAGCTGTGAAGGTTCAAGAAATTATGTTTAACTAACTTAAGGAATTATGAGCGTCTGAGACATTTTTCCAAATACTTTCGGCGATTTTCATTAACTTAAAATACTTTTGTTAAAAGCGAAGCGAAAGGGCAATGCGCTTTATTTCCCAACGCCCATCTTTTCCTAACAAACTAGTTAGATTTACGAAAATTAAGCTTGCTGATTAGTTTTTTACAGCATTAGATACCTCGCTTATTTACATATAAGCTACTTTTATTAATCATGATCAAGTTTTGCTATTGACTGAAACTTTTATTAAAGACCTATTTACTTTTATTGCTTCTAATGAATTCCCTTGAATTGCTCACCGCAACTGTAATAATCTGTCCACCAGTGCGCTATTTACTTCATAGTCTATAATATTTCACTGCCATTTGCTTTTAAATTAATCCCTTGAACGAAGTTCTTAGTAATTAATAAAAAAAAAATGTAATCCATTTTAATTGACATTTGTTTGCATTTAACTATAAAATATGCTTAAAGTAACAATGATGTGCAATTAAACTCTTGAGTGTAAACATTACGCTGCCATTCGATTAAATGCGGTATAAAAATCAAAGTTCAATAAGGTGAAAGAGTAGTTATTTAATTCTGGGAGATTCCACAGTATTCGCTTTTTTAAATAGTGAGCCGGTTGCTTCCTTGGAATCGCAAGTAGTCCATCTCTGTTGATCTACGTTTACATTTGGTCGAGTATTGGCTAGCCCCCAAGGATAAGCGAAATTAAGTTCCTTTCATAATATTAAGGCAATACCAGGAAAATCGATTTCGTTTTTCAATAGCGGACTGGTTCAACTTATAATTTTTATGGGGAGCTTTCGAGGAGGTAGGGTACAAGTATTGGAATCTTGTCTCAAGATTACATATAACCTAAAAGGCGTTAACACAAAGGGAAAATTCTTCTGGCTTTTTGTTGCAGCGACTAATATTCTTTTGTATGGAGGAGTGAATAAATTGACGGTCAGAGAAGGTTTCCAGTTGGGGTATATTGCGTTTGTGTGGTTGTGTATAACACCCAGAACCATTCGAGATAGACCATACATGTATATAGAAATGATCAGCGTCACCAGGAGATTCGATTTA
The DNA here is from genome assembly GCA_020466095.1 of Chlorops oryzae. Classification (NCBI taxonomy): domain Eukaryota; kingdom Metazoa; phylum Arthropoda; class Insecta; order Diptera; family Chloropidae; genus Chlorops; species Chlorops oryzae. The sequence goes on from CM035807.1 coordinate 84,327,386, forward strand.
GACGTCCGTCCGTCTGTCTGTCCGTCTGTTTGTATACAGTTTTCTTATCGAAGGAGTTGAACTAGGAGTTGAAATTTTATATGCGTACTCACAGGCACATGAGTAAGAACAAGTTCGAGAATGGACCCGATCGGATCATTTTTAGGAGTACCTCCAGTACTAGGGTCTGTTACGAAAATCTTAAAAACTGCTCTTAAATCGAAGTTTTTCAAGATATTTTGATGAAATTTGATAGTTGAACATATTTGAAGTCAAGGTATTCAATTTAAAAAAATTTTAAAAGTGGGCGTGGCCGAAGGGCGTTTTTCGAAAATGGCTTCCTACACCCGAAATTCAAATGGGACTTGATCGAAATTTAGCAGTTATGCTTCCTTTGTAGCCATAAACATCCTCTCCAAAATTTTTTTTGATAGGTCCATTATTAAGAGTACCTCCAGTACTAGGGTCTGTCACAAAAATCTCAAAACTGCCCAAAAATCGGATTTTTTTGAGATATTCCACTGAAACTTAGAATTTGAGCGTATATTAAGGCCTCCGATTAGAAAACAAAAAATTTTGAAAAGTGTGCGTGGCAAAAGGTCGGTTTTCAAAAAGCAATTCAACAAAAGTCGTTATATGGGGCCCCTTATGGCCTTAACCACCTCTTGATATTAAAAATTATTTGAAGATGTGTGTCTGTGACGGGTATTCTATTGTCAGGCTCGCCTGACTATAACACCCTTACTTGTTTTTATTGCTTTTTGGTCCTCCTCCCTTCTTGATAAGCTCAAAATTCTGATCTGAATGCTGTCGATCAGCCATTTTAAAGTGCTCCGCTCGAAAGGGTCCGAATTTGCAACTATCGCCATTTTAAGGTCCGAAACGATCTTGTATTGCTTCGTTTTGGCATAAACTCCACGCACAAGAAGCCCCCAAAAATGTTCTATTGTGTTCACTTCTGGAGAGCAGGCTAGCCTTTTCATTACATCGAAATTTTTACATCGCGACCAGTTTGAGGTCCGATTGGTCGAGCGTATGGGAGCGTTTATGTGCTGAAAAATGAACTTTCTCCAGGATTATTGGACAAAAACGGGACAATCCGTTCATTTCGTGAGGTGAAAATATTAAATTTCAAATTTTAAATAAAAATTAATCACAATTTTTCAGATAAGTGCGGCAATATTGTCACAGGATCTACATACAATAAACATTTGCCAGTGCTGATGCAGTATTGCTCAAGTATTTATTACTGCATTCAATGCGTCAGTGCGGGCTAAAATTAGGTTTATTATACTATAAGTTTTCTTAATTGCCTGCATTCAGTGTTCAAAGATCCAACAATTTTATTGGGATAAACAAAAGTCATCTACACATCTTTCCCCTCTCCGAAAAGTGATAATTCATTGTATTTGCTTGCACGATAATAGTCATGCCATTATTGACGTTTTAATAACGCTTACCTAATCAGAACTCTCTTGATAATGACCTCCTAACTAGATCTCTGACATTCGTTGAATTTATATATGTGGCCAAAATTGAACATGTACACCCCTGAATGAACGAGCCGCACTAATCATTAGTTAGACCTCATACATTCGAAGTGAAAGCAAATCGCATGCTAACGTGTTGGCCTCTACATTTCTCTAAGCGAATTGGTAGACTTTTCATTGCTGGGTTACTGGCACTCAGTTCGCTTTGTGTCTTGTTCCCCGTTTGCTATAATCTGATTTTAAATATGAAATTTGTCGAGATTAACGTTATTGTAATTAACATGCTTACAATATTTAGCACAGCTCTTAAGTGTTAGGCAAAAGCGGAGGTAGACAGGTTTTTCAATGTGAAATATCAATTAACTTAGAACTTTATAAAGTCTCTGTACAGTCAATTTGATAAAGATAAATTATTTGTATGTTTATATATAAATGTTTGTTAGAGGGTGATATTTATTTATTTTTTTAGGCCAACCACAAATAAAGGGTTGCAGAGAGTTTTCAATTCTCATCCAAGTATATCGCACATGTGCTTCAATAGGGTCACAACTCAAAATGTGAAATTTTTCAGAAAATGTAGTTTAGCCGAATGCAGTCTATGTGCATTGATACTACGAAGAGAGACATTACTGTCTTTTGTGCTGATTTAGAATAACAAAAACGCAACTATGAGAGTCCGAAAAGGTAGACAGGTGACCTGTGAATACATTTCTTACATTAATCCCAATATGAAAAATTTTGAGTTGTGACACTATTGCAGCACATGTGCGATATGTCTATTGAAATATAAATTTTGCTTTTAGTCTCTACTCGTTTTAGTGAAGATAAGGCTGAATAGTCAACACATTAGACAAAATGGATTTAATACGCACAAACTATAGTTACGGGAATTGAAATAAATCGCTTTAATAAGCCTGAAATACACTATAGAGTTTTTGCGTTGAGAAAATATTGTAGAGTGTAGATAATTTACCTTTGTTGTATACACTGAAGACCGTCTTTGCAATTCTAAAGCTCTACGTAAGGCTGGCGTCGACATATTTGGAGTAGAGCTCTACAAAAATCATCCTTTTTTAAAGTGCTATAACTCAATAACGGTACCTTTTAGACTAGTGGTCCAAAAACAAAAATACAGCAAAAATGCAGAAAATTTCCTGAGCACCCTCTATATATTTGTCTATATCTACGAAGCTTAGTTCTAGCTGTTACAAAATTCGCACAAAACTAATATACACTGCCTGCGTTGGGTATAAAAATGTGATTCGTTCGTTTAATCCAATGGGAATTGAAGTTTTTATTATTTCGACAGAATTAATTACCCTATATGTTATAAGCCAGACACGAATTCAATTTAAAAAGTTTGATCTTATATTCTAGATATGGTCTTCTCGGTTCCTCGGGCTGTGGGAAAACTACACTACTGTCTTGTATGGTGGGTAGACGTCGACTAAACTCAGGTGAAATATGGGTTCTTGGTGGTAGACCCGGCTCACCTGGTTCCGGTGTCCCAGGACCAAGAATTGGCTATATGCCGCAGGTATGCAGAAAATATTTGGACGCGTTTAGCGATATTGTGATATATTTTTATTTCAGGAAACTGCTCTATATGGGGAATTTACAATGCGTGAAACATTGATTTATTTCGGCATGATCGCAGGAATGTCGCGCTCAGATATAGATGATCGCATAGAGTTTTTGTTGAAGCTACTCAACATGCCAAACGGATCGAAATTTGTAAAAAATTTGAGTGGCGGCCAACAGCGGCGTATGAGTTTGGCGGTAACGCTATTACATGAACCGGAACTGTTGATTCTCGATGAACCAACTGTGGGCGTCGATCCAGTACTCCGGCAGAGGTAAATTATTGAATCTCTAATATATTTTTATTATGCCGAATTTGTTTTAATCTTTTAGCATATGGGATCACTTAGTTGATATCACCAAAAATGGAAGCACAACTGTGATAATTACAACTCATTATATAGAGGAGTGTGCTCAGGCACATGTGGTAAGCCAATTATGCATAAGTACGTAAAAGTTATCAAATAATTAGGCTCCAGTAATCAGTATCTTTGGAAATCAGTTCTTTTAATCGATTTCAAAAATTGTGGCCGAGAATTAAGCTGCGCACTCACTTATGACTATATTTCATAGCCCCGTTCAATATTTCATTTTCCTTTCTATGGCATTGTTTTAACCCTGGACTCATTAAAAATAGTTGTACTAATAACTGACCCGAAAAAAGTCCCTCTAGTGGTACAAATTGCAAAATCTGCAATCAATCGGTTTATTTTGCATATAAATGTATACATATTTCGGAGAATTCTCTTCCGCTTGATCAGGATGATCCCTTAAAGCAGAAGTTTATGGAATTTTAGCCTCATTTTAGGTATCATCCATTAAAATTACGTTTACGCCTTATTTTAAAAATTAATGAACTGAAACTAGCTATGACCATCCTATCCGAAGCATGAAGATATTAGCAAGGGCCTGGCTAGATTTTACTGGGCAGGCTGAGATATTATATATTAAAAAGGCCATAAGAAAATTGTTTTGAGGAAAAAATTCTGGATGTAGGCTGGAGCAAGGTTCAACATGTTTTAAAACTGTCAAAACTCTGCGTCCAATTAGTTCACAAGTTTTAATATTGATCTGCATATTGTATAATTTAGATTGGGCTGCTGCGTGGCGGTAGAATGCTTGCCGAAGAATCGCCAGATTATCTACGTCAACAGTATAATGCCGAATCGCTGGAAGCAGTCTTCCTAAAACTAGCAGTGCTTCAAAATATGGGCAAACGTCGTCGATCCTCGATAGCTCAAGAAATTGTCGAACAGGTGACAGTGCCAGCGATTTCGAATCCAGCACTTGATATGTCAGATGAACAAAACCAGAACGAAATTTCTGGAGAGTTTGGTGATAACATTTCAATGTCCTCGGCCGTGAGGGATCCAATTACGACATCAGCGCCACCAGCACCACCACTCCCTCCCGATGAAGAGATGAAAACATCATTTTGGAACAGCCTGAACGTGATAAGTTCGCATCACTTTCACGCTCTAGTCTGGAAAAACTTCCTTTGGATGATGCGAAACGTTGGGTGAGCATTCTTAGAGTTAACATCTTGGAATGGTTTCATTTTAAAATCTATGTTCTTTCTTCTTCAAGGATTATGTTGTTCATTGTTGGCCTACCAGTTGTGCAGATCATAGTGTTTTGTCATGCCATTGGCCACGATCCGACCGGCTTAAAGTTAGCCGTGTCGAACTCAGAAATGTCCGAAGACATGATCATGCAGCAGCTCTGTCCAGTTTATTTGGGCTGCAATCAAACTATGCTCAGCTGTCGCTACCTCGACATGTTGGTGAAAAATAAAAGCATGGTTATTGTAAGTAGCAGCCTATATTCATACATACATACATATAGGTGTATACCAATGTAATGATCTCCAATCCCTTTTGCGTTTGTAAAAATAGCAATTCATGCCGAGCGTGGAGAGAGCTTATGAAGAAGTACGGCGAGGTAGGGCTTGGGGGTCTCTAGTATTTTCGGATAACTATACCGAGTCATTAGTGCAAATAACGGAAAATCCTTTGCAAGTTGATAGCGCAACAGTTAACTCATCAGAGTTGGAAGTGCGCTTGGACATGTCGAGTAAGTGAATTCAAATCTCGATTTTCTTTAACCGAAAATTTCTTTCAAAATACTAAGAAAACTTTGACACTCCTTATTTATAGACCAGCAAATATACTTGATGCTTTTCCGCGACTTGCAGTACACATTTTTCGATTTCGTCTCGAGTATTTTAATCGATTGCGATGTAGATCCGCGCGTCGGAAAAATTCCAATTAACTGGAATGAGCCAATCTATGGACTCAACGTTCCGAACTTCACCGACTTTGCTGCTCCCGGCGTCATTTTGACAATTATATTCTTCCTTTCAGTTGCCATCACCTCCGGCGCCATGTTAATTGAACGCAACGAGGGCATGTTGGAGCGTTGCTTAGTCGCTGGTATAACTGGTCCGGAAATTCTGCTATCGCAGGTTGTCTGCCAGTTCACTGTCATGCTCTGTCAGACATCTTTCGTGCTCTTGGTCAGTTTCTATTTCTTCGAATTAACTATTGTTGGCAGCATTTGGCTTGTACTTGGATTGTGTATTCTTAATGGACTTTGCGGCATGTGCTTCGGTTTTGTCATTGCTTGCGCTGTGGACACTGAACGTACAGCAACGTACGTTGCGATGGGATCCTTCTTACCTATTGTTATGCTTTGTGGCATTATTTGGCCCGTTGAAGGTATGTTTCCAGTTTTGCAGTTCTTAACCATTTTCCTGCCGCTGACGAAACCCACCGAAGCATTGCGCTCTATTCTACAGCGGGGCTGGAGCATATCAAGTCCAGCTGTATACAATGGTTTTATTTCAATTTCCATATGGGTTTTAGTTTTCTTAATACTTGCCATTTTGCTATTAAAATTCAAAAAGGGATAATCACGTGTTCACGTGGATGATTCCTGCGGGCTTTAAGTTTTTATCGATACTTTTCCATTCTATTTCTATGTCTATATATAAGAATTTAGTATAAGGTTAAGGATTTCCTAGTTTAAAATAAATATAAAAAGAAATAGTCAATTCCATAGATACCATATCACTTACTTTAAGTTGAGGCAGAGACAAGAGCTATTCGTATCAGAAGTGAGATTTTTACTGCGCCGTTGTTAGGCATTAACATAGGATAAAAGATTAAAGTTTAAAGGATAAAAGGAAGTTAAAAAAAAGTCGAAAAGAAGAATCCTATTAGAGATGGGAATGTGACGTGAGTGTGAATATGTGAATAATTTAACAAATCCGTGCATGGCGTGATTGTGAACAAAATTGTGTAAAATTGGGCCGTTTTGGGAAGTTTCGTGCAGTGCGGGAACAGACCTAGTTTCAATAGCGTAAACACAAATAGTTTTCAAAAAGAGAAAATTGACAGTCCTTTAAAAAAGAATCAATATGCTCATATTATTTTGGACAAATTATTAAAATTTCAACAGATGTGAAAGGTAAACATTGAAAATACGTATTTCAAAAAGATATTAATTAAGGGAATATGAAAAATGGTCCCAATGCAAAATGGCCCCGAACCGAAAATGAAAAAGACCCCAACAGTTTTGCATTATGAACAATGATCCCAAATTAATTGAAAAATGGTCCCAATAGAAAATAAAAAATCGGCCTAAAAACATGTTGATGCTTGCAATATCAAATTTTGGGGTCCTCTTTCATTTTTGGGGCCATTTGGCATTGGGACCATTTTTCATGGAGCCTATTCATTAATTTCATTTTAAGAATAACAATGGATCTTCCAAGTATAATTAAGTATTTGAAGATTCTTTCTTTTTTTTCCTGATTTTTGGAGTTGACTCTTCAAAAGCCACTTCGAGAGTGAGGCTTTTTGACTTCAAAATAATTCGCCAAATTTTGACACTATTTTTACACTATTTTAACACTATTTATATATACAGGGTGTCCCGGAAACTTTTATAAAAAATCAAACCATCGAGAGGTCGAGTCAAGAGAAACTTTTTTGTTTACAGACAAAACTCTCTTATTGATACCGTTTACGATCAATAGCACTTCAAAAACAGTTTATTTTCGTATGACATTGTAAACTTGGTTGGTTTGTAGGTACCTATAAAATATCGCGTGTGCGATCTGTGCAAACCGTTAAAAGACAAAACAAAAACCGTGAATTCCGTTATTGTGAATCAAAATTTATTTCCGTGATTGTGCGTGATGTGATAGAATATTGAATCACATGCCATCTCTAATTCCTATTCATAGCGGCAACAACAAGAATATCAGTATTTGGATCTCTGAAGCGCTATTTTAATAAAATCCTTTTTTGAGACAAAGTTCAGATGATTGATGAATCTTTTTATTTTTCAATCCATATTCAGTTTCGAACATCTATTGATTCTTTAAAAGATGTCGAAGGTCAATATATGAATGTATAGGTATAATGGCTCCTTCTGACCCAGATAAACTTACATATTCGCTATCTTCAATTTAAAATAGTTCTTAAGAAACAATTTGTTTCACTCACATCTATTTTGCAAAAGACTAATGGCCAGACTTTTTTGGGGGCATGTCGAATACACTTTTTTCAGTTATTTGTGGAATGCATAAGGACTACTCTTTCGACATAATTGGCAGCTCCAATACCACTTGCACTGCTTTTTGTTATATTGCTGTGCAGCGGGAGTTATGCTTACAACATCTGTGATAGGGACGTGTATCGATGGAATGAAAGAGATCAGATTTCCAATAAATCGCCTCTCAATTTTGTTCTTGCCAAACAATGAGTCCTCACACGCAACAAGGACTGCGACATGAATGTGTGCTGCATTCTGTATGTTTGCATAAGGAGGTCCATGCAAACCAGCCAGCCAGCTTCGTTATTCAGTTTGTCCAGTGAGTTGCTACAATATCCTGACAAAATGACAGTTTGGACAGTTGAGCTGAACTTCTGTTGCACCACTGCAGTACATAGAGAGGGAATTAGTCCACTGAAAGTCGTCGTATGCGGCAGCGGCTGGTTAGAGTTAACTGATAAGCATGGAATGCATACGTACAAATTCATGTCGTAGGTGAGAGTTTGTGTGCCCTCGTATTGCAATTCTCATACTTTGTCGTGCGAGAAAGTAAAATGGGGGGAAACGAATTTGAACGAGCACAGAACAAACATGAACAAATTACTGAAGTAGTGACAGCAAAAATATCGCTGGGACTATAAGAAAATTTATCGGAGTCGAGGAAATTAAACGCAGCCGAACACAATGCGGTCCCCTCTTGGTCTCATCGGATCAATTTATGCTTTGATTTATGGGCGAAAAATAAAAAATATTGATATAAAGTTACTTCAATTCCGGGCTCTGTTTCAAGTCTCTGCTAGGACAACATTATTGAGGCATGGAGATGAAAACCAATATTGTGATCTGGGGAAACAATGCAATTGAAGGACAGCTATTGAGGGCTCGGCAAAAAGATACTCAATTTATTTGTTCCAAAATTAAAAAAAAAAAAACAACAGTATTTCAAAACAATTTATAATTTTCTTTTATTCAACTTAATTCAGCTCAGCAAAAGCATAAGAAATTTTTCCCGCTAACGTTCCCATAAATTCAAAACAAAACTTATTTTAGTTTCAATTTGATGGCTGAACCGAAGACGTTAGTTATAAGGTCTTTGTCTGGACCCTTATGTGCAACATTTCGCCCTTTTAAGAATTTCACGGCACTAAAAAAAGAAGTAAGAAAGCTTAAGTCGGTCAAGCCCAACTTTAATGCATATATGCAGGTCCCGACAGTGTGGGCGGATGACATTAATTTATTCCGTGCACCTTTCATATGTTTTTGTCAAACTTTTGTATATATGTACACGCAGAGAAAAAATATCACATACCCAATTATATTTTGCAGGGATTACATATGTAATTGGGTATGATGCAATTATATTTTCATTATTGCGTCCAATTATATTTTTCATTGCCTCCAATTATGTTATATATGTAATTGTATCAAATGATAAAAAAATAATTTCAATTACATATATAATTCCGTCCAATTAAATATATAATCGGCTGCAATGATGTATGTAATTGTATCGAATTATATACATAACTGCGTCTAATTAAATTTGTGATCCCCTGCAATTTAAAATACATTCTATATAGCAATATAAAAAGGGGCATTCTCCACGATTGGGCGGAATATATTTCACCACGTCATATTCGTGGTCCACCTGCCCCTTGGAGTGCCTAAGGATTTTGAAAATTCAAACACGTTATATACGATCGAAATTATGAACCATTTGAGAAATATAAGAACAAACTGTAAAATAAATACAATCATATTTATAATTGCATCAATGCTTTAAATTGTAAAAGTAATCAGATGTAATTACATATGTATTCAGAACGCAATTACATATATGATAAATTTAAATGCAATTATATAAGTAATTGAGTAATTTAGTATTTTTCATTTTCTAATTATATTGTTATTGGCTCCAATTAATAATGCAATTGGGGCAAGGCTCCAATCACATATGTAATTGGTTCCAATTATATTTCGGGAACTTATTTCTCTCCGTGTACTTATGTATGTGTCAAATTTGAAGCTTCTACGCTTTTTACTTTAGAAATTACGAAAAATCTCCATTTATGGACGTGGCAGTGAGCGGATATTGCCCATTTTCACTCAGGATCGCCAACATACATGTGTTCCAAATTTTGACGACCCTGCTTACGCTGAAAATAAAATTTTGGTAGGCAGAAACTTCAACACAAAATTTGAATTGAACTAAAATTTGAATGTTTTCTTTTGAATTGATTTGAATTGATTTGAGTTGATTTGAATTGATTGAATTGAATTCATTCCTTTCAATAAAAATTTTGAAAGAATTTAAAATTGAATTCATTCAACAGTGAATTCAAAAAGAGAATTAAATTTCAATTTTTTTCTGCAATGCATCGAATTCAGATTTTAATTGAGATGTTTTTTCATCTGCTTTTGAATAGTACGATAAGCTTATTGTATAACTTAGGATTATTATAGGTTTTATAGGTTTAAGCGACAGATTTTCGTTTTAGGAAAACTTCAGTTTAAAGTTTAAACTGTAACTCACTTGCCGTCCCTCAGAGTTCAAAATTTGATTCTTCTGCGCACGTACACCTGTTGACGTAGCGCTGAAAGTAATCTGATTGGTTAAAATTATTGGAAATTTTTGACAGATGAAAATTTCCAAGACAAAATTTTTAAAGGTCTGTTCCCGTACTGCACGAAACTGCCAAAAAATATTCCCAATTTTGTTGAAAACTGTATGAAAATTGTACAGTTTCGGGCAGTTTCGTGCAGTACGGGAACAGACCATAAATTAAAGAATTTATGTGCTTACAGCATTGGCACTGACTTTCGAAACACACATTCTTGGACTGGTCTAGTAGACTAGGAGACTAGTCTTCATATCAATAAAAGCATACTGAAATATGTCTTTTCGCAGCTAATTTAGAAACCTTCAATGAAGATGGACCGTCAATTAAAAAAAAAAAATCAACTTTCATTCCCTACACGAATTTTCAAATAATTTCACTTTTTCAACTCAACATCTATCACAAAAAAACTAAATTACACAAAATATGTTTACATAATTATTTTATTTTTTCTTCGGACTGTGGTGATTTTTTTATTTTTTTTATTATTAAGCCCCGTTTGACTTTTTTGAAGCTTCATATAACCTTAAGGCCGGAATAGGATATGATGAAGACTTACTGCTTTTCTTTCAACATATTTCTACCAACAACATCTCTTACTCTACTACCCTACCGACTATAGCCTCCTTCCTACTTGGCCACTCGCAAAAACAAAATTTTACCTCGTCCCTAGCAGTATCTGTCTCTATCGCGATTCAATAAAAGTTGAGTGTACTCTAAGTTAAATATTTTTCCATAAGAGCTTCCATTGAAAACTTATAATTGAAATATCAAGTTTAAGCACCACTGACTCTGACATGAGGTGAAGGAAACCCGCATAAGTAGAAACTCCCAAAATATTCATAATTTTAATGTCGGCCTCATGTGTTGTGCAACCTAAGCAATATAAAAAATGTATATAAAGGAGCTTTCCATATTTTGAACATGTTGAAAACAAAATTAAACCACAGCCACAGCATGATTTATTGAAAATCTTAGGTCAACTTAAAGCAAGGTAAAATACGAGAAACTTTTTTATGGTCAAGACTTTAAGACAGAGTTGACAACTGAAATCTCTTCGTGTCAGAGGAATTGCAAATATATTCATTTGACAGAGGAACTATAAATTGGGTGACGTTTTAAGAATATATATGGCATTTTCTGCGACATTTTCAAAAAAAAAAAAACCTCTCTTGTGGGCTCACATTTTACTTACTCTACCTGACTATACAACTGCAAAAAAACTTTTTAATTATGCCGGTTTTAAGTAGGCACTGAAAATGGTTGTGAAAAAACATTATTAATAAATAAACCATTTACGTCCTTCTTGTCACAGAAATACAAAAATCGTGAATTTTGAAATTGCAATAGAGGCGCAAAAAGAAAGCCGAATTGCGTTCATTGGAAAGATACCAGAGGTAAATGTTTAAGGAATATTGGCGGAAGGTATATACATACATATGTATCCAAAAATTAAATCCTTTTGACAAGAAAAACTGCTTCAGAGAAGTTATTTTGGAAGAATGTTTTATGATCAGGTTAATTAGCATTTTTTAAACGCACCCAAGGGCGTATCCAAGCGGTGATGAAGAGGATTGGTTTGATTTAGTTTAAAATTAAACATTTCAAACAAGATCATCATAGATCGTGCTAAAGCTTTAAAGTTTATGAAAAAAGAAGTAGAGCTGGAGAACTTACGAGAGTTGCGACCATCGATAGTCCAAATATTCGATGGTCTGAACTATCGAAAGTATCGATAGTACTGTCGAAATTTATATATTAAAATTTGAAAAAAAGCTTGCAAAATTAACAGTGCTTTGAATCAAGAATGTTTGAACTGTTAAACATTTATGTAAATATCCACCGTTTTAAGTTTTAAATTTAAAAATGAATGATTTTACTATAATTTAATAAAACATTGAGCAAAAGTATTCTCCTTCAATTTTTAGCACTTGTTAATATAATATATAAGGAGATGAATTTTAAAGCATTCCTTACTTAATTTTCCATACCTTGCAAATATGGTATACGCAGTTCAGCATGATGCTTATAATTCTCATTTGGTTTGTAAAATGGGACAAAAAAGACTCGCAGAATTTCTGAAGATTTCTCACGACATGATGTGGGATGGTGTGTAAGTTTGTCCTATATATGGGTTTTTATTGTTACCACAGAAGAACTATCGATTGTTTTTGTTGTTTCGATAATCGCTTGTTTTCATAATTTTCATAATTGTTTTTTTTATAATCGAACCTTTTTATAATGGATAATTTTGGTGATCGATAATTCTGTTAATTATTTTGATGATCGATTATTTTCGTTAGAGATATAGATAATTATATTATGAATTATATTGGTGATCGATTATTTTCGTAATAAATAATTTGTGAAATCGATAATTTTTGTAATCGATAGGTTTGATAAGCGATATTTTTGGCAATTGATAATTCTGTTAATCAATTTGTTTGATAATCGAGAGTTTAGGTGTTTGTGTTCGCACACAAATATGACCGTCTGTGGGGAGTCCTGAATTAGGAGGCCCAAACATTTTTATCGATATCGATCGATGATAAAAACAAAAACCAATAATTGATTCGATTTTTAAACAACGCAAAAGGGGCATGCACCGCGAAACTCGAAAAGAAAAAACAAAAATAACAACAAACATCAAATCAAATTTTTTATTAAAGTTTAAGCTAAGAAGGCAATCAGTACGTTTCTTTTGATCAATAGCGCCATGAAGGCAGGTTTTGTTTCTTTTATTAAATACGCCACGAAGGCAGTGATTTTTTTTTTTTTTTTCCTCTATTAAATATACCAGGAAGTTGTTTTCTCGTCGCGTAATTCGACGTATAATTTAGCATCAGCGAAATCGATCGCTTTTTTGGTCCCGCTCAAATCGACAGTGGAGCAACAGGTACGTCCCCCATCTTTACATCTATAACATGAACATTAGTTAATCGATTATTTTGATAGTCGAAAGTTGCGTTTTCAAGCGACGCGACGGTCGTTATATCCTAAATAAATTTAAACCTATCGATAGTAGCGATAGTGCTATCGATTGTTTCTCCAGCTCTAAAAAGAAGTCCATCGTCCACAAATAGGTGGAAAAAATAGGGTTTTCCAGGAATTTTCTCCACAGGAATTTTCTTTAGGATCTTAGATGATCTTAAGTCTTCGCTCTATCTCTCTCGCTTTTTATAACAGAACTGTGTGCGCTAAGGCTTAAGACGCGAAGGTGAAAACAGTAATAAAATTATACGTAATTAATGGACCGCCCCTAATTAGAAAAACGTAAGTGCATATACATACATTAGGGCGTTTCAGACGTGAAAAAAAGTTTTTAATTTCGAAGACGGCGGGGTCTCAAACGAAAGATAATGTAAATCGAAAAATTTGGGCATCATTTAAAATATCTTAAATTGAGGTTTAGAGGTCGCTCAGAGGACTTGAATTTTCGTCAAATAACGCCTTAAAGAGAGCTACAAAATTTTTATTTAGGGTTTATTTAGAATTTTCAATTTGACAGATTTTCAACTTTTTCTGTATACTTTTAGGGGCAGAAAACACAAAATTAGATTTCAATTAATGGTTTTTCCAGGAACAGTTCGATGTTTTACCGATCAATTGATTCATAATATGTTTAAGCGATTCGAAAACATTTATTTGCATATAAATTTGTTTATGTAACAGACTTGCATTTAGGCTATATACCAAAAATGCTACATTTCAACTTAAACGCATCAGCGCGCTATCTAAACCTCAATAAAAAAAATTTCCAATGATGCCCAAATTTTTCTTTTTGCCTAAACTTTCTTTTAAGACCCCGCCGTCTTCGAATTTCAACACTTTTTTTCACGTCTGAAACGCCCTAATATACATACATACATAGATGGTAAATGATAGAAGGAGTTGTGCTAGAGCAATGAAATTTAGCATGGATGTTTCGTTGCAAATATCTATGAAATTCCCAAAAAAATTTCGAGATCCAACCATCCCAACCCCGTCGAAATACGAAATGGGGTGGACCAAATTTCTACAGTGTTCAAATTCGGAACATAGCTTAATGCTGTGCCCCACAGTTGGAATAACTTAACTACGTAATGCTGCCATACCTACTTTTTGTTCTACGCCCACTCAAATTTGGCAAACGTTTTTTCACGTTTGCGTCTTAAGTTTTTGCTCTATTTCACTCGCAAAAGGTTCTTGAACTCCATATATTTCTTGGTAAATGATAGAAGGAGTTGTGATAGAGCAATGAAATTTGGCATCGACGTTTCTTTGCAAATACAAAGAGTATAGAACAACAAGAGATGTCATTTTATATATATATTTTGAAATTCACCCGGATCAGCAGCGGGAGGAAACGAACTCAAACCTTCTTCGAGAGCTCGCCACGAGAGAATTTCGAAAATTTGATAATTTCTCGCAGCGAGGAAAATTGACAGCCGGACAACAGAGAAGCAAATAGTGATGGAGAAACTTTTTTGAGCAACCACTGTTTGGCACTCGATCATTGTTGATATTCTGATATTTTAGGAAGTACCTAAACCTAAAAAAAAAAAACATTCTACCTGGTAAAAAAACAGTTATCTCATTTTCCGTTTTTGGCCCTACATATTTTTTCCACTAAATAAGATAAATTAAAGTAGGTATCCATTCGTGTTAGTATTTTTTTTAAAGAAAATTATTGATGTTAAATCACTAGGCTACACTAGACAAAAAAATTAAGCTATCATCTGTTCTCGCAGAACGAGACGTTGGAGATTGGAATGCGTTGCGCTAAAATTTTGCGTAACGTCTCGCTCTCTCGCAACGAGCTCTCGCTAGGTTGGACTTTGGCCTTTTGTCAATCAACGGGATTTGTCAAACGGTATGCATGCATATGTTTGTAGGAGCTTGTATGTATGTTTAGCGTTTTCAAAGCAGTCAAGTCAAGAAAAGTTATATTTTCTGATTCTCTTGTTCGGTTTCGTATGTGCGTGATGAGTGTAGCAAATTAGCCGAAGTGCTCTCTTCGAGTAGCGCACATTTTTGACATTTTTTTATATGAGGCTAAACGAAGGCTAAACGAAGGCTATATGAAGGCTATACGAACGCATTAAGGAGCACAATATCATTTATTTGAGTCAAAAAGTCATTCTGCTCAATTTCGAAAAGAGTATAAATAGCGTGACAATATGTTAGCTCGATCAGTGCGTAGCCGGCCGTCGGACCGGAAAGAGCTCTGCAATGAACGTGTTTGTTCATGTTCGCCTACGACCTCTAGTTCAAAAACATATAAATGGAGTACTATACGAAGGCTAAACGAACGCTAAACGAAGGCTAAACGAAGGCTAAACGAAGGCTGAACGAAGGCTGAACGAAGGCTAAACGAAGGCTAAACAAAGGCTATACGAAGGCTATACGAAGGCTATATGAAGGCTAAACGAAGGCTAAACGAAGGCTAAACGAAGGCTGAACGAAGGCTGAACGAAGGCTAAACGAAGGCTAAACGAAGGCTAAACAAAGGCTATACGAAGGCTATACGAAGGCTATATGAAGGCTAAACAAAGGCTATACGAAGGCTATACGAAGGCTATACGAAGGCTATACGAAGGCTAAACGAAGGCTTAACGAAGGCTATACGAAGGCTATACGAAGGCTATACGAAGGCTATACGAAGGCTATACGAAGGCTATACGAAGGCTATACGAAGGCTATACGAAGGCTATACGAAGGCTATACGAAGGCTATACGAAGGCTATACGAAGGCTATACGAAGGCTATACGAAGGCTATACGAAGGCTATACGAAGGCTATACGAAGGCTATACGAAGGCTATACGAAGGCTATACGAAGGCTATACGAAGGCTATACGAAGGCTATACGAAGGCTATACGAAGGCTATACGAAGCTAACGAAGGCTATACGAAGGCTATACGAAGGCTATACGAAGGCTATACGAAGGCTATACGAAGGCTATACGAAGGCTATACGAAGGCTATACGAAGGCTATACGAAGGCTATACGAAGGCTATACGAAGGCTATACGAAGGCTATACGAAGGCTATACGAAGGCTATACGAAGGCTATACGAAGGCTATACGAAGGCTATACGAAGGCTATACGAAGGCTATACGAAGGCTATACGAAGGCTATACGAAGGCTATACGAAGGCTATACGAAGGCTATACGAAGGCTATACGAAGGCTATACGAAGGCTATACGAAGGCTATACGAAGGCTATACGAAGGCTATACGAAGGCTATACGAAGGCTATACGAAGGCTATACGAAGGCTATACGAAGGCTACACGAAGGCTACACGAAGGCTACACGAAGGCTACACGAAGGCTACACGAAGGCTATACGAAGGCTATACGAAGGCTATACGAAGGCTATACGAAGGCTAAACGAAGGCTATATGACGGCTATACGAAGGCATTAAGGAGCACAATATCATTTCTTTGAGTCAAAAAGTCATTCTGCTCAATTTCGAAAAGAGTATAAGTAGCGTGACAATACGTTACCTCGATCAGTGCGTAGCCGGCCGTCGGACCAGAAAGAGCTCTGCAATGAACGTGTTTGTTCATGTTCGCCTACGACCTCTAGTTCAAAAACATATAAATGGAGTACTATACGAAGGCTATACGAAGGCTAAACGAAGGCTAAACGAAGGCTAAACGAAAGCTAAACGAAGGCTAAACGAAGGCTAAACGAAGGCTGAACGAAGGCTGACCGAAGGCTAAACGAAGGCTATACGAAGGCTATACGAAGGCTATATGAAGGCCATACGAAGGCTATACGAAGGCTATACGAAGGCTATACGAAGGCTATACGAAGGCTATACGAAGGCTATACGAAGGCTATACGAAGGCTATACGAAGGCTATACGAAGGCTATACGAAGGCTATACGAAGGCTATACGAAGGCTATACGAAGGCTATACGAAGGCTAAATACGAAGGCTATACGAAGGCTATACGAAGGCTATACGAAGGCTATACGAAGGCTATACGAAGGCTATACGAAGGCTATACGAAGGCTATACGAAGGCTATACGAAGGCTATACGAAGGCTATACGAAGGCTATACGAAGGCTATACGAAGGCTATACGAAGGCTATACGAAGGCTATACGAAGGCTATACGAAGGCTATACGAAGGCTATACGAAGGCTATACGAAGGCTATACGAAGGCTATACGAAGCTACGAAGGCTATACGAAGGCTATACGAAGGCTATACGAAGGCTATACGAAGGCTATACGAAGGCTATACGAAGGCTATACGAAGGCTATACGAAGGCTATACGAAGGCTATACGAAGGCTATACGAAGGCTATACGAAGGCTATACGAAGGCTATACGAAGGCTATACAAAGGCTATACGAAGGCTTTACGAAGGCTATACGAAGGCTATACGAAGGCTATACGAAGGCTATACGAAGGCTATACGAAGGCTAAACGAAGGCTATACGAAGGCTATACGAAGGCTATACGAAGGCTATACGAAGGCTATACGAAGGCTATACGAAGGCTATACGAAGGCTATACGAAGGCTATACGAAGGCTATACGAAGGCTATACGAAGGCTAAACGAAGGCTAAACGAAGGCTTAACGAAGGCTAAACGAAGGCTAAACGAAGGCTATACGAAGGGTATACGAAAGCTATACGAAGGCTATACGAAGGCTATACGAACGCTATACGAAGGCTAAACGAAGGCTAAACGAAGGCTAAACGAAGGCTATACGAAGGCTATACGAAGGCTATACGAAGGCTATACGAAGGCTATACGAAGGCTATACGAAGGCTATACGAAGGCTATACGAAGGCTATACGAAGGCTATACGAAGGCTATACGAAGGCTATACGAAGGCTAAACGAAGGCTAAACGAAGGCTAAACGAAGGCTAACGAAGGCTAAACGAAGGCTAAACGAAGGCTATACGAAGGCTATACGAAGGCTATACGAAGGCTATACGAAGGCTATACGAAGGCTATACGAAGGCTATACGAAGGCTATACGAAGGCTATACGAAGGCTAAGGTAATACGAAGGCTATACGAAGGCTAAACGAAGGCTATACGAAGGCTATACGAAGGCTATACGAAGGCTATACGAAGGCTATACGAAGGCTATACGAAGGCTATACGAAGGCTATACGAAGGCTATACGAAGGCTATACGAAGGCTATACGAAGGCTATACGAAGGCTATACGAAGGCTAAACGAAGGCTTTAAGAAGGCTATACGAAGGCTACACGAAGGCTCTACGAAGGCTATACGAAGACTATACGAAGGCAATACGAAGGCTATACGAAGGCTATACGAAGGCTATACGAAGGCTATACGAAGGCTATACGAAGGCTATACGAAGGCTATACGAAGGCTATACGAAGGCTATACGAAGGCTATACGAAGGCTATTCGAAGGCTATACGAAGGCTATACGAAGGCTTAACGAAGGCTATACGAAGGCTATACGAAGGCTATACGAAGGCTATACGAAGCCTATACGAAGGCTATACGAAGGCTATACGAAGGCTATACGAAGGCTATACGAAGGCTATACGAAGGCTATACGAAGGCTAAACGAAGGCTAAACGAAGGTTAAACGAAGGCTAAACGAAGGCTATACGAAGGCTATACGAAGGCTATACGAAGGCTATACGAAGGCTATATGACGGCTATACGAAGGCATTAAGGAGCACAATATCATTTCTTTGAGTCAAAAAGTCATTCTGCTCAATTTCGAAAAGAGTATAAGTAGCGTGACAATACGTTACCTCGATCAGTGCGTAGCCGGCCGCCGGACCAGAAAGAGCTCTGCAATGAACGTGTTTGTTCATGTTCGCCTACGACCTCTAGTTCAAAAACATATAAATGGAGTACTATACGAAGGCTATACGAAGGCTAAACGAAGGCTAAACGAAGGCTAAACGAAAGCTAAACGAAGGCTAAACGAAGGCTGAACGAAGGCTGACCGAAGGCTAAACGAAGGCTATACGAAGGCTATACGAAGGCTATACGAAGGCCATACGAAGGCTATACGAAGGCTATACGAAGGCTATACGAAGGCTATACGAAGGCTATACGAAGGCTACACGAAGGCTTTACGAAGGCTATACGAAGGCTATACGAAGGCTATACGAAGGCTATACGAAGGCTATACGAAGGCTATACGAAGGCTATACGAAGGCTATACGAAGGCTATACGAAGGCTATACGAAGGCTATACGAAGGCTATACGAAGGCTATACGAAGGCTATACGAAGGCTATACGAAGGCTATACGAAGGCTATACGAAGGCTATACGAAGGCTAAACGAAGGCTATACGAAGGCTATACGAAGGCTATACGAAGGCTATACGAAGGCTATACGAAGGCTTTACGAAGGCTATACGAAGGCTATACGAATGCTATACGAAGGCTAAACGAAAGCTATACGAAGGCTATACGAAGGCTATACGAAGGCTAACCGAAGGCTATACAAAGGCTTTACGAAGGCTATACGAAGGCTATACGAAGGCTATACGAAGGCTATACGAAGGCTATACGAAGCTATACGAAGGCTATACGAAGGCTAATACGAAGGCTATACGAAGGCTATACGAAGGCTATACGAAAGGCTATACGAAGGCTAACGAAGGCTATACGAAGGCTAACGAAGGCTATACAAGGCTATACGAAAGCTATAACGAAGGCTATACGAAGGCTATACGAAGGCTATATGAGGCTATACGAAGGCATATAAGGAGCAGCAATATCATTTCTTTGAGTCAAAAAGTCATTCTGCTCAATTTCGAAAAGAGTATAAGTGCGTGACAATACGTTACCTCGATCAGTGCGTAGCCGGCCGCCGGACCAGAAAGAAGCTCTGCAATGAACGTGTTTGTTCATGTTCGCCTACGACCTCTAGATTCAAAAACATATAAATGGAGTACTATACGAAGGCTATACGAAGGCTAACGAAAGGCTAAACGAAGGCTAAACGAAAGCTAAACGAAGGCTAAACGAAGGCTGAACGAAGGCTGAACGAAGGCTAAACGAAGGCTATACGAAGGCTATACGAAGGCTATACGAAGGCCATACGAAGGCTATACGAAGGCTATACGAAGGCTATACGAAGGCTATACGAAGGCTATACGAAGGCTATACGAAGGCTTATACGAAGGCTATACGAAGGCTATACGAAGGCTATACGAAGGCTAACGAAGGCTATACGAAGGCTATACGAAGGCTATACGAAGGCTATACGAAGGCTATACGAAGGCTATACGAAGGCTATACGAAGGCTATAAGGCTATACGAAGGCTATACGAAGGCTATACGAAGGCTATACGAAGGCTATACGAAGGCTATACGAAGGCTATACGAAGGCTATACGAAGGCTATACGAAGGCTATACGAAGGCTATACGAAGGCTATACGAAGGCTTATACGAAGGCTATACGAATGCTATACGAAGGCTAAACGAAAGCTATACGAAGGCTATACGAAGGCTATACGAAGGCTAACCGAAGGCTATACAAAGGCTTTACGAAGGCTATACGAAGGCTATACGAAGGCTATACGAAGGCTATACGAAGGCTATACGAAGGCTATACGAAGGCTATACGAAGGCTAAACGAAGGCTTAACGAAGGCTAAACGAAGGCTAAACGAAGGCTAAACGAAGGCTATACGAAGGCTATACGAAGGCTATACGAAGGCTATACGAAGGCTATACGAAGGCTATACGAAGGCTAAACGAAGGCTAAACGAAGGCAATAACGAAGGCTATACGAAGGCTATACGAAGGCTATACGAAGGCTATACGAAGGCTATACGAAGGCTATACGAAGGCTATACGAGGGCTATACGAAGGCTATACGAAGGCTATACGAAGGCTATACGAAGGCTATACGAAGGCTATACGAAGGCTAAACGAAGGCTAAACGAAGGCTCTACGAAGGCTATACGAAGGCTATGCGAAGGCTAAACGAAGGCAAAACGAAGGCTGAACGAAGGCTGAACGAAGGCTGAACGAAGGCTAATACGAAGGCTATACGAAGGCTATACGAAGGCTATACGAAGGCTATACGAAGGCCATACGAAGGCTATACGAAGGCTATACGAAGGCTATACGAAGGCTATACGAAGGCTACACGAAGGCTTTACGAAGGCTATACGAAGGCTATACGAAGGCTATACGAAGGCTATACGAAGGCTATACGAAGGCTATACGAAGGCTATACGAAGGCTATACGAAGGCTAAACGAAGGCTATACGAAGGCTATACGAAGGCTATACGAAAGGCTATACGAAGGCTATACGAAGGCTATACGAAGGCTATACGAAGGCTATACCAAGGCTATACGAAAGCTATACGAAGGCTATACGAAGGCTATACGAAGGCTATTCGAAGGCTATACGAAGGCTATACGAAGGCTATGCGAAGGCTATACGAAGGCATTTATTTGAGTCAAAAAGTCATTCTGCTCAATTTCGAAAAGAGTATAAATGGCGTGACAATACGTTACCTCGATCAGTGCGTAGCCGGCCGTCGGGTATACGAAGTCTATACGAAGGCTATACGAAGGCTATACGAAGGCTATACGAAGGCTATACGAAGGCTATACGAAGGCTATACGAAGGCTATGCGAAGGCTAAACGAAGGCTAAACGAAGGCTGAACGAAGGCTGAACGAAGGCTAAACGAAGGCTATACGAAGGCTATACGAAGGCTATACGAAGGCCATATGAAGGCTATACGAAGGCTATACGAAGGCTATACGAAGGCTTTACGAAGGCTATACGAAGGCTATACGAAGGCTATACGAAGGCTATACGAAGGCTATACGAAGGCTACACGAAGGCTTTACGAAGGCTATACGAAGACTATACGAAGACTATACGAAGGCTATACGACGGCTATACGAAGGCTATACGAAGGCTATACGAAGGCTATACGAAGGCTATACGAAGGCTATACGAAGGCTAAACGAAGGCTATACGAAGGCTATACGAAGGCTATACGAAGGCTATACGAAGGCTAAACGAAGGCTATACGAAGCTATACGAAGGCTATACGAAGGCTATACGAAGGCTATACGAAGGCTATACGAAGGCTATACGAAGGCTATACGAAGGCTATACGAAGGCTAAACGAAGGCTAAACGAAGGCTATACGAAGGCTATACGAAGGCTATACGAAGGCTATACGAACGCTATACGAACGCTTTACGAAGGCTAAACGAAGGCTTAACGAAGGCTAAACGAAGGCTATACGAAGGCTATACGAAGGCTATACGAAGGCTATACGAAGGCTATACGAAGGCTATACGAAGGCTAAACGAAGGCTATACGAAGGCTATACGAAGGCTATTCGAAGGCTATACGAAGGCTAAACGAAGGCTATACGAAGGCTATACGAAGGCTTAACGAAGGCTAAACGAAGGCTATACGAAGGCTATACGAAGGCTATACGAAGGATAAACGAAAGCTTTTCGAAGGCTATACGAAGGCTATACGAAGGCTACACGAAGGCTACACGAAGGCTACACAAAGGCTACACAAAGGCTACACGAAAGCTCACGAAGGCTACACGAAGGCTACACGAAGGCTACACGAAGGCTACACGAAGGCTACACGAAGGCTACACGAAGGCTACACGAAGGCTTTACGAAGGCTATACGAAGGCTACACGAAGGCTACACGAAGGCTATACGAAGGCTATACGAAGGCTATACGAAGGCTATACGAAGGCTATACGAAGGCTATACGAAGGCTATACGAAGGCTATACGAAGGCTATACGAAGGCTATACGAAGGCTATACGAAGGCTTATACGAAGGCTATACGAAGGCTATACGAAGGCTATACGAAGGCTATACGAAGGCTATACGAAGGCTATACGAAGGCTAAACGAAGGCTTAACGAAGGCTACACGAAAGCTACACGAAGGCTTCACGAAGGCTACACGAAGGCTATACGAAGGCTATACGAGGGCTGTACGAAGGCTATACGAAGGCTATACGAAGGCTACGCGAAGGCTATACGAATGCTATACGAAGGCAATACAAAGGCTATAGGAAGGCTATAGGAAGGCTATACGAAGGCTATACGAAGGCTATACGGAGGCTATACGAAGGCTATACGAAGGCTATAAAAAGGCTATACGAAGGCTTTACGACGGCCATATGAAGGCTATACGAAGGCATTAAGGAGCACAATATCATTTATTTCAATTTCGAAAAGAGTATAAATAGCGTGACAATACGTTAGCTCGATCAGTGCGTAGCCGGCCGTCGGACCGGAAAGAGCTCTGCAATGAACGTGCTTGTTCATGTTCGCCTACGACCTCTAGTTCAAAAACATATAAATGGAGTACTATACGAAGGCTAAACGAAGGCTATACGAAGGCTATACGAAGGCTATACGAAGGCTATACGAAGGCTATACGAAGGCTATACGAAGGCTATACGAAGGCTATACGAAGGCTATACGAAGGCTATACGAAGGCTATACGAAGGCTATACGAAGGCTATACGAAGGCTATACGAAGGCTATACAAGGCTATACGAAGGCTATACGAAGGCTATACGAAGGCTAAACGAAGGCTATACGAAGGCTATACGAAGGCTATACGAAGGCTATACGAAGGCTATACGAAGGCTATACGAAGGCTATACGAAGGCTATACGAAGGCTATACGAAGGCTATACGAAGGCTAT